>JAYGXS010000002.1:71381456-71442767 GCA_036362985.1 Ligula intestinalis | reverse complement strand
GGCTCTTCGGTAACAGCCATACATTACATTGCACGTAATATGGCAGCATATGCATTCGAAAACCTGACAAACGATTCTTTTCTAACGTAATTATACTTGTGCTGCTTCATTCACACGGTAGTTTTGCAGGAGCGGACTTCCTCTACATGTAAAGTTATTTTTACCAAGTACGCCCGATTTCCATTTTTCTGAATTTTCCACTGTGTTAAAAAAGCTGATGTTTCTATAAAACGTTATATTCCTTCATAAATCATAATATGCCCTATTGTGAAGAATGATCATGATTTTATTGCTGTAAGACTTTGGGGGCCGCAGTTTGGGTTGCGTTTGAGTAAAGGGAGTTACTTGTAAAATTCGTTGGATTTCATGAAATAGTGCACCTACTGTAACTTTATTGATGACCAGTGTTTTACGGATTAATCTATCAAAATTCGACAGTTTATTTTTCGCTCAACTATCATCCTGTTTTGTCTTAATAACTTGTTTTTTATTGCATGCATTTTTTAGCTGGACAGACGCTGTATTCAGGTTGCTAGAAAAAAGTCAAACGCTGCATCCTTGGCCGCCCAAAACAGGCGATGAGTGTTCTTCATGAAATTCATTATAAAAACTTTATTTGGTTTTTGGATATGCTTAACTATGCTGATTGAGACTCTTTTACGTACAAATACTTTCTTTGATTAAATTAGCTTCACACTTTCTTCAATATGTCCACTAAGTTACACCTACCAAGAACCTGTTTGGTCGTCATCATTTCAATCGATCCTTAAAGTTAAAAGAATAAACATATTTCGGGGGAAACTTTTCAACTGGGTGTGGAGGAGGTCTGAATATTTGTCAGAAGGATAGTACACCCGACTATAAATTCTACTCCAAAAAGGTACACTAGATGAGAGGAGGGAACCAAACAGCTTATATTCGAACTACAGCATGCGAAGCATTACCCTCCAAGCTTGATAAGTCGCATGGAAAATTAAAGAATCCAACGATGTATAAGATGTCCAAAGATCTTTAATTTTCCAAGTATTTCCAAGTATTTCAGAAAAGAAGTTGATAAGGGCAGGTAAGATTTCGATAGATATTTATCAGGCCATTGCATTTATGTGGGAACGGGGTCCACTACGCTCGTTAGTTAGTGCAAATGGGTCGTGGGAATAGAGGGAGAAGTTGAGAAAAGTTGTAAGAAACAGTAAGTAACAGCACTGTCCTTCCATATTTTCTTAATTTCGGACATCGCATAGACCTCAATAGAAACTTCCGGGCGATTGATAAGGTTCATAAAATAACCCAAGTCCCTGGGTCAGCGTTTGCCAGCAACGGCAAAAGCAAGCACTACCAGATTGAGGAAACTGGTCTTGTGCGCACAAAATAACCCCTTGCGAGCTCCAGGAATGACACGACCAAAAGTCATTTTACTGTTTGCACATTTACGCGTTTTTTCATCCCCTTCCACCTGGACCGACTTCAACAAACTCTCACGGCCGCGTTACCAGCCATCTATCATCAAACCCTCAACAGCCCACGCCGGTCCCCGTCAACAGCTCTTCTAGTTTCTAAAGGCGTATTGCTACAATGAAAATGTATTGTTTGAGACAACGGTTTCCAGGAATAATCTGAAACAAAAGAAGACATTTGAGCGAATATTAATTTTAGAATTTTTTATTAAGGAGGTTTGGCAGGTTTGCTTAATTAAGGTGGATAAAATTGTGAAAAAACTCGTGGCATACGAGTGGTAACGTTGGACGGGTACAATCGATCCAAGAGTGACTGAACTCACGGTGCGAAGCGTGGCATTTTTAGCTCAACTGGGAGAGCATTGACTTTGCATACAGGCCTTCTCTACTATGCAGTTTCAAATCCTACCAAAAGCTGCGAGTTTTTTAATAATTGGGTCACCTTTAGTTTAAATATCTATCAATTTTAAACCACTAATTCCCTTGCCAACAGAGATCGTGTACTCATGTGACGTGTGGAGTATGAAGAATGGATAAAAAATTTCTTAGGAACGCGTATATATATTGTGTGCTGTGTTGCACAAGTGTGGACAGCGCGCGGCCAAGTGTAAGTACCAAGGACATGATCTGATTGGGAAATCCTACAAGTTATCCACCTGCTACTACGGCCATGTTTTATGCAAACTTGTTACACACTGTAGAACCGAAAATATTGTCATGGGGTCACTTGGGAGCTGTGTTTGGCTTGCTGCATGCTTTAGAAAGGGGTTTTAAGCCCGTCGACAGCAACAAGACTCTTCAATACGTTGCAATGATCGGGACAGCAATTACTTTTGAGAAAAGGGTGGAAATCGCAGGCCCGCGGACACAAATACAAACTGGCAGCACGGAGAGTGTACCCAAACAAGCGGCTTGAAACTCGTATTGGAGAGATAAGCCACACCATCCATATTCAAGGAGTGACCACCGTAGGTCGAGGCACGTCAAAAACGGAATGACTGACGTTTAAGGCGTGCTATTCAAATGCCAACTACGTCAACAGACATATTGACCTTCCCTTGGCTTAAAAAGCCCTACGCTGTTTCCTAAATAGAGGGCAAAACAAGGCTACATTGGACTAATGCAATGAAAGCGAGGATGGCACGCGATGGACCTACCGGAAAAAGTAGGATTACTGGAATTCGCTACTTTGTGGGCAGGGCGGCAAACGAGAAGAAAATCGATCAATCCGAAGCTAACAAATGCAGCCTTACACTCAAATTGCTGATCGATAGTTAGAGTATCCACTTGGACAAAACAGAGCCGACCCCACTCTCCAAAAAGTCAGCAAAAAACCCTTACGGTGAGCATTGACACGTTTTTAGTTCAGCTGAGAATCCAGCATAGACTACCAGTCCACTGAGGAGAGAAGGTAGAGTCAGAGACAGTCCCGAATAGCTTTCTCTTTTCAATTTCAGCGCACAAGAGGCGCAACTCTACTGAATCTTTCGTATGGCCTTTTTGAAATGTAAACGTGTTAATGACACACTGTACACAACGGCTTCTTTCCATTTGAGGCACTGAAGTCCAGACGGGCCGTAGTAATACAGGCCTCACTTTGAAGTTCACACGGCATATTTGTGCTATCGATGGTTTGTTCGAACATATGGACCAATATAATCTGTATTTATGTACGGGAGCCAACCGCTCATGATAAATTTCGCGCGCACTTTTGCGAACCTGCTTAGTTTGAATTCAGTTTGTGGGCAAGCATACACCTTATCTGACATACACAGTCCTGCATCCCCAGCTAATGCCGTCTTGATTTAAAAGGTAAAGAAGGGAACATGAAACGATCCAGATGTTGTTGTTTCAAGCTGGGCGTAGGTTATTAAATCATGCGATCAAACCGGCGTAATGTGAATCGATATCTATGTGCCTATGAAGCTGGTCGGGCTCGAGTGCCAAGCTTCTCTCGCTTGCCTTGTGTTAGCCATCGAAATCACCTCGGTGCCATCCCAATTGAAACGGTAGTCACACGAGGAAATGCGCAAATACAAGGCATAAAGGTTCCCGTCAGCGAACGGCTACTTTGTGTTCACTGACGGGAGTCCCGAGACGTCGATCTACAAACAAAAGAAATTAACCAATAAATAGTTTACGGCTACATGTTCCAAGGAACGCAAGATCTTATAATACGATGACAATCTTCAGCGTCCTGCGCATAATTTAACCGGATTTAGAGCAAATAATGCTCTACAGGGTATACGTGAGACATGAGATTAGGACCCCCACGTAATACAGGCAGCTTTTCCTTAAGCATTAATCCTCCTCACCATTTCCACTGCCTTTATCTTAAACCCAACACTAACTGTAACCCAAATCTTCGCTATAAGATTAACACGTAACTGAAAATCAACGTAAAATCTACTGCAGCATGCGGTATGACAAGATTCCTCAAATAAACTGCCCGGTAATATCCCCTCAAGATGAAAGAAATCTTTGCAAATTTGCTCCAAATAACACAGAGAACCTCTCTGGAAAATATTTTTGAGGTGATTGGTAGTCCTGGCGAAACGTCTGTTATTCTGTTTTCCCGGAATCCATGGGAGGGGTGGATATCTTTACTTTTTCCAGACGTCTCCCCTTCTTTAAACGCGCCATGGCGTAACCTCATCATGGATATTATTGACAAAGGTAACAGTGTGGGTCCTTCTGTGCAGTATCAGGAATGTTCTCCTAGACTCCAGTTAGCAGTGGGTCCTATGCTAGCGCATAGTGCAATAGCAACAGCAAGTACGGTGAAAGAAAGTCGAAAAGGTTGACATAAAGCCATCCAGGTATCCCATCTGGTAAGATCGCATTAGCATTATCAAAAACCGGAAGCCTCAATTGTCATGCTTATTGGGAAGGACACTTAGTCCTTACTCAGCAGTAGGCTTAGCATTCCGAGTTCCAGTAAGAACCATGGCCTATGCAAGCAGAGCGGAGGAAGAACCAAAAGAATGTCCCTTTCCGCGCTTATAAATAAAAGATTACTGACACTGACTAAGGAGTTAATACACACAATTGTCAATAATACTGTAGAGGCTGCTACATTACCATCTTAATAGTTCTGATTGCTAGATGGTAGAATAAAATGGTCACTTCAGATAAAATATTCTTGATGTTTCTATAACATCTGGCAGGGATACAATAGGCCCACGTTTGGACTAAATAATACTCCTAAGCTTCCCTTCAAAAATACAGGATATGAGAGTTTTTGGATGTTTCTTAATAATGATCCTATTAACGTATAATCCAACGTTGCTTCAATCAAATAACTTGCTTTCTCGATTTCATGTAAACAATTATTACTTTTGTGCGTAATCGTTCTCTGAAAGCAAAGGGTCGTGAGAGGAATAATATTAATCTGTCACCAATACAAACGAAAATTCGAATCCCAGGCAGTAATTGAGAAGAAATTCATGTCATTACAGGGACAAGAATGTTGTTCGCTTGACGTTTCGAAGTCTGCCTCGGATCTACCATCAGAGATAATAGCAGAAACGAATAACAATCCTGTGAGCCGCGAATTAATTGAATCATGGTCTACGGGCCCGCAGTCTATGAACATGTGCAACGACTGGACAAATCCATATTCGACGCTAAGGGCTCAGGTTGACAGTTGCAATTCGCACAAGCGAACGCTTATTCTAGCTCCAGCGCCAGGGGGGCAGATAACCGAGAAATGGGAACAACAGCAGACGCATTTTCGACCGCGTTCCCACCCGCCTTCACGGTGGCCAAGGTCTGCCACACCAAACCTTCCTATGGTGGATCTATCTCCCCTCGTCTCCATCTGTGTTTTTCATGACGAAACAGCCCCTCCCGACCATTCTGCTCCGATTCCTCCTCGTCACCGGGATTGAGGCCCACCCGGCTGGGCTACTAGCCACCCATGTCCGAGAAATCATCATGGCCAGGTCCGCCATTACTGACGAAAGTTCAGCAGGTTACGACCCGTGCGCAGTCTATTAGGCAATTAGCGCCCAAGCTAACTCCGATAGGCGAGGGGCTGTTAATTTTCATCGTTATGTAGGGGCAGTAATTTATGCATGCTGCACCTCCCAGTAAATGCATTTTCCGTTTCTCTTATTATCTTTAACAATGAATCCGTGATAGATTTCAAAACATCAAGCAAATACAGTGCATGTCTCAGCGATAAAATTTGCCTCCTACTATCCTAGCAAGCAATCAATCAATCAGTGTATCGTGCTTACGAGCAGTTCTGCATGAAAAACAGTTAAGACGCAAATATTTGACAAGTCATTTTTGTCTGCCAAATGTCTGACACAAGTCGTGGATCGGGAGTGTTAAAAGGTGGTGAATTTGCGAAAAAATAGCGAACAATACATTCAGTTTATTAAATATAGTTTGTTTAGAGATATCTACGTTCAGGTAAGCAAGAAGATGTGTTAGAATTGAGTGAGTAGGATGCTTATAGGGTGGCAAAATGTCCCATTAGATAAGTTAAAAAGGTGGATTGATAAGCACACGTTTGCTTTCGATAAATTATCTGTTGCCGAATATATTTACGGGCAAATTGGACAAACAGACTAAGACTAAACAGTCGCAGTAGCATCTGAACAAATTAGCATTTAAACCTTACTGCATAGCATAAGTCAATGGGCATCCGTGAATCAAATTTACGCTAACGATAATTGGTCTGAATTAGTACCATCTTAACATTTACCTGCTCATGTGCGGCAGCAGAGACAGGTCGCAGGAGCAGGCCTCCCTCCAAAAGAGGACGAGAACGACTTCCAGCATGGTTGGGAAAGGGCCAACTGAAAAAAACATTAAAAACTATATTCTAGCATTTATGATAAACTGAAATTATCGCGTAGCTTCCGGAGAAGCTTTCTTAATGAGTTACAAGGTCCATTAATCTCTTCAACATTTCTTGAACAGCGTATGTTGGCTGCGGGTGAAATGTAGTTATGCCAATCGGTCCTATGTGCCCAATATATTTCGTAATTGCGCCTGAGTTACCATGGGTGAAAGTCAATGATTCAATGACCCACAGCAAAGTACCATTTTTGGCTGCCAGTAACTTCTTACCCCCAAATTCTGGTTTCCCCTCTGAGGCTGAAATTGGACCATTGTTTCTACCAGCCCGAATATTTTACGTAGTATGTTTTATTTATAACATTATGGCAATATATGTCTGATTGGAAGCTGACATTAGAGGAAAAAACGGATTTAAAAGTGCAATAGTACTTTTAAAAGGTCCGGTTTCAAAATTGACTATTTCGGTCAGGACTAGATTCTACTTCCGACAGTTCACTACCGTGCATATACTGTGGTTAAAATATTCATTGACCTTCGAAACAGACTTGCTTTCCTTATAAGAAGCCAAGAAAAGGCAATCTCTTTAGAACGCATTAAAGTACAGGTAATTTCTGCTGCTACATTGGAGTCGGGCATCTCCAGAAAAGGCCGTGCTGGAAGCCCCTGTCTTGACGGTAAAAATATCCCAAAATATCTGATTATTTCCCATATGGGGACTGCCTTAGCAAATCCAGCCGGGACAGGGTACAATCATCTCGAGCGGGGCGAGTTATGATGAAGTCAGTCTAGCCGACCGTGGTCATCAAGCAGGATTTTGAGAAACCCATTAAATTGCAAACAGGGCATTGCCACACCGATCACCAATCTACATGCGGAACAACTTACTCCTAGCGGTCGCGGGAATCAAATTCAACTACATTTTTATACTCATTGCTACGAATTTCCGACACCCGCTTTCCTATTCATCCAACTCAAAACCCCTTTACCTACCGTTTTCATAAGAAATAATGCTTGCACCAGGAATATATGAGGTACTCTACATACAATAGCTTTGCAAAAATTAATAGTGTTCTTTACTTTTGTTCTAAAGACGCCTGTGCGAAAGGTTATTGAATTTGGCGAGTGATTAATTTATGCATTTAAAGTTTTTGTTTGCATACCTTCATGCAAGTTAATGCACAAGTCCCTAAACATACACCTTGCACTAAAAACATTTGGCATCTGCATTGCTGTTTTTAAGCCTCCATGGCAGTCTATTTCAATTGTTGTAAAGAAGTTAAGTTTGGTAATAAGTATGAATTGAGAAGTAATCTATGCTATCAATAAATTTTACATCAATAAATACAAAATGTTTTTATGTTTCCGCGGTTTACGCAAACAAATGCTCTGCAGAAAATGAGTGCTCATTCGCTAGCTTTCCCTACACTAATAGCTTAATTGCACAAAAAAGCGATGAGATTTTTGGAACGTTCTTTGGACTCCTATTCCATAAGGCCTTCCTCCTGTTTTTATCTCTGCAAAACCTTTTCTTAATTGACAGCGATCTTAGTGTCCTAGGGCGAAGAAAACAGATTTTGACGTATTCAGGACATTCAATATATCAACTTGGAATATTCTTCAGTTGAAATCATTTGGAATTTAAAGGCAACAGTCGAAACCACCATATTTGCTGAAAAATTATAATTTCTGCTGTCATTATCATAGGCCACCCAAGCTATCAAGCGTTTAGGCCATCACTGATGGCTGATCACTTATGCGTGGGACTTTAATAATCATTACTTTCTGCTTAATGGCTGCCTAACCAGGTAGACCAAGTATTATATTCTATTTAGGAAATGAAGATATAGCTTTAGAGAAGATGTTACCCAATGCTACATGAATAAACACTCTGCCGTTAAAATAGGGTTGAAAGTATTTGCTTTTCAATCGCTATTATGCACTTGTTCTGCTTCAAATTTAGTAAACGGGAATTGGAAATATGGGCGAAATTGCCCGTCGTTATTCACTCTTTAGAAAGCATGACAAAGCTTTTAGACACGTTGTTGATGTCTTCCATTAAAATAAACGCCCCATTTGATTACTTTGCTGGTATCATTATAACACAAGTGTCTAAATCATAAAAAGTGTATTGTCTGCAAGTAAGAAGTATAAATGCTTTATTGTTGATAACCGCCAAGACCGTGAATATAAAGTTTAAACGAAGAGTTGGATGGTAACTTAAACTTTTTGAACTACACTGTAACAGGAAAAAATTGAAAATGTGTCGGACAAACGGCTCTGAATGGTCAAGCTTGATGCAAAGGTAACATGCAGTAAAACTGCTCAACCCTTCCTAATAAAGTAATTTCCTTCATTTATGTTTTTCTTTGCTTTCAAACTCATTGATATAGTAAACACGTTCTTTCAGCGAGTTAACTTGGTAGAAGTCAGAAATAACCAAAATGTCTACGGATAGCAACAGAAGAACGTCTTTCCTGCCATAGAAGTATGCGTTATTTCTCCGAGATGTTTGCTGCCAAACATTTAATTATTGAACTAGTTGTTTCCATTGTTTTCTACTTTTATTTGCTCTACTATTTTAATCAATTTTATTTCCCCTGATACGTCTTTACCATAAAACCACTATTTTTAACATGTTCCGTTAGACAAAAGCCTAGCGTTTTCAGTTACTGTGGTGTCCCTCGCAAAAGAAGACTGGTCAAGCACCGGAACAATAGGTTTATAGCTCTGAGCCTATCAACCACGTACAGGGGTTTATTTTTACCTTCGAAAGTGAACTCCTGTAAGGGTTTGAAAACACACAACAATAAATTAACTGTTCCGGTGATCGGCAAGCCTTCTCTCTTACCCATTCAAATAACTGGAACTTGCATTTTCTCATTTATTCGTAAAAACATGCACTGTTATGCACCAGGTGTCCACAGAATCCATATGTATCGTTTTTGATCTTGTGAGTCAATGTCTAACGGCTTGGAATTCGGAAAGACAGGAAACTCCAGTGTGTTATGGTAGGTTATTTTCAAATGTTATTAATGGGCAATGCTTATGTGCCGATTAATGTCATTGAATGTCTCCTTGGGGCAGTAGTATGCTCACATTTATGCGCTTAATTCACTCTGGCGGCAGTAGGCTGCGTATTTATGTGTTTAATACGGAAGGCAGGACAGGATACTCCCAGGTCCTACATCCAGTTGTCGTTTTGCATCCGCGTCAAGGATGTATCATTTCGACTACAGATATATTGGCGTAGCAATGGCCAACCGTGGCAATCACTTGCTATTCGCTCTACGAAAAAGAAGCTTATTTCCCTTGGGTACACATATTATGATAGGCGTGTTGCTTCTTCCAAAATTAACGTTTGAGTGTGATTGGTTTGTGCAGGTTCATTGTTGCATTCTATGCATGCTGAGAGTATTCAGGGAAGCATTTGATATTCTTCTACATTAATTTAATAACGGAAATTATGCAGAAGTCTGAACTACACCCATGAAGTACTACAACTAAGTTGCTTCTTAAAAGAAAGAATATTAGAAAAAGTTTTATGGGGTCAAAGTACGTTAATTAGCACCATTCATTCTGGAAGAGCATTTACTTTTGGGTTGAGGTCTGGTTTTAAGATAAACCCTAAAAATTGACAGTGGTTGTCGTATTTGGAAATCACTTTTCAAAAGTAGACTGCACCGACAGCAAATCTCAACAATTTTCGATAATGGTTTGCGCAGCTCTTAAAATCAGCGACCAGCAAATTTGGTGATCGACTATGAATAAATTGATTGCATATTTAAGGCCTAAGGAGCCCTTTCCTTTAAAAACTTAGTGTTGTGGTCAAACAAGTACCCAGTTGGTTATCACAGCTGCGCGTGAGCAACGGGCCGTTATTTAAAAACAGTCAAGATATTAGGTGAGTGGTCTGAATCGAAAACGAAGCAGTGAAAACAATTCTTATAAGGGAAATCGGAAGCAGAATTCAGCAAGCCCCAGATTTCAAAAAATATATAGGAGCAGCAACTGCTTCACTTTAACAATGCGTTGTCAGATTGATATGATGAAGTTAATAATAATCGCGAGGTTTATGAGGACTTGTGAAGGTTTTAAAAGTTCCTTGTCATGGGAAATATATTTTAAAACAATAAGAGTAAGACAGGAAGAGCTCATTGGGGAAATAAGGTCTAAATATGGGCGAACCAAGGAAGGAGCAGTGGAAGTCACGAGAAATGACGAAGATGCGACCACGTCGACCACAGGGTCGACAGACAAACGGGCCAAATCATATGGGCCGCGAAGATCGTCAACAGAGACTTCGGAGACTTACGTTGGGGTTGCAAAATGAGAAGAATTGGCTTCATTTGGAGACGATGCTTGATTCTCTAAAGGAAACCGTTAATAGCAAGGTATGCATTCACCTCGTAACGGATAACTTTAGTTATAACAGCCTTCACTGACGCAGTTTGAGTAGCATTATTTAACGGGATAATGATCTACTTCATCGCTCTAAGGAGGCATGAATTCGATAAAGCTTGCAAATAATTCATATACGGCGTCGAACCACAAGGCAAATAATAAAATAACTTTGCAATAAAAACGTAATTTTGTGTTGCAAACTGCTATCGAAATCATATATATCTCAATACCTGATAGACTGTGGTCTGTTTTAAGTGTGCACAAACGGCCACAAAAATACTGATCGATTATATTTCTTAATATTTTGCATTAGTATTCCGTATTTACGGTTTTATACTTAAGCTTCGATCCGTGATTTATATGAAGTCCGTTACCTGAACCTCAGGTTTTCAGTGAAAGCGTATTACGTTATATTAGTAAATATTAATTTATAACGCAATGTATGCCTTGTTTTTATGAATGGGCATTCATTTACTGCTGGAGGAGTTTGAGTTACAAAGCCTTGACTGAGTTTGTTCAACGTTTAATTGATTGCCTAATTCCTGACCGTTCATCAGTAAGACAATCTACTGTATGTACCGATCTTCTGGTTTCAAGACACTGAAACCACTTTTTGCGCAAAATATGCTTTTTACTTATTTTGCGTGTTTTGCAAACGCTTATTATTTGGTGATTGACGCAGTTATATACCATTGAACATAAGTTTATGTTAGGTTTTACGTTACTTTTTGCGGTTAAACATTTTTAATGGAGAGTATGATATACTTGAAGTATAAGTTGGTGCCTCTTTACTGATCAATTAATTTGACAACTTATATGTAAGTTAATTTAAAGAAATTTAAAAACTTTATCATTTCTGAATACATACCCTCATTGCTACTTCAATCTTTAACAACACTAGGCCACAACCCAAGGCCATTCACGTTCTTTTTTGAATCACGTTAAATAATTTCAACAACCCCCTGTACTGAGCTAATTATGATTGTTTACCTTAGATGTCCCCTTTAATTTTCTGCAAGATAGTGCTTTGAGCCGAGATATTAAAAAACAGATTCGCCATTGTTTTAGCTACAAAGAAGGCACTAAGGCAAGGGCAGCACTGGAACTTTTACGATTTCATGTTGAGGTCCCTTATCTATTGAATTTACGTTAAAACCTAAATTAAATTTTAATTTCCCCATTTGAAGTGATTCCTCAAAAAGCAAAAACATTTACCAGCTGAGAGTTTGAAGAATTTTCAGTATCTAGATTCAGTGCGTGTTGTTGATATCATATTATAATTGAATTTTAGATTAAACCGGTCTTTTACGGGTAGATATACGCCCAATAAAATAGTTTTTCTTAAATTAAAGCCATAGAACTAATAAAAAAGCAAAAAGGCAGAGCCAGGTGCCAAATATTGTTAAGTATATTGGTTGCAACACGCGATAGCTCCCAAGAACAAAGGTTTTCCAATTATAAAAGAAGATCAAAGAGTGAGTGCGTGTAAATAAGTTTGGTGTATCGGTAGCCAATCAGAAGCTGTTACGACGCATGGTTTCATGTACTCGCAGACAGGTAATTGAATACATCAAACGAAAATAGTCCGCGCACCATTCTGAAGAGAAACCTATCCTTCACTGTTTGGTAAAAAGTTAGCCAGTTTGGCCTGGATATTTTTCGAATTTTATCATTTGACATAGTAAATTTTATAATCAAGTCACGCATTTGCATATATAATTTAAGGACGTTTACGAATGCATTCTTTGTTTACATCAAGTTTTACCAAGGCTCAAATACCGATTGCTGCAGCTTTTCTATATTTCGAGCACACTTAAAATGACAGGTCAATGCCAGCGAAAATGTAAAATTATTTTGTAAAATGCATGCTATTACAGATGACATAACTTAAGTTTTCTCTGAGGTAAAACTACAGGAAATTCTTTCAGAATATACATTCTGTCAATGCATTTTGCTCCTCAAATTACAAAAGCGGCAACTTATTTGATTTCAAGTAAGTCCGATTTTCTTGCTGAATATATTGGCATAGAATTATCCAAAGTTTTGTATGAATGCTTATAAAAATGCCTTCAATACAGCTCGTTTTCATATTAAAGGGTAAATTTCAAGTGCGGTCGCTAGGCCTGCGCAGCAAGAATATTTCATTGTTATTTTCTTTTTAGAGGCGCATTTGTTGACACTGCGTTAAACATTATATGTTTCCTAATTTTCTGGATCAGTTAAAAATTAATTTGCTTGCCAATAAAAATGCGAAGTGAGCATGCTGCTTAAAGTCTTTGATAAAAAACTTTATCTTCAATTTTCTTAATGTCAAAGTAAAACTCTTTCGAAGAGATATGTTATCCTGGTGGGCAGGCCAGGTGAAAATTATTGGTTTGCGTAAAATAAGTATAACAGGGAAACTGATACCGTGCATCATATCCAAATGTCAATGTAGCGCATTTATTCGACAGAAAGTTTAACACTTTTTTATGTTTTTAAAACAGGCTTAAGCAGTTGTATTTATTGAGTTCACTAAAGTTTGAGATGACATTTTTACTGCGCCCCGTCGTTGCAGTAGTTCGATAACGAATAAAAGCATAGAGTGGTTTGAATTTTCTGAGAATGTCAATGCATAGTAGGGCATGTCATAGTTCACTGTAAGTAATGACCAAATGAGAGACCCTACATGAAATCAGCATACAGGAAGAAAATAGGAAAGGAAATTAAATGTAACTTACGGGTGCCCAACTACCGGGGTTATTTGAGATTGATCATATGACCAAGTTGCTTGCATAGGTCGGGTTTCTTCCACCATATGTATTCAGTTTTCAAGTAGCGCAGTGTTTTATCTGTTTGTGTCCGTACAAATATTCGGAAATGTGTTTTTACGTCGACAGAGATGTCACTGTCTAGCCGATGTTTAGCAATTGAAGACTATGGTACTCTCTCTTGCTTAAAAAGCCAGTTAGGCAACTGTTCAGCAGCTATGGCTGCCAGTTGCCTTTGCGTACACCCAATGTACTTGCGTTCGCAAGTGCACGTGAATCCATACACAAAAATTGAGGTAGTGAGGTATCCTTTGCGTGTTTTATTGGAAGGCCAACAGAAGGACTTAGGAATAAAGGTTCAACTGCGTTGTATGGCTTTTTTATGGTGCAGCGCACCATCGCTTGATTGTGTCCGAAATATGAGCACCCTTAAAAAGAAAGGATGTAGAAAAGGCTTTTTGGAACTGACTATGCCATTATGTTTGTCTGCAAATGATTGCTCTACGTTTAAATAAAGCGTACGCGACAGCAACGGTTAAGTAGGTCTGCTTTGCTGCGGAAAATCTCTGCAGGCAGAACCATAGCATTTATTCTTCTATTTAAGCTCACACTTAGCAAGCAACCTCTGATTGTTCGCACAGAAATATTGAACATGGAATGCACTTTATTTAGAGCAGAGTTAACTTTGATTCTTTGGCCTTTTGCTGTTATTATAGGACCCACTGCTCCCAGAATAAGATAAGCAGAAAGGACAACCATGGAAAAACCTCTCTTTACTGAAATATTTCGACTGGCTAGAATGGACGACTGCTTGCCGGCTCAGAGGCTGGCTCGTGAGGTGGATGGTTTTGGTAACGAGTACTGCTGGAAGGAGGTCGCACGATATGTCCTCTACGAGGAAACATTCGACGATTTTCTCAATGAATTCACACCGCCGCAGATTTCAGTCATCAACTACAAGTGTTTCACCCTTTTGGAACAGAGTATTGAAAAACGTGAGCTTCTTTGCTGATAAATAAAATGAGTCTTTTGCGTATCGGAAACATGCTGTTCAAACGCTTTAGGGAGACAACTTCAACAAAGCGTTACCGTACAAGGAAATAAGCAATTTGTTAAACAACGTCAGTACTTAAAAAAGACAGTCAACTTGGCCATCTTTATTATTCTACATACCTTTTGTATGATATGTGGCCACCAATGAGAAGTAAAAAGGGATGATGGGTAGGTGAAAGATGACCAACTATTTTTCATCTGAGAGAATGGAGCTATGCTCAAAAGGTTATTTTATCCGGCTCTACGTGAGCAGCAGCCTGTTAAGTGAATGCGAATATACGCTAACTTGCACGAAGAATCAATAATTCGTAAGATAGCAAACTGTCCACAAGGAGCAAGAAATCGATCTAAATCCATCGATAAATCATTTAAATGATGTGCCAGACTACTCGAAAAGAATTTTTGTGTTGTATCTATTGGCACTTTAAAAATGATATGGCCTTTAAAAGCGTTGTCTTAGCAACCAGAAAGGTTTTTATAAGTAAATAGAGATAGGTCTCATGTTGATGTTTTTATACAATCAGAGAACAATAACAGTTCAAGAAAATGAATAATCTAAAGGGGATTGCGTTAATTTAAGTTTTAAGCATTTGAAAAATTAGATAACCAGCCATTCATTTTGGCAGTAATTTAATATAATTTTCCCATAATAAAGTATTACTTAACGCATATGTTTGTGATGAAACGCCAAGGATATAATCAGCACGCTTGGCCCGCTTTAACAATTCAATGAATGTTTCGGACAGGGTGGCCTTTCTTCTTCATTTTAGCACCATTTACGTATCTGCTTTAAGGTTAAAGCTGTTTTCATGATGCGAAATAAAGTACAAATTCATCCAGTGGATTTTAAAATATTGCTACAGCTCGAATGTTCTGGTTTAGATTAAACATTCTCTATTGTGGAAACCAAGGCAACGCAAAGATTACAAAGAGTGCAATTGTATCAAAGTTGGTGGTCCATACAAATTACGTGGTTTTCTTGACGTTTGAGCCTGTACATCTTGTCAGTTTACAAGAACTTAAGTGTAGCCTCACGTGCTCAAATATTTTAAATTGACAATTTTGCAGTGTGCGATATCACTGTTACTCTTGCCGTACGTCTGCGTAAAAAGGCTATTTTTTTATAGTATTGTTACTATTTTTAAGTGAAAATTGCGCATGAATGCAAACAGGCATTTTAAAAAACAAACGTGGGTTCACATCTCGCCTTACGTCAGTTACGCCGACTTAAAGTCCAAGTTTGATTTTTTTTAAATTTGAGTATACCCTCTAGTACAGAAGTGCCCTTATAGTATGTAAGTTCAGTCCAGGCTATTTATCATCAAAGAGACCTACTCTGGCATGACCAGTGGTTGATGTTCTTCCAAAATAGTCCTCATTTTCTAAATAAGTAACTTTAAAACCCACCCTTCAAGCGAATACAAATTGTCGCATATGCCCCTACGAAAACTGTGCCCCGGATATCCATAATTTATTAAATCTTATATTTGATCAAGAGGACCGTCCACTGTGTTTACTAATAGTAAACAACAGCTTTTCGTTGCATGGCTTTGGTTTTGGCACAAATCCTTAAACAGATTTCTCGGTTCAGTATATTTAAGTTCTATAGGGATAGATCCGAATGCTTAGTGTCGAAACCAGCGAACCACGTGTCTGAGCCTTTTATTATTATTAATATTATTTTATGCGCTCTACTTTCGAAATTCTTTTTTCTGACATGCTCCAGCCGTTTAACCTTTACTTCCATCTGCCCAGTTATACAGAAATGTAGGGTTTTCACGTGCTACTGTGGAACCTAAATTAAACAAAAACGGCGAGTCCGCTAAAATCTCGAGTGATCGGAATAGTAAGCGCAGGGGTTCTGCCAGCGCTACGGCTAGCTCTTTTGACAGCTTTGCAGGTATTCCATACGGACCTCATGTCTTCGTTTCTCGGAGCATAAGAAATTCCCGCAGACCAGTAACTTCCACCAAAGCAACCGAATCAATGGTCAGAATCTCATCCATGCTTAATTTGATGGTGTTTAGGTCGGCCTCTGGCAGGATAAAAACCGGTTAAAAGAAGTGGGATGGAAGTTCAAGCTTTGAATCATCATCATCATCTTATTTTAATAAACTGATAGGAAGGTATGCCTCCACCCAGGGATGCCAAAAAACACCTGCCAAATAACGCACTAGCCAGACAGTCCTCTGGCTCGACCCGCCCATACCCGACTGCGGCATCTCGCCGCATGACTGCCATCATCACTTCGCCTGCAGTTCCCGGCCAGGCACCCAACTCACTCCCGTGGACCTTTGGCTCAAGCCGGCTGAGGTCGCAGCTTTTTTCCGTCTCCTAACCAGATTCAGTTTGGGTTGCGGCGGGAACCCTTGATCCAACAAGGGCTACCAACCAACCAACAGCCCTCGAAGGAGAGAGTTAGGTTAGTTAAGATATTCGCAACGTCGGCAAAACCAATTACCCAGATGTAGAAGTAAACGTCTGGCTATGCAAGCATCCCAGCGAGCGGATCAACCCCCAAACGATGCTGGAAACTCCACTTCGCAACCGATTCACATACTGTTTGGTAACTCTGGTCCGTTGGTTGCTTCCATAAATGCTTCCTCCCACCACCAGAAATACTCCAAACCTTGCTTGCTGGTAATAACGACGACTCAAAAAATTTTCTTTCGAATATTAGGAAATACAACAGGGCTTTCTAAATGATATCCTTTGTTGCCAACGTTGTTTGTGAGCTTATATTTATGCCTACCTTTAAGGTAGAAGGCCAAGTTTGCCACCGGATTGGATTGTTACTACCTCCTCATGATGGCGAGCCGAGGTTTCTAGTAATATATTTCGTAGAAGACATCGACCTTCAGGCTCAAAGCCGATTCCGAGTGAACCCACGCTTAAAGCATCGCATAATATTGTCCCTTCACGACATGCTACACCAGCGCAACAGCTACATCAACATTTTCAAGTCTGCCCTGGAAATGCATATTTCCCTAGGCTTCGCCGTTGTTATAGATGCCGATAAACGCCCTCGCGGAGAACAGCAATGGAGATTTAATGCTTTCAAATTCAATGAGGTGGCTTTCGTCATGTCAGATACGCAGCATGGCAACATGGATATTGTCTTGAGGAGGGAGACGCTAGATTGCCAAGGATTTATGAAACGCACCATTCATACCATTTTCAGTCGCTCATTTCTGTGCAATTACTCCTTCTGAACATGAACATACTATTAATCGAGTCAAAACGACCTCATAAATTCTGACCGACTCACCTTCGTCTTCATAATCTTCTCATTCTCACATACGGTTTGCCTACGTAAGGAGACAACAAAATGTAAGGAAGCCCGGCTTCCGCGCTTGTTTAGATTTGAAGTGACAAACCTTTACGAGTTCATTGTTTTCACACTCCTTCTTTCATGCTAAGCCGTTGAATTAAAGAAGGTGGGCCACTTTCGCTGATAGTCTTGATAATTATTGTGCTTGTTCGTCATACTAAATCGCATACATGCTAATTATCCAGAAAGTTTTTTGAACCCTCTTAGATTTTAGCCTTTTGACATGTGAGCAAACAGAGATATCCGGGGTCCTGACTTTTATCACAGAACAACTTTATATGGACGCTATGGAACCATCCGAGACCGCCAAAGGAGAACTTGCAGACATTTTGATGGCAAATCGATGGCACCCAGACGTCTCTAATGCACGCTCTCAACGCAAACAGAGCATAGGGACCATGTGTAAGTTTCAGTCGATAAAATTTCGAAATGCATATAGGGAATGAACTTAACTTTCAACAATGTGAGCAACATTTTTGTCACTAGCAGGCGAAACTATGGTATTTGGGTTTTTATAGTTACACAATGTCAGATTTCATCTATAAGCGTAAACGCCGTTAAGCATTTTCACAAGGAGCAATGTTTTTATTCAGCATCCAAATCACTTCAATAAATACGTTTGGAGGTACAACAGTTATTCACGCGTTGAAAAATCAACTAAAATTACTTTGAAAACAAGACCAACAGAAGGAAATCAGACGCTTCTTTCCAAATTAATTTGTTATGCTCGCGTGTGCATTCAGTGTATTTGTATATTTGATTAGTAACTTATCGAGAATGCAGATATTATATTTAAAATATCCAGTACATTCTATCAAATTGTTGGCATCCGTTATTTTATTTCGTAGCTTAAGATCATCTTATTCAATGCTTAGCATTTTTAATGCATCGAGATTGGGTTAAAGGACCATAGGGCTTAACCCGATATTTATTTACACATAGTACTCGAATTCATTGCATGACATACATCTGTTACACATCCGGTCAACTCTTCTGCTTCAAATAGAAAACAGCCTGCAGTTTTGTTCATTTAATGATAGTATCTTCTTAAGTTGAGATCTTGATTTCGAGGTGATTGATATCTAATCCTGAATAAAATGATAACAGAAAACAGGATGCCAGCGTCTTCGCAAGTAAGAAATGTACCCTCAGGTAAATCTGCTGAGTCCGTAACATTGTCTGCGAATTGGGGAGTAAACGTGCATAAACATCGCGAAGCCTAAATATTGAGTGGTCTAAACCGGTATGGGATTCGGCAAATGTCTAATGAACTCATTCTTTGCAATAACTCGGAAAATACCAGCGAATGGTGCAAGCCACGTTTAATTCGAATAAGCTAAAAGACCTAGAAACGCTAATTTAAGAACAACTGTCCTGTAATTGCCTTAGCAGACATAGAAATCTAATAATACCTGTGAATGGCATTCCAGGCATAAGCAGATTAAGAGGTTGATCTAGATTATCCAATTCACAGTGGGCACTACCAAATTCCGTGCTGAACAACGTGCGCATACAATACTCGCGTGAAGTTATCCTCGAGCGATGATTGTCTGTTGCCAGGCACAACAGCGCTTGAAAAGGTAGTCCCAAGGTAATGTGTGTGCATACATGTGCAATTTGCAAACTTTCAGCTTTTTTCGCGACAGAAAAACGCATTATCATGTATGCAGATGAAAGATTCGAAAGGGGGAAGTAATTTCCCTTGAATAAATCCCTGAAAGCACGCATATTTTTGCATACATTTCAGAACATCGGCTGAGTTTCTATCTATGTTAAGGTTAATCAGATTTCACAAAGGAAGTGGTTTTCCGTTGTCTAACTGATGTTGTGCTAAAAATAACTCACTGTAGTTCGCTTAAAATCTCAGCGAAATTGATAAAGGCACTGTAAAAGACTCCTTTGGAGACTTTTTGCCTTCAAAAATGAGGCCAGATCCCGAGGGTACAACTGGGCTGAATAAAAGCCAGATAGTTGTGCGTAGATTTGGATGAACAAGCTGTAGGAGTAATGGTAATAAGTTCAGTACTGGAGAAAGGGGCAACGGGTTTTTCCAGAAAGGACGAAAAATATTCGCTTTCAATGAACTAAATTTAGGTCCTTGAGTGGTTAAAGGAGGGATCCTAGTCGATAATTCGATGTGTTGAGAAATTCAGCGAAAACGTCTAGCCAAAAGTTTCATTTTGAAGATAGCAATCGACAGGTCTCTATCTAATTCTGAATTTATGCTGGAAATTGATCGGGGCTTTGTTTAGCAAAGCGTTCGTAATGAAGTGGTCTGTGGAGATTCCAACAATTTTCAGTAAAGCGCAGGCCTTTAAAATTTCTAGATGCGTCCTAGGTTATTTAAATTCGTATTAATATAACTGAGATTTCTAAATTTCTATCACACTTGTTACAGAAAAGGTTAAACAAAATGTGATCAGGATTACCAGTGAATTTATACACTCCGTCTGCATATCCCTTTAAAGATGCTTACCCCATTGTCTTTAACAATAAATTTGAGCTGCAAGAACTTCCGAAGCAATCGACAGGCAGTTTAGTCGCTTTGATATCTGCATCGCGCACAATTCAGCGTCCTCATTACGCGCAGCACTATTTCCTATAAAGTATTCAATTCCAAATGAGCAATAATCAAATACGTTTTATCAAATGCCCATCTCAGATCGCGCTTGCATGCATGCTAGTCATATAGTTTGACTCCTTGATAGCCATAATAAGAAATATAAATTATATGTTCGTTGTCGGGACTCTCTTCTGCTCATCCAAGTGCGACCAAAGATTCACTTGGGATGCTTCTGAGGTCGTCGCCATAGCCAGCGCAAAACCAGCGCGAGAAGGTCACCAGGCTTGATGCTCTAGTGCGTGTGGTATCCACGGCCATGATTATTTAGATGCCCATTGAAGGGGTCTACATTCACGACTTATCGTTTTCTGTCCTAATGCAACTTCAACGATCGTGGACCCCGTCACCCGGAGGTCAACCGATTCGCTATTTGCCCTTCCCCTCTGGCAAAGGGTGCCGTAGTTTTTCCACCCACCCCACTCCCAAATAAACTATGATTAACCTCTCACAATCCAGTGTTCTACCTGTTTTGTCACTCCAAACCACAAAGTGTGACTTGGTTTTTTTCGAAGGACCTCTTTTTTGCAACTTGCGAAATCTGTAACATCGTCCATGGGTTTTGGCACATCACATTCAAATCAGAATACGTTGCGGATTTTAGTAGTGGACGCCAACCGCAACAGGAAACTAGGAAGGATCCATCTTTTTGTGTCTAGTATTTCATGAGTTTACCAAAAATGAGAAGGTCAGGCCTTTAAATGGGATAGATAAAGCGGCCCACCGTCACTCAAACTTGAACGGAAGCAGGGCATCCATCATTCGCCATGGGTGTTCTTCTCTGGATTATCAGCGCCCGCAAGGACATTTTTTCACAAAAATTATCCAGTTACGCCTATTCTATCTCTATACCAACTCTATATATAGATAGCGTAGGGTTGACATAGATTATGCAGAGACTGTATACGGTTGATATACTCGACGTCTGTGATGTAGAAGCTTTCTCTATACCATTCCTATAGAGTTGATAGACAGTCGACGATTGTGTCCAACTGGGCACTATTGGGCAATTTTAATTGGAGCGCCGAGTTTTCAGTTATTTGGTTATTAAAGTAATGATTCCTGGTATGTTCTTTTTTAATGCGCTCTACTTCTTTCATTCCTTTTTTTCCTAACATGCCCCACCCATATAATCCTTATTACCACAAGTTTCGTCTAAGAAAATAATTCAGTTTTTGCGTGTTGTTTGGCACTCTACTTGGAACTATTACCGCGGAGGTATATTGCAAACTTCAGTAACTTCTTAGTTAACTTTCAGGGCACCAGCTTCAGGTGCAACATACATATAAGCGGAGATTTAAGATTTGTTATTGTGCGGTCGCTCGCATGAAGAAGATTGGTCATTTTAAAGCAAGCATCAACTGGAATCCTCAGAAACAAGAAGGCTTGTCAACTACGAAAAAGACAACATCTGAATCATGCGAAAGAACGCTTAGGCAGTGAAAATGTGAACGTAATTATGCGTGTACTACACCCTAATCAGATAATGTCTTTAAGTCGGGTAAAGAAAAACATAGAAAGTGAGATGACTTTGCGAGACCGGGCTAGCTGCCCATCTGAGTTCATCTGCATCATATGTGCCGTTGTTATCCCTTTCATAGATTTTTTTGCTCACCGGAATGTGTTTCTTTGTCCGCTGACGTTCCGGACAGCTGGGCCGGCTGTCCTTTGCCAAAGCATGAACTGATTTTATTGATAAGCAATTCAAAGTTGTGGCTGTGCGTTGGCCATGGGCTGATCGATTTTTATTCGCTCGCTGCCTTGCCCTGCGCGTGGATTTTGGAATAACTTGACAGCAAGTACTGTTGTGTTCCGTTCCCACGATAGAGGATGCCGGTAATCCTGCTCCCTCTGCCATGGGTTTCGTCACGCGGCCTTCTTTGTGTGCAAATCCTACGTTCGGTTTGACCTGATCTTGTTCCTCACTAACGTAAAGACGTAGGACTTTGTAGGCCGTGGAGAGGAGTTGACGTCTGATTACCAGGCCTCAAGCCTCAGTCTTTCCACTGTTGAGGTTTCCCGGCCTACGATGGTCACGCCTTGAATATCGAAGTTGTGGCCAGGCTCTTTACTGTGAGCTGCAAGCTGCAAGTTTGGGTAATGTCTCCGGGCCGCCGCTTTGTGTTCTTGAAGGTGGGTCTCCAATTTGCACCCTTTCAATTGGCCTTAGCACAGCGTACTGAAAGCCCTCTAAATAAGTGACTGTTTCTTAAACTGGGGCTCAACGTTACGCCTCATTTCAAATGTTTCACAAAACAGCACTAACCGGAGTTTTTTCCTTACAGACGACGTTGGAGAGCCAACAAGTGTAAGTTCTATTCATGCTTTATTTTGAAGTTTTATGAGGATTTTTTTATGTCTGTTGGCTTGGTCGTTTATATGAGAGGCAGCTGGGGTACCAGATTTTTCGATGAAATTTTCTGTCAGAATTAAAGCTGAGGCAAATGTTTAAGTAGTTTAGTCGACTTTGAAAAATGATACATTCGGAAAGCACTCTAGGTCAGCTCCACGAGCAACATAATTTGTTTCCACTAGAGAACGCCAGCTTAATGGAAACCGACCTGAAACCAGACACTGCTGCACTACAGTAGTTGGATATACCTACAGCGCCGATGACCAACAAATTTCGCCTGCGTATTAAGTGCCAAACCAAAGGGAATACTCCACGCTCACGTTGAATGTATAAATGTGAATAGATGAGGAAATAAATCAGAATATTTACCCTTGGATAGTGAAAGATTAACCTCTTTGGCAGTATATGGCTAACCGCCTCCAGGTCAGACGAGTATGAAAGGCTACATTTTGTGGACATTAAGGAGACGAAAAAAAATTCCAAAAGTGTATGACGTGATCCAAAGGCGTACGAGAATAGCGGCGATCTTATGTTGAGTAAGCTCTTGGAAGGTCGCTTTTTAAGTGAGTAATTCAAATCTGCGAAAAACATTCATAAGGGGACATATAGTGGATTCTATTTTGGTCATTTAGTAAATCCTTCTTGAAAAATAGTATAACCCGCAAGAATTCCTTCAATTAACACCATGAATGTTGTTCCCAAAAGCCTCACGGGAGAGAAAGAGAATAAAATCAAACACTAGGAGAGCTGTATTAACCAATAGCAAGTCATCCCCACAAAACGGCTGCATAGAGTAGACGCCGTTGATCAAGCAATATTTCGACATATGCGAAAGAATAATACTCCATCTCTAATCAGAATTGACTCCAGTTGTGATACTAATTATCGTGTAGTCTATTCTGAAGTCATTTCCGTCAGGATAGGATGCCGGCTTTTTAAAGAGCTTCGTTTCAAATCCTAGCTAACTTTATCTATTGTAAAAACTAATTACTTAAGTAGTATGCCTCTTTATCATTGATTTTGACTGCTTTCATAAAATAAAGTATATTTTATAGAAAACATGGACAAAAAAAGTATTTCTTGTACATGTTTGATAGCAAATTACGTTTTTTTAAGATTTATACTGAAGAAAAGGTAGCTTTCAGTTTTAAAAAATTTGCCCAACTGCCGAATACTTTTCTAAACTGGTGACTGATATACTCGAATTCAGGGTTTAGAACCTGCGCACTATGTGCATCACGTTTAAGGAAAAGTACGTTTTTACCTATAGTCTGCAGAAGAGGTCACATAGTTGTCATAAAATATTAAAATAGATGTGGAACATATTTAATGCAGTTAAGGTAGCGTTAATAAACGGACAAATACGATATTTTATGAATAAACGCCTCACAGTTGTAGAAAAGCTCATAGTTAGCAACGTTTTGAAACCTGAAAGCTACCGTACCTTCAAGTATAAAATTAAAAGAAGGCGTAATTTGCTATCGAACATGTACAAGAAATATTTTTTTTAAAAATATATTTTATTTTATAAAAGCAGTCTAAATTAATGATAAAAGGGCATACTACTTAAGTAGTCAGTTTTTACAATCGATACATTTTTGTTGGAGTCGGAACGAAGCTCTTTAAAAAGTCGGCATCCCATCCTGACCTAAGTGACTTCAGAATAGACTACAAAATAATCATTACTACAGCTGGAGTCAATTCCGATTAGTCAACTCCCAGGTTGCAGCTCACTCAACGGGACCCAGCCATATTTTCAAGTTTGACGAAGCCGAAATCCTCGCAAGAGGGGACAACCGCGTGAGCCGCGAGCTGCTCGAGTCATGGTTCTCAGGCCCTCAGTCCATCAACAAGCGCAACGATTTGGCGTTCCCATACGGTGTACTGAGAAATTTCCTGAGCAAGAAAATCAGTCACGTGGGAAGGACTGGACGTTACTCTGACGACAGTGGGCCTAATTGTCGCGCAATTATCCAACCTGCATCCGACGCGGACAAGAACGCTGTTGCAATTAATGAGCATTCACCGGACCAATTAAGACCTCTAGTGGTGGCTACAGGAACGGAAAATTATAGCACATATGTGGGTGACCGCTGTGAACTATAAATACCGTGCAATCTGTGCATGTATCACCCCTTATCTGCGCATGCCTCAGACATGTTTACGATTACCTATGACTAAGGATTCCCGACGGAATCCAAAACGTCAGGAAAATAAAGTCCTTGTTCCAGTGATTGCATCTTCATCTTTGGAACTGCTGCCTGGAACTCGTATATTCTCCTCTATAAGCGAAAGAGTATTGGTCTTTCACATATGTCGCAAAATTGCATGATCAATGACGTCTACTGTATATGTATTGATCCACTTGATGAGCAAGTGTCGGACGCAGGGACCAGTCATATCGGACAATATATCGATAGCCACAGGCCAGGTGCACGCAGTTATCGCAGTGTGATAATTCACGCAAGCGCCTTCTTGCGCAACGACTTATCGCGCAGACATTTGGCTCATGGCATCAGAATCGGTGGGTTCTATATGTTTTCCTAGGCTAGGTGATTTTCAGTAACCACATGTTAGTAAACTGACGGCGACTGGGAGCCTCATAGCTCAGATGCTTAGCATATTGGATGTAAACAAGCAGTGACGTTGTCATGAGTTTGAATGTCACCGAGGGCTACGACTTTTATGAAAAATGGCTCAAATTGAAAGCATATGTTTTTAAAAATCGCTTTCCTGGGTCAGGTTATTCATCGCATTCCAGCCAGGCTGAAAGGGCATTTTCTGCTTTCGTACAAGACTGCTGTTTTACAGTATAAGCGTAAGCGATAGAAACGAATATTCGAGTTTCAGGAAGTAGTTCAGAATGACAAGATGCGATCACTGGAACAAGAATTTTATTCGCCTGATGTCTCTGATTCTGTCGAGAATTTTTACTCATGGGTAACCGTAGAATAGTGTGAGACATGCACACACTGTGGTTATATATGCTAAGATTGCGTGGTATTTATAGTTTTAGCGGCCATCCGCGTATGCACTATAAGTATCCGCTCCTGTACCACCGTTGGGGGTCGCTCTTGGTGTTGTGACGGCTAAGTAGTGCGCATTCGAGTCATTCATTGCTGCGATTCATTTGCCCGTGTTGGATGCGGGTTTGATAATTGTCATGTGCCAATTGCGACCCCCCCCAGCGTTGGTACGGGAGCTGATACTTAAAGTGCACATGCGGTTGGCTGCTACAAACTATAAATGCCACGCAATATTAGCATGTATCACCCCAAGCTGCGCAGGTCTCACACTGTTCTACGGTTACCCATGATTAAAGATTCTCAATAGAATCCGAAACGTCAAGCAAATAAAATTCTTGTTCCAGTGACCACAGCTTTGTTATGCGGATGTGTATTTATGCTTTTTCATGTAATAGTAGAAGTTGATGCTTTCTCGTGTCAAGATTCCGAAGGACTCTTCTTGTGGCCTGTCCCTATGCAATCCGGTGCTTGTAACCAGACCTTCATCCGATTAAGACACGTGCAGTCTATAAATACAGTCAAAACTTGAGTTTACATAAACAAAAAATGGAGCATCCACATAAGGAAATGTTTTTTTCCGCTAACAGAGCTGTCAAATTGGCCCACCTTGTAACATCTAATACATACAAAGTTGTTGTCTTAACTGGGGTCTGTTATTCAGTTAATCAGAAATTTTCAGGCTATCACAATTTGACCTGTTTTCATACTATTCGCAGCTAACTCCCATGCCTATGTATGGCCGACTCTCGTGGAAATCAAGCTGCCTTTTTTATTGCGCAGAATCAGTCAACCGTTCTATTTTTGCCATGACAACACTTTCCATCAATACGCAATCCAATTGACCCAACTGAAAACTGCAGAGCCTCGGTTAGATTTGAACCCAAATTAGCAGGAAAGTCTTTGTTACAGCCAGCGCTCTACTTATTAAAATTCGAAGGTACGCCGAGAGCCGTGAATTTGATAACACTGTAGTTAATTTAACTGCCTAGCCTACTATGTGTATGCAGTCCAAAAACATGCCTGTAGCCATTCTAGTAGATTTTAAATGATTGCTTCGTAAGTACTGCCTTGACAGTCACTTTACTTGAGGCGTATTGGCGGATTGCATACGTGCAGTAGTCTGGGAGGATAAATCGACCCAAGTGTGATTTAATGCAGCGATCTCGGTGTGCCTTTGTTACTCAGTTGGTAGAGTGTTGGCTGTACGAAAGTCTTTCCTGCTGATTTGGTTTCGAGTTCCACTGACGCAACACATTTTCCAAATCAGGTCAACTGAATTATTTAAATATGTCGAACTCACCTAATGAGACGCAATCCACAATACTTTTAGGAGATTACATGTTGCCGCTAAATGTCCGTTTACCATATCCTTCGTATAATATACTCCATTAACTTCAGGTATCGAAAGTGTTTTGCAACTGCCAAGAGCCACAAATAGTCAGCCAGGAGCTATCAAAAATAAGACAACTTTCATGGGTGGACCTTGTGCCTAATGCTTTGCCCAATTCTGTTTTCTAATTAGCTTTTACTTAACTTAACCGCATTCCACAAAGCGAAGAAAAAGGAACTCCGCTTAAAACGAGTAACCCATGAAAATATAAGATGGTTGACTTCAGCTGCTTTGACTGTGTTTCACACCACAAACATATATATATATATATATATATGTGGCGCTCTTAAACCCTATGGGAGGCCAGCCTGTCAGCCCAGGCAACCTCGATGTGCTTTATACCTCTCTAGGATGTGATTAATGCTAGAGCTTTGCCCTAAAACTATAATACAAATCGGTAAAAATTTCACGACTTAAGCTACTTTTTAACATGAGCAAAAACGCAATGAGTTTCTGAGAAGATGAAGATGTCAGCACCGATCCAAGGACATTATCAAACAAATTCACTGATATGGCACCTATCGTGCTTTCAGCATTCTCATAGAACAAAGTGGCGTCAGTGCCAGCAAGGCTCTTAGTCGGTAGGAGTTGATCATGCCTAGCCTATTATGAGGCCTTCTCTTTAGGGATAAGTCAGCTGTCATTTAAAATTCACGGTTTAAGTTCAAGCAAGGGTCCACTTAACCATACGAAAGCGCCATCCTTGTATTATATGGGACAGGTTGTTATAAAGGGTTAAATGCATGGGACGTACTTAGGGAAAATTAAAATAGTGTTACAAGTAGAGTTTTTAAAGGTAGAAAATAATAGGACTAATTATTTTAATAACCAAATACAAGCGCGTGATAATTAAAATTATTCTCAATGAATATAAACAATATAACCAATAAGAAGAAGGAGGCCCACCAATGCTCAATTGGACACAATCGTCGACTCTATATCAAACCCTTATTAACTCTTTCAAGCATCTCTTTGAAGTTTATATAGAGATTATATAGGCTTGATATAGATATTGCATAGAGTTATTTAGACATAGCTTCTAAGCTATAATCGTCGACCCTATATCTAACCTATATAACCTCTATATAGTCTATTTATATTCGATATAGTCTTCAGTTGGGCACTACTAGGCACTATTGGTTGCATTTTCCATTTTCATTAACGTGCGCATATATTTGGTCATCTAAATAAGCTGTAGTGAACCCTAAGTTGAACTGTTACCGCAAGTTATAATATAATTTTTGCAAAATGTATATCGGCAGTGAATATTGACCAATATTTTCCTTTCAGTTTCACGCCAAACGCAATAATCTGCACCTGAATGCCTGTCTCCCAGAAGGCACCGAATCCTGTTGCGTACTCACGGGTTATGTTCAGGGGTTAAAACATCATGTGCACGTGCTAACGAGACTGAAGACTGCCGTTGATGGCCTTGGGACGGTGGAAGTTGACAGTCCGCTTCGTTTTATTGTCCTCTTCCTCACTAGTGACCGGTCGCAGGTAGAAGTCACTAGCGAACTGGGACGCTGTTTCGCTCTGCTCATGCAGGACGCCGTAAGCCCCGACTATATGTACTATTTCACATGCATTAGTTTCATACGAATAAAATGGCTAACATTTTTTTTGATCATCCCCGCTCAAAGGTTCGAATATATATATTTATTTCACGTCCTTTTGGTAAATTGATGTAGATGGCCGTATTTTATGCAGAAATTTCTGGTGAGTGAACTGGCTGTTTTTATGATAGACTTATCATCGTTTACTGTGGAATATGAGTTCATCTCTCTGTTTAGTCAAATCATCATCCCATTGCGCCTTAGAGCTCAAGGTAGTGCAATCGTAAATTGTCGCTTAGTAACCGATAGTTATACAGGAATGCGTAGCGACAAAGACGTCTGTATCTTGGAGTATTATTTGAAGCATGTTTACCTGTTTCTAAGTAGAAACATGCAAGTCTTGCAGAATTTATCAAAATCAAGCAGTTTCACGGGTTCTTGTCATTTGCAGCCTCTCGCTGCGTAACATTGTGGTTACATGAGAAAATACAGCAATTGAATTTGTTCAGAAAAAATCGATGGAAAACCTCGAGGTCTTAGGAAATTGCCACGAGGGCAAATCAATAATTTTAGGAAATTTAAGGCAACACCCCTAAAGGCGCAAGTGGGAAAATATTTTTAAGGCAAAAAGTGGAGAGGAATGCATAAATGTAGGAGCTGGATGGTTACGATGACAAAATAGGTTAACAACGCGCTCCAACTGTTTACGCAGTTCGGATTTTAACCGTCATATATAAGCGGTCTCCATGTAGCGCAATGTACGTGATGTTCTTGTCCAAACAAGTACTTGGAAGGATGTTTTGGGCTCCACATAGTGACCCGTGTCAATAAAACGTTTAGTAATATATAACCGCGGGATTCTATTTTCTTGCTTTAACAGTCATCCATATCTAGTTCTGGCTGCAAATTACCAATGTATTCATCTAATGTACTTGCATCCGCAAGTACATGTCAATTCATAATCACGATGCAAAGTGGCGTCCACTGGCATGGTATCCTTTGCGCGTAGAATGTGCTGAGACTTTGTAGGATTCCAAAGAATGATCTCGGCCACATTGTATGTCCTTTTAATGGTACACCACAGGCGTCGCTGGATATTATTGAAAATGTTGTCAACCTTTAAGGGCAATATATTAAAACGGGTTTGAACTGCTATGTCTTGCATGTTAGTTGTTGTGAGCTAAACATACGCAAACCCAGGCTTGAATGACCTGGCATTTTTCGAAAGAAGGACGTCCAGACAATAGGTGTGAAGTAGTTCAAAGATACACCGTCGAGACACGGACCCATTGTCTTGTCGATTTTGATTGGGTATAGCCAAGGTCCTTAAAGTGCGTTTACCCATCAGGTTACGTTACATGCCTTTCCGAACTCATTCACATCCGGGAATGGGTTTGGTTGGTTGACAGCAGCCAATAAGTCGGAAATAGCATTCGCAGTATTCTTTGCCTCTGTTTATACTTATGCCCGCGCGGAATTCCCTACTGCTCACTACTCGAAGTCGCTACTCCGAAATTCTACTGAGAAGGGACGACGTTACAATTCAAGCTACTATTATTTCATTATATGTCAGATCCGGCTAACCGGAATAAATTTGGAGATTTGCTGACGTTGCGGACAGTTGGACCTGCTGTCATTTGGCAAAGCGAATACTGACTATTATCAATCAGCAGTTCAAAATCACGGCTGTAAGGGTAAGCCTTCGGCTTATAGAGTTTTCTCCGTTCGCTGTCTAGCCGTGCGTGTGGATTTTGACTCGGCGTGACGGCAATTGGTGGCCTGTTCTGAACCCACTGTAGAGGATGCTGGCAATCCTGCTCCCTCTTCCGGTGGATTCGTCAAAGGGCCGTCTTCGTCTGCAAATCCTGACTTCAGTTTGATCGTGCTCTGTCCTTTGCTTACGTAATGGCGCGTAGTGATAGTGTGTTTTGGTCTATATTTTATCAGAAATCCAGGAGGCTAATAGCGTAAGTAAATAAAATTTTGCCATTTCTGGCACACTAATGGCTTTCTGCCAATCATACTCAACCCCAACCGCGAGGTTTGAAATCGCGACCCAACAACTGCACCATGAAATATTTGCTTGTTGGTTTAGATTGGGAGAGTATTAACAGCATAACTTTCAACTAGGTATTCGAGGTTCAAGAATGTGTCTTGTGTCACCTCGCAGAGAACTCACTGTAGCTTTCAAGTTTTTCAGCCTGGACTGTCCTGCAATGTAATGCTGCGGCAAACTCCTCAAAAGAGAAAAACAGGCGTGCAAATCGCACATAAAACGCATGGATCAGGATAGGTTATTAGTCTAAAGTATAAAAGACGAATTCGCGATCAAAACCTCTGCTGCTAACTCAAGTGTATTTAAAGTTGTCCCTCTCAAACCTTATTGTTTAGGCGTTTCGCATGACAGCGTATGCGGCACCCAATGCCAATGTCCTCATTCAGGCAATGCAAACTTATCTGCAAACGACTGTGGTGCTACCAAGATCTGCAATCAAGTCGGCCATCGTTGGAGAAACTGGCCTGGCTCTTCCACATTCGGATCCCGTTCAGTTCGAGCGGGCGGATCTCGGCAAGTTTACAATGAGCATATATTTTGCATCTTTTGTCTTTTTTCAGCTAGTTTGTTTTGCATTATTCGACAACAAACAAGGTTGTAGGCACACGTATACTTTGACAACCACGCAGCTCAAAAGACTGAGCCTCTACCTATACGTGTGTACCCATGTCTCATTTCCGTATTACATTCATCCCTCACCAGCTGCTATTAAAATGTCCTCTAAACCGTTTACCAAGTCATGAGATTGGCATGTTCATCGAATACAAAGCACATCCAAAACATACACGGTTTCATAATGAAGTTCAGACGGAAACCCCAAGCTTTTTCAATTAAATTATCGTGATTACTTGGGGTTTGGAGTGCACTCCAACTGTTTGCTTCTGCATAACCAGCGTCTGTAGTTTACAGTACTAATCCGAAGTAGAAGATGTCATAGCTACCTCACAAACTTTATTGGCCCGACTTTTTGGACGCTAAGTTGAATGCATCATCAGAGATAACTGAAGAAAAGAATCCTACATACAAATGTTACGCAACACTACTAGTTTGTAAGAGTCATGCGAACAAATGCGCACTAAAAGTGGCAGCTCGCATGATTTAACGAAATCAGAATCCTTGCAAGAGGTGATGAGAGCTCGAGTCATGGCTCCCGGACCTGCAGTCCATCAACAAGTGAAGCGTACTGCCCTTCCCGTACTCCGTACCGAGGATTTTCCTGAACAGGGAAACCATTCGAGTGGGGAGAGCGTCGGTCAGTAAGAATTTCGATTATACTGAACCTAAGTGTCGTGCCACCATCCAACACGGATAATGCAATCGCGACCATTCACAGCCTGGACACGGACTGGCAAGCCATAATCGCATGATTTACGAGCGCCAGCGGTGAGCATTAGAGTTAAAAAATTTGATGGGCATGTAGTCGCGTAACCGCTACGGACTATAATTACTGCGTAGCAGTATTTATTTAGTTTTGATGATGACTTGAAGCCAGAATTCGAAACTTAAGGCAAATAAATTTCTACTTCCGGTAATGGCATCTTCTTATTCTGGAATTCATTGTTCTTTACTGTCAACATTACTAAGCTTTGACGAGAAGTACTAGCCCAAAGCTCTGGTATTTATTTGCTTGGCATTAGCTCATGATGTTTCAACTCCGTACAGGCAGGCATTGAATCTTATATCGATGATTTAACCACTGGTGAATGGAGCACTTTGAAACAATCCTTTCATGGAATCGCAGAACAAGCTACCATTGTTGCTACAACAACGTAATTAGGTGCTGCTACAGGTTTCACACATGCATGCGGAGAAATCTGCCTCATGTATGCATTGTATTGTAACTAAATTTCCCCCGAACGAAAAATACTTTGGGAAAATAATTGAAATTTTTTGTTCACATTTGCAGTTTTTGACGACTTTCAAGCTGACCTTGCCGGTCGCGAAGGACGTCATTCTGTCGTGTCTGGACTGGCACTAGATATTGCCACGATACCCAGAATTGGCAAAAAGAATTTATGGAATTTTTGTCCTCCATTCAAACAACTTTGGCTAGGTTGTAACATGTGGATTCATCGGTATTGCAGTGACTTCAAGGATGCCTTTGCGAGGGATAACATTGCTACCGTGCTCAGTAGCATTCCGTTTGTGTTTTTTGTCGTCTTTGGACCAGCAATAACTATGGGAAATCTCTACCGTGAGTTTGGCTTTTTTCAACATGTGTTTGGTCTTTGGAACGACAGTAATGATGTGCAATTTCTAATGCTTAATTATATTGCAGAGTCGACCATACTTTATATATTAGTTCATCTTTTTTAAGCAACTCGACCGATCAAACAGTTCAAATGCCATCCCTTAAGGATGAATACGATCATTTGGACCTAATATGTTCTTAGGAATCACGCTCAATAATGCGTCCTGACTGAAAGACCAGAGATGAAGGATTCTATTTTGTCCTGGCATTGCAAATCCTAGGTGCGATAAAGACGGCCGCGTGACCCTCCAAAGATCTAAAAATATTGCCATTCATAACGCTGGCGACAGGAATGAGATTTTTTTGATTGAATATCAGCAGAGAGCTGTGCCTCAAACCTGATTCGTATGCTGCCTTTGGTTTGAATGCAACAGGTTTGACCATCAAAAAAACAATTTCAGTTCATTCAATGGCAAAATAATCTGAATTGTAATCACAGATCCCCCCTGGCCTGTGATTAGGGTATGAAATACTTGCTGACTACAGCTGACTGCGAGTTCAGTGAAGACGACTACATTATTAAAACAGGCATCCATGTGAGACAAGATATTGGCTGAGGAATTTTCGTTAAACCGTACTGAAAGTGGAAATGCGATTCCCAGATGGTAAGTGAGACGAGAAAAGAGCGTTTACCAAGGTAGGTTTATTTTGTATTTGACATTTTGGATAGTTGTTCCGTATACCCATTTTCAGATAGTAAACACTCTGGCTCATGGTTTTCGCTATATGCCACGTTTTGTTCAGTGTGCCGATTCTGCTAATCAGGACTGAGCCGCTTTTCGTTGACCCTGTTTGCCACGCTGGTGCTAGTGTTTGTTTTTTCCCCACGTTAGGCAGCCACTTTTTGTGTCGCATCGACTTCCATCTCACCCTGACTTGTTTCAAACACACATACGTTGGCCGTAGACCTAGTTGGCGACTCCCGATCGTTTTTCGTCTTGTTAAACCACTTGCCTTTTTGAAAGCCTCCAAATGCTCACAATCAGTTACTGCGGTGACAATGAGTCCTACAATATTGCACAATTCTGATGGCTGGCAGGTAGAGTACATAAAACAAAGGGAGAGTTGTTCAAATTTGGATGAAAACCTGGTTTGTGTGTCAGGATTCCAATTGTGTCTAGGGGGTGATTCTATCCGTCAACGATGCAAGCTTCCTCAAAGAAGATTCTGAAACCAAGCGATATTTATGATTATGACTGGATCGCCTTAATCTCATGAATAGTTGTTGGAACATTTTTGTTAACCCGTGACCGAGTCTGTTCATTGTTCTGCGCTTTAAAACTCATTCAGGGGTTCATCACCAGAGCTAGAAGGCAGCAAAAAACAAGCGAAAATCATAGGGCGTGTTAATCAATCAACTATCGGTGACGCACGTTTGGAGGTGACCGCGCAGACATCTGTACGCCGAAGCTACATCTATTCATTAAGTTCCCATCTGTTGACAAGGCTTCAATCAATTCTCGGCTCACCTTATTTCTGGCGTTGGCTAGTATTCTGAAGGCTGCGAAGTTGAACTCGTATTCCGTATCGTAGGTGTGAACAGCAACTGGCTATTATTCGTCACCTTTTTGTTCAATCAGATTATTACATATGCGTGTGCACTTTGACCTCTGTTATTACAAGGGCATCTTAGGCTTGGTATTTCTACACTCCCCACATTGCTCTTTGGGATTCAGCCCACCTTTGTATTTCATCATTCTGCTGCGCTTGGTAGCTTTCAGTCGGTTTGCCATATCAACACCTTCTCCCACGTCCCTCATGTATGGCAGAGCGTACCATATCCTCGGTGCTACGTCTGTTTGAGTCCTCCGAGGCCAGATGCATATAAATTTCTTCAGAATATGAGCCTTGTTATTTATTAATTTTGAAGAATGCAGACTAGTACCACTTTTCGTGGGGCATCCGGGACGACTACAAGCATCCTGGAGGAGTTAGCATCTTTCAACGTAACCGGCAGTCGACTTTCTGCATAAAATCAGGATAAAGCAGAATCAGTTTTATGTGCGGTGGCTACCTGTCCTTAAAGTTAAATTTCGAGCCTGTTGTTTTTGTTAGATAACTCACATTTCTTGTTGGATTATTCCTGAATCCAATCATCTTCCAACAACTGATTGTCTCTCTTCCGTTCTTTAGTGAAGGAAGTTAACCCGCTTGTCAATCTCGAATTGTGCATCATCTCCTGTGGCTTTTTCACCGTAACCTACGCCCTTCTATCAGGGCAACCCGCGGCCATTGTTGGGCCCTCAGGCCCTTGTTTCATATTTGAAGCCGTAACTGCTCAGGTGAGAGGTAGTTGAGGTATAAATGCATGGCCTCCCGTATTTCAAGTGAAGCATAGCTATGTGATTTTAAATGCATATATGTACGCCTGTCGCAGAGAGTTAGGTTAATGGGTAAAACTCTAGCCAATGCCTGGTTTATTGTGGGTTGATTTAATAGGTAAGTCCTTGCCGGTGGGAACTTCAAGCTCGGTTCCTTGTAGGATGTGAATGCTGGGCTGTGCGTGCTGAAGATGAGCTAAGACTGGAGGTCTTTGACCAATGGTACCTGAGGACGATCCGGCGAGTTAAGCATAGCGACTCCATATCAAAAGAGACAGTCCGCACCCGCTGCGATCGTATCATGATGATATCTTAGGCCATTCAAGATAGGTGACTGAGGAGGATTGGACAAGTCACCCGTCATCCGCCTCACGAGCTTTGCTATGCTGCCCTCGACCCGTTGCCGCAGCCCACCTGGAAACGTCGAAGAGGAGGGCAACTGAAGACTTGGCTCGACACCATCCGTCAAGACAGGGAAACAGTTATTGAACCTTCTATCTTCGGTCTCCGTCGCTGGAGAAGAGACTGGGTGGAGCATCCGAGATCCGCTGCCGCCAATTGCCACGTATGGAGACGTACCGTTCGTGACATCATTGAAGCCGGCTAGATCAGGCATGATCACAGCCGTAACAAGTACAGCCACATCCACTTGTATCACACCGAGTTAGAGTGCCATGCGCGCTACATTAAGACGGAACCATTGCAGCCTGACTCTCAGTACACTAGTCGGTCATTATAAACACCACCAGCACCCACTGGGCTGTCTGTGGGGTTCGAGTTATCCAGTCGGTTTTCAAACTTCCCAGGCAAGTGCATTGTGATAGTCTCAAATGCGTCAGATTGTTTATAGTGTGTAGACGCGAGGTAGTCGACTTCACTTTCTCTCTCTTTCCATTTCCCAGTCGATTGTCCGGACTGAGTTTGCTTTTTCAGCTGGTATTGTTCTGCTAGCATCAAGCTATGGCAAACCATAGCTCGAACAAACGAGGTCGTGAAATAAACTGGCTTGCCAACCAAAAGTGCGGTAGACCTCTGATGCAGTAGTCGCATTAAGTGGCGACCACCACCACACTCTCTCTCTCCCTCTCGCCTAGTTAATTTGACCAAAAATTAGGCCGGTCGCCGGCTTTCAAGTCAAGACACGTGGTGTGTTTACCGCGCAGGGAACACGGGCTGACTACTGTCAACACAGCGGCGAGGTCGCTTAAGGTTACACAGGCTCTAGGCTGCAATGACGCCAGCCTCGTCCATCGTCGCTACACGCCTCCCCCTCTATTTCTGCGACCCACGTGGCCTAAACAAAGTAGTAAACAAAGGCAGGCCACCACCTCAGTTGTTTTACCGCTTTATGCAGCTTTGTGTGGTCGAATCGCGGTGCAAGTAAGAGGATTTAAGAATAATTACGGCTCAGGAGTGAACAGAACCGGATTTTTTCGCCCCAACAAATGCAGCAAGAACCCTGAAAGTGAAGGTTTCGCTGACCCTTTGCTAACAAAATTTGCGGCTTGAACATCAGGGGGTGACACTTTGAACTGTTTAACAGACAAGGTGCGTGCTCATTCTCTCAGTGAACTTCCACATTGTAAAAGTTGATGTTTAAGTATTCTACGGGACGCCAACTATTGGAAACGGATAGTTGACACCTGTTTATAAGTTCGTATCGGTGGCTTGGAACGATTCCCCGCTCACTGCCTTCTTAAAACCATTTGGCCGTCAACACGCACGAATTTACACCTTGAATGTATTTAAACTTAGACGAGCTCTCTGAAAAAGGACCCTTGTTCTCTGTCTGCTTTTACCACTTCACCTTTGAAACCCTGATTGAGTCAGCCGCGTGTATTCGCTTGGGATTTTCTTAGCCTGGATGACGGGGACTTTGCGGAGATCGGTTTTCTGGCAGTCAATAATTCAGGCTCATCTGCGAGCTGCGGTCCAGCCACCACCACCGTGACGTCACGGAATATGACCTTATTAGCCCTACTTTAATTAGGCCCCGGGGTCTTACAAGCATTCTCTATCCTCACTGTGGTGTTTTTAATTTGAATTTAGAAAAATCAGGTCTCTTTGTTTGTCGGCTGGAAACAAAGGTAATTTCCTTTAATATTCTGGGAGCCACCTATAGTAAATAGGGCAAGAATCTGAAGTTTGTTCATGGGTGTTCGTTGCGTTGCATCTTCCGGCTCAACTTAAAGTCATCGCAGACAGTAGTATATGCACCAGTTGTATAAACTGAAAAGATTCCCAACAATGTGTTGTTTATTCTCTGTCGTCAGCCAGCCCTATCCTGACGCTGGTTTGTCGTAGTTAAACCTCAAACCCCTGTTCTTTGATCATCAAGCGTTTGGCGGTCTGGAACTGCTGTCTTGTCGGTTGCAGTTGGAAATGTTAATTTGGGTTGTAAATGCGTTCACCAAGTGGTTTATGGGGGATGCTAATAAGCAATAAATTATAACCTAGCTTCGTCTGCCAGCCTGTGTCAGAATTCGCCTCAGATGTGAAATCGTCCTGACCGAGGCTCGGTCTCCTAAATAACAGTCCTGCAAGTCCTGCAAACAACTTTTCTGACGAAATTTAAGTTGGTAGTTTCGCGTATATCTGGGAAGGTTATTTTAATCAAATGAGTGGAGTTAATAATAAGAAGGGCTTTGGTTTGGAAAACTACCCTCTTAGTTAGTTATTGGGTGAAAATAAGCACTCAATTTGGCTAACTCATGAGAAAGTATATAGTTAAAAAAAAATTTATGTTATAAGGAAAGTCAGAACCAAACTTTCTTTTGATATACATTGTGCTGTGGAAGAATTCCATACTTAGTAAAAAAAGCTGGAATAATAATCCCTTACAGAACTGAAAAATTTCGTGCAAAGTTGATCAAATGAAACTGAAGCGAAGTTCAAAGAATCGTACTTATTTTCAGAAAAAATCAGCGATAGAAGTTTTAAAAATTATATTTAGCTATTCTGTGAAGTTCTTTTGCAAAAAAATGCAGTAACAAAAAAGTTTTTGGTAGAACATTTTCTCTTACCACACAGCTGGCTCTGCGCGTATACCAAGTTTTCATATGTATCCACAAAGACAACCTATAGAAGGCCTTATTAATGTAAGTCATGTAGAAATATAGTTTTTTGCAAACAATACGTTCCAATCAAGCATTATTTAGAAACGGAACAGACAGAAGAGTAATAAGTATTTCAAAAACTGGTCATATATGTGGCCTGTTTTTTGCGTTCGCACGCTTATTACGGATCATGGAATTAATCCTCTACAGCAGAAAATAAGCCGTTAGAAAGAGAAAAGTATGTTCTTCTATTTCCAGTCAAATTAAATCATTTTTCTCCAGGTTGAATAAAGAAAGTATCAACAGTCTCCAATTTGACTGTGACATAACCTTGGAAAAAGTTAATATACACAGACTTTCGTCAGCTTAATGTCCAATAAAATAATTTTTAAAGAGGTAACCTATTATGGAAGTTTTTTTATTGATGTTAGGGATAAGAATATGCGTGGTATCTAGCAGACATGTTGTATGTTCGACAATGTGGTTTGCTGTTTTGAAGCATTTCCATATTTGACCTACATGACCATCTGCATAGGAAATAGTATCCAAACGCTCGATTTTTCGGTAAATGCTATTCAGTTTTATCTTATTTTAAAGATTTTAATGTCAACGTCGAACAGAAGTGCAATTTATCAACTTATCAATAAAGGCACTGAAAACGAGCGAAATGAAGAAAGACTTTATTCCACGATATTTAATAACTAGCTTTCCACTCCTTACCATATATACAAAATATTTTGACTAAAGGCAAGTTCTTTTAATATGAAGAAAGTTGTTGCTGTATGTTTTATACTTAACAAAATATTTAACTTTATTGTTCTAATTGATAGCTATTTTCGACGTCACAACAACCTGGGAAGTATCGAAAAAATTATATTTTCTTAAAAAATACTTTGTACTTCTTATAGTTCTTTTAAGTGCTGCTCATTATTTTTTATGAGTTTTCGTAACTGCGTTCTCGCTGGTATGGGAGAAATAATCAAACATATACAAACTTAGGCAAGTTACAAGCAAGACTCGCAATACTGTACGCTTAGACCCAACATTCTGTAATATGGGACCGTTGGCATTCGGGACATTATGGGTTGGGGACAATGATAGGCAGTAAAAGAAGGTGGTCAAAGAATAATAGGTAAATGTAGGTTAAGCAGTGCACCTCATATACCCCGGCATTTTGTCCTACAGAAACAGTAGTTATATGTTTCCGGGGGTGGGGAAATAGGATAGGCCGTGAAGGAAATTTGCAGGAATGTAAAATGGAAAAAATGCAATTGAATTTGTTTCTCCTGGTTACTGGCAGTAAGTTGTTCCACATGTATATTGAAGGTGCGCACGGCACTTCGAGCCGTAGACTATACTAATCTAACTCCAAATGATGTGTTGGACCTCACGTAATTTGAAGTAAATGACCTCCTTATTGCCATTTCTAATTTTCAGGAATTTAAAGAAACCTCCATTTTGATAGTTGGTTTTTCCGCAATACGGTAAACGATAATACGAATAAGGAAAATCAGCAGATATAAATCAAAAACATTTCAAAATGAAATAACATAAAAATGCATTAAGCAGTTATTAAAGTATATTCCTCAGCCTATCCCGATTCTCCACGCGTTTTCATAAGGGAGAATGCTGGGACTGGGTGCATATGAGGCGCACTAATTAAACTAATGTTGCCGAATCATTTATTTTGAACCATAGGAGTGGAGATTAGACTGGAGGACTCTGAACTTCGGGCAGGCCTCCGTCTGGCCGTGAAACTGGTATCTGTGGTGTGAAAGTGCGAGGTCGTCACAAATGCTTACAAAAACACCTTTGTGCGAGTCATCGTCAGGGAGACGATTGGCAAGACTGAGGTAGGCTCATATCAGTGTGGATGTACGGCCAGACACGAGAGACCAAAGGTTGAGCGTTGGTGTGTGCGCACCATGGGGATCGAGCGTTGACGCAGTTTACGGCGGCCGACACTGCTATCGCATGTCCTCATGCCTGACGCGTCGCCAGAGGAGTCTATCGCAAAGTAGTTCAGGCTAAGCTAGTTAAACCCTAACTACTGCGATCTTCCAGGCCCGGTTCCTTAGAAGAAGATAGGTGTCGTGGAAGCCAAGGTAGAAGGAGTTTGTAAATCTTACGGAATAAGAAGGAGAAGAATTAACAGAAGGGTTGACTCGGTCTGGGGTGCAGTTTAACCATGAGGAGCGAGATAGAGAGTGCCGCAGCCTCGCGTCCGCCGTGCACCGGGGCGAAAGGCCGAGTGAGTTGCGCCTTGCCTGTTGAATGGGCTTAGTATGAAGCGTGTTCCTGTCAGCGCTGACAACAAAGCCCGCGCATATCAGTTTTCAGCGGTATGCAAAATCTATTAACTGATTGATTGACTTGACCGTCAATTCACGCTTCGTAGATCAGTCATCACAAGTGGCGAGGCAAGTCCAGTATGGACCAGCAATCAGCGACGTGCCAAAAATCGATTAACTGGCCACGTTGACAGAGAGGGCAGGGCTGGGGGGCAGGTTCCTACAAGTCAGTACAAGCCTGGAGGAAGCTTAGAGACAGTTAAATAAAAATTTGGAGACAAACATTTTTCTTGAAGGACACATAAAGCCATTACCTTCACGATAAAGTACTATCATTCTTGAATCCTTGATGTCTATCTCTATGAGACCATCCAAATTCCGTGAGCAACATTGATACAACAAAATGAACAGGATGGACAATTGTTACAACTAACCTCCTGGCTAGATAGTTAAGTAGCGTTTTGGTCAGTGAAATGTAAAAACATCGCGCGCGGCTAATCCCACGCGAATTCTGAGCAGGCGTCTCGCTGCTCGTACGGTTTTTTTCAGAATTTCCACTTTCCGTCGAGTAATCCAATTCAACTGACACTTTATTTGCAAATTTCAAAAATTAAATTGGCGGGCATACGTTAGCTTTCGATAAATTATCTTCAGGCCTGTATACTTATAGGGTCATTAACTAACTAACTTAGTTATGCGAGTTGGTAGAAAAAAGGAGTGCGGTTGCAAGGAGCGGTGGGGGAGGGGAAACTGAGGTTAGCACGTCAATGTCTGGGTTGACTGGCAACCGTGACATGTATTATGAACTTTCGGCCATGTTCTCTGCATCAAACGATTTATCTTATGAAAAGTTACAAAGCTCCCAGTTTGCTTATGAATATATTCGCTAGAAGCAGGAAAAGGGGCAAGACCACAGCTACTTCTCAAACTGCCTGTACAGATTTTTGTCAAATAGGAACTGTACATTCAAGCTTAATTATAATAGTAATTTCTTGAGTGCACATTCTCGCATTCGTAGGTCCTGTTGATTCGAATAAGTGAATTCACAGATGTAATTCACTGTTTCGTGAAGAGGAGAGGATTTTTTTCCACGTGCGTATTTACAGCATGTAAGTAGGACACAGTTTTGTGGAAACCAAGAAATTTCGTGCGTGCTCGTGGACTGCTATCTGTCGCTGTATAGCCTCAGGAACGAGCGAGAAAGCACAACAAATGGAATGGGACAAAAAACAATCAATGCAAAGCAACAAGGTCATGGTTATTTGCCTCGTGAGCTAAGCAACAGAGTTGGCAACTAAAAGCACACAATGGGAAGCGCAAGTGGCGCAGTGTCACTGATTGATACTCTCATAGCCGGAGCCTGCGCACCACTAGCTCCTATCAAACACCATTTTGTTACAGCCACCCTCGAACTGGAGTACTCACGTCATATCGATCGAGTAATTTACCATTGCGATGGCCCTCCGAAGAGCATGAAAGGCACCAGGTGATACGTACGACCGCAGCCCCAGAGTTGGCTGCAATCGCAAGTCTAGGTTTATTTCAATGAATTCATCATGTGAAAAAAAACTTGAATTGGGGGCACAGTTTTATCCAAAAAGCATAGAAAACTTCACATAATCGTTTTTGCTTATTCAGTAAAAGTGAAAGTTGTCTCCTTTTCCCTCCATTTTGCCTTTAGCTTTCAAGGAGTCTGCAAGTCCCCTTCACTAACTTTCGGTTTTGGATTGGAATCTACATGGCATTCTTTGGCATGATCCTGGTCGCGCTAAATTTCTCCAACCTGGCAAAATATGTTAGGAGATCACTGGAAGAACTATTCAGTAGTTGCGCTGCATTCTACTTCTTTTTGAAAGCCCTGTTCGCTTTATTTAAGGTAAATGCATACAGTTATTAGAATAAAAAAACACCATTGAGTCATTAAATGAGCTGCTATAATATAATTAATATATGAGCAGTTTGTATTCTTTATGTTGAGAGGTCAAGTTAGCAAACATGTTTTCAGCGAATGCTCGTCAGCCCAAAACATTTGCAGGGATAATGAAAACTGTACATTTGGGCAGGGTTTATAAGGGTGGTCTGATTACAATTAATCGTTTACTCGTCGACCGCATGCCGAGGTCGCCTGTAGAGGTTCCCGTGTTGAGGAAGGGAGAGAGGGAGGGAGGGAGGGAGGGAGAAGGGGGACAACTCGGTTAGAATGCGGGCGTTGATCGTAGGCGTGATAATTGCTGCTATTTGCACAAAGCGAGTGACTGTCACTGGAGAGTGGGGGCGAAATGCGATCGCCATCTGTCGTCGGGGTCGGCCACGGAAGTGCAAGGGCTTGTGTGAGCGTCTTCTGACAACACAACAATGCATTCACTAGTCGGATAGCCACCGCTACGGCTGTTGCAAGCACCCGTTGGTGAAGACCCTTGGAAAAGTTAGCTTGTGTCCGGTAGACGACCGCAAAGGCTTCCTTAATATCGACTCGATGATTCATATTGACAATATGTGCGAGAAAATAATTCGAGATCGATCTAGTTTCATCCTTAAATAACCAGGTCAGTATGTGCTCACGTACGCACTTTTCCAAGCACTGCGTTGTTCGGCCAATGTATCCTGCTCCACAGGAGCAAGTGAAAGAGTAAATGCACATGAATGCGGCCTTCAACGGGAGTCTGTCTTTACCTCCCAATCATAGGAGGGCAGAGTTCATGAAGTACATCCATAATTTCGCCGTGGGGAAAGCGCTTGCGGTTCTTTATGTATTTTGCAGTGACTGAATCGTTTTTGTGCATTTTATGAGGTCAGAATTTGTCTCAAGGCAACCTTCTGCATGCACATTCACTGTGTACTGCCTCGAACAGACCCAGCATCAACTGCTGAAGCAGAATTGTGGTACAAGTGTCATCGTCCAAAGCCTGTAAATATTCAGACTGGGCTTTAAAATTCCTTAGCAGATGCGGGCCGCAGAAAATGATTGTCTTATCTAAGATTTGTGCGGATTATTCGAATAAAAATAACCGTGCAGTAAAGCTTACTCAGTCACTGAGTAATTACCAATTCGTCTGCCAGTGTTAAGTGGACTTCAAACACGTTCTGGCTTGACACGGATGGACATATTCAAGCAAGCAACTCAGTCTTTAACTCTCCATTTAACTTCATCGCAACTTGGGCCGCTGAGATACAGCAAACCAATAATTTGCACTGCTTCTCTGATAAATTCTAGTATGCCATTTTACACTAAACCTCCTTCGTAATTTTCTTTCACCTACTGTTCTTTGATGCTTTAAGCAAGCCCTGAAGAAGGTGTGCGCGATGGCCTGGCTAATTAAGGTTTAGAGTTTGCCTTGCCCCAACGTCTTTTTCAAAATAAATGGTTAACCGTATGGGTTTTCGTGATGCTGTGAAATACGTGAGCTTGTTTGTAAAATGTGTTATTGTGAGGATAGTTTAAGGCCATCACCACGGCAACCACTTTTTCCATCCTGTAATATGGGACTGGTGGAAGTAGAGGTTTTACGGATGGGGCATATCAGCGCGCAGTACGGGCTATTAAAAATGTTGCAAACAAAAGAAGAAAATTGTACAAAAAACATTATAATAATATGCACCTAACAAGCGCGCGGCAGTTGAAAAATAAACAGAAAATCGATTTACGACGATTCGGATTGGTAGTGAATCCAAAGTAAATTCGAGCGTTCATTAAGTCGAATGCGAAACAAATAGGATTTTTCAACTTTTTCAAGCGCTACTTAGATCCAAAAATGTGAATCTCATTTTCATCTTATTCCCTTCGGAATCACCTATCACTAACCATTGTATTGTCGTAACGTTTAAAAGACCCCTACTCCTATTTATAAAAGCGATAAAAACTTCACCGCACACCGATCAAAAAATCTTTTTTATTTGTGCATATTTGTGTACATTTATGTCTTTCGGTCACGAAAGATCTCCGCGGGCAGTGCGATGTGATATGTGCTTGGATTGTGTTCAACGTTTGCCGAGTAAAACAACCGATGCCAAAGCAGTGAATCAAAATTTGTTTACTACTACGAAATAAGTAGGCAGTTATGCAGAGTAAACAAGAGTACAGTGATGACCTTAAGCCTCCTTATTCGGGCGTTTATTGGACGTGTTTCTGGCAACCCTGGTGGGTTATTAAGTAAAAGGCTGTAACACTACTTTCTTATCTACATCCTTGGATTCTAACTTTGCACAAATCGGCAGACGCCAAAGTTCCTACATATAACCTACTGTTAATTGACTTGGCTGAAAATGAAATTGTTTTGGTGAACTTCGTTTTAAGGTCATACCTTACACTGAAGAGGCTTTCGTGAATGGAACTTCCACGAATACAGCATCCACGGCTGCCGCGAACATGTCCCTTGCCTTCTGGATGGTCATATTTTGCAGCTACATCGCCAGTTTCAAACGCAGCCAATATCTTCGACGAACGGCACGTGCGCCTCTTTTGCTTAAACTTCTTTTCTTACTGCGAAGGTGAGTGCTATATAGTAGGCGCGGCATAGCTTCAGTCAACCGAGGCCTTCGAAATTTGCATGCACTTCTTTCTTGTTGCCCAGGAAAAAATGCACTGGAGCATCCCGACTGCATAAGTAGTTCTGTTATTTTTTCCTGCTGCTGATAAATCCAACAACATTTCACAGAAAATTCGCATCAAAAGAAACTTCCTTGCACTCATCTTGTAGGACGTTTTATTTTTTTTTCATTCTGTACCCAACGACCCAGATTCATTTCTGTCAAAAAAGATTCCTGTGGCAAAATTTTTTTAAATCGTCAAATCCATCCGGGTAACATTGCACTCAATCATCTACCAATACATCAGGGAGAGGATGGCGTTCGTGAAAAGACTGACTTCACCTTGTCTCATGGTGTCGTGATGACGTGCGTTTTTCACTGGGGACAAAGCCACGCCTCTTGGTCACGTGAAAGTAGCGTTTCGTTGAGGGCTCCACCAGAAGGTAAAATGCATTGTAATGCTCAGGAGGAAAGAGTGCGAAATCTGCGGCCTCTAAGGAACAAACTGACAGGGAATGTATAGAAAAAGAAGCGATTGCCGGAACAGGAATTTTATTGTCCTGACGTTTCGGATTCCGTCGGAAATTCTTTATCATAAGTAATCGTAGAAAAGTCGGAGATATGCACAGACTTTTATCTGCGCATGTCTCAGACATTTCGGAGATTACCTTTGATTAAGGAATCCCGACGGAATCCGAAACGTCAGGACAATATAAATCTCGTTCCAGCGATCGCTTCTCCTTCTTCTTAACTGCTTCCTGGAACTCGCATATTCAATTCTATTGGCAAGGGAATGGATACCCAGCCAGCTTCATCAGCCACTGCCTCCGTACTTGTTCAAGGAAAACAAACGGAGGTGAGCCACCAAAACTTAAGCAGAAGCAATGAAAAATATTACTGCAGACTTCAGTGTGGATGTCGACCATCGTCCAACAGCCACGATGCGCACTCGAATTATGTAGATAAAGGAACAATTGGACGCATGTGAACAGACTAGGGTCGTTCATGACATAACAAGTCCTGAGTGTTCTCGACATTGTGCAGAGCAAGAGGTGCGGTCCAGCTACCGGAAAATACGCACATGTTTACCACGGCGTGAGATGGCATGGACTCAGCCTTAGTGCAAACACCACCTCACTCCACACCAACTATCCATTTTTATTTTACCATTAAACCTGTTTATTTGTTCTGACATGCTCATAGCCTCTGATGACATGTTATTTTACGACTGCGAGATCTGAGGGTTATATAACCACTGTCCTAGTGATCACTTGTCATTTTCTTCAAAACAAGAACCTGTGTCCCGTATATTAGCCGGCATTCGGTTAATATCATGTCTTAGAATAGGACTGGTATTCAAAGGAAATGTGCCAAAAAAATATCTGTATTTTCGCCTATAGAATTGCACCAAACTGTTTCGATAAACCCTATTGGAAAGGGGAAGGAAAACTGAGGAAACTGATGAGAAGGGGTCAACATGAATTCCCAGATAGCTTCATCTGCCGTTGGCAGTTGATCAGAAGCTGTTAGAGTGTTGCGAATTCTACCTACGGAGCAATATCGGTTAACAACGTAAGGGTTTGGTACCGACAGAGCAATGGAAGAAGCAGTCTGTATTAAGCCTCTTCCTGAGTTCAATCGAATATCATCACCTTCAACATAGCTAGGCCCACTTTGCTTGCATTGAGAATGCTTAGCTCATGACCCATTCTAACACCAGACCAACAGTCATCCAGGTTAAGGAGAAAACGTGTGAAAGATCAGAACAGTTTGATCATTGTCCTGAACTTACAAACTTGTTCAAGAGTTCATCATCAGAGATAACAACAGTAGCAAAAAATTGGCAATTATAAAGGGGTAAAAACCATTCAATTGTCACTGACGCACGTCTGAGCATGAATACGTAGGGCTCTCTATGCTGGCACCAAATCGATATATCCACTGATTGCGTGCCCATCGGTTGGCTACATTTCAATTTATTCTTGGCTTGCCTTGTTTCCAGTGTGGATGAGTTTCCTGACGGCTGCGCAGTTGAATTCGTGTTCATTTTCATAGATGTGAGCAACAACTTGCCATAATTTGTCGCCCTGCCGTACAGCCAGCTCATGTTCGTAATTGCGCGATACGAGCATCCGTTCAGTTTGACCTGTGTAGTTACAATGACAACTTAGGCATGTCATGCGACTCACTGCCCCAGATGGCTTGTTGGGATTTACCCGGCCTTTGTGCACTTATCTCCTGTATGAGTATGAAAGCTCACGTCAATAAGCAAATTAGTCTGATGCTCGGCCAGCCAATCTACTTTACAAATGCAAACACCCGGAATGCGAACTTTCTCATTCAATCGTTAACATTCATTTTACTGTAGAATTAAGGGGAATCTTACTCCCAGCAATCTTTTTAAGGAATTAATCGTTCCTTTCTTCCCTTATCAGACCAGCGACAGCGCACCAGACGAGAGACTTTACCACCATAATACTTGAATTGTCCTGCTCAGGACTGATAATACTTTTGGTTGAGAGCTGAGGTAGTAGAACACCCATTCACAACCGAGCTTGATTGTGCGTCCAGATAATGTCATCAAGGATATCAGAACTGGTTGTTTTGGGTTTCATTCCCTTTATTAATAACATGTCTCCATTGACTTATGTCCCATAATCACGCGTCGCGTAGTCGGTCGGCTTCTTGCTTCTATAGGAAAGATATCTGACTCCTCAAGCCGAATGAGTAATCTATCAATACATTTTATTCTTAAAGGCACGGTACTGGGTTGGAGCTTTCAATGTACCCCTTGGAATGCTGTTTGTAACTGTCATGGAGCGCATCTTCTTCCGCAGCTACCACCTACCCACGCTAAATATACCCAAATTCAATGAAATATCAGTCTCCTCGTGGATACGCGTTATGAACATGTCTACAATCACCGATTTCGGCACCATGTCAGGGCCGAGCTTCCACTGTCTTTCGGCCGGCATCGGACTCTTCTTCACGCTGCTAATTTTTTGTGAGACAATGCTTAACAGGTTTGTTACCACCCAACATGGCCTTAAGGCATTGTCTTTTATGTTGTTTTTTTTAGTACCCTCAGCAATGGAAGCATCAGAATGACGATTTCCTATTTAAGATGTGAAGAGCCAGCTAGGCTCTAGGCACGTATAATTGAACTGCCTTAAGTCGGCTCTGGAGTTGAGAGATGCGAAAGGTTCTACCGTGAATCTCTTGTCTGGGCCATAATTCGCGGCTAACGTTTCACAGGAGACAAGGACCGAAAAAGTAGCGTGGATTAAAATTAGCCAGCAGTTTACATCAACAGTCTAGGTCAATTGCTTTGAAGCGATTCGCATCCTATCTGTCCATCTACTAAGTTACTGGTAGAAGGAGATCTGACCGCTGGCACAAGAATATTATTCGCCTGACCTTTCGACATCCCTCGCGGATGACTCATCAGAGAAAATAGCAGAAACACCTTATTGAGACACAGGGAGCTAGCATATGCATAGGGTACAGCCACTATGCTACTGAGTAAACATGACAATTAACGGCCCCCTATCGACGATGATTTACCACTTGTGCCCTAATTGCAAGGGGTGACAACCACGTAAGCCTTAATCTGCTTTTGTCATTGTTCTCTCCTAAACAGTCACGTAAAAATCGCAATGACTTGCCGCCCCCGTATTCCTTACTGAAACTTTTTTTACGCAGGGGAATCAGCCCCGTGGGGAGGGCGCCGGCCAGCAACAATTTTGATGACAGTTGGTCTGCTTGTCACGAATTTATCAAGCCAACATTCAACATGGATGATAAAATCGTGGCAATAAATGACTGAGAATCGGACTGTCAAGCCATAATCGCATCGATCACGACCTCATGTGATGGTCACGTGGCCACTATGAATGAATATCCCGGCGCATTCGTCGAAAAATGCAGGCGAGGAGCCAAACGAAGAAAACCGACTGCACAGTCAGAACCGACACGCTGGCGAAAAAAACCTTATATTGCTGGTGTATCCAAAGAATATGCTCGACTGTTCAGCGAATTTGGGATTGGCATCGCTTCCAGACCGGAAGCGACAATCCGCAGACAACTTATACGGCCCAAAGACCCAGTACCCGTTAAGCAAAATTCCGCTGTCATTTACCGTATTAAATAACTTTTTGGTCAAGCTAATCATGTTGGTGAAACCGGAAAACGGATTCTCACGAGAATGCACCAGCATAAACTCGCCGTGTGACGGAATGACAAGCCTTCCTTAGTAGCCGCTCACGTATCCACGCCAGGGTATGGCTTCGATTTCGAACGTGTGCGAATGCTAGGTTTTGACTGCTGCAGGAAGCATGGCATTCACACGTGGATTCAATAAAAAGGCATATCGACCTATCTGATGCCTACCTCACGTCGTGCAAACAGATCGAGGGCAGCGGTCAAGGGCAAGGCCACTCCGGGCAGAACTGTGTTAAATACGCACTGAGCTGTAACTTTTTTATTCCTTGACAATGGGCTCACGTGTGAGTTCGAAACGTCGGACGAATAAACCAGTCGTCCTGGGAAGCGTTTAACCGTCTTCTAATAGAAGCAATGCGCACACCACGCCTCAATCCCTTTTTTCTGCGACTGACTCTGGTGCTGAATTCAAACGAGAATCCGAATACTTTTTGTTCCAGTCATCTTTATTAGTATTTTTGTGTGGAAAGGGTGCAGGCGGCTAGCAGTCATGGTGACAGTGAGCGAATTTGCCGAAAAATTATCTTTCCAGGAACAGACCACAGTGGGTTGCTTTGACTGCCTATTCGGTTACGCACTATCGCTCTACTGGACTGCGTTTCGGCTTAATCTCTCATGCAAATTTATCAATAGCTCCTGCATCAACTGTTAGCACCTGCCGAAAGGAGACGAAAGACAACAACAAAAAACAGAAATAGTTTAGCTTAGCTAGTCTCCAAGGGTAAGAGTCGTTCTAACGCGTTTAAATCCTTTGAAGTAGACATTAATCCACCCGTTTTGATAACGTGTCCGGGCTCGTTGTCTTGCCGGCTCCCGATCGAAACCAGCAATGCAACCAGCCCATGACGTAGCTATTATGGCGTTGGACTTCTGTCCAGCAAGGTCACAGATTCAAAACTCAGGGTCGCTATCACTAGGGTTAGGTATGGCTGGCTGTTGGCAACTAATAAGCCAGAAGTGGCCATTCCAGTTTCTCTTGTCTATGTCGGCAATGCTTTTTTGCATAAATATTGATTTAGGATGATAGTTTGGCTATTTGCTCACTATACGCAATTTCTATTCTTCTACCAATGCAAAGTGTTTGAGCATATGAGCAATTCCTGTATTAAAGCATCACAGCCCTGAAACCAAAGGCCAAGAAACCTAGTCCTGCTATCATGGACCACATTCTGACCAATGTTGCCTTCCCTCTCATCTCCGTCTTCCTCGGATGGCCGTTTATGTCTGGAGTACCCGTACGAACCATTGCAAACACAATGGCCCTCGTCAAGCTGGAACCACACCCTCCACCAGGAAAACCAGCACAGTAAGTTCATTCCGGCTGATTGTCCATGGTTTACCTGCGAATAAGTTCTCCTGAGGAAAGCAGCATAGTATGAAATATTTTTGCTTGTTGTTAACAGCTGTCATAAATTGCAGACAATCCAAACTGAACTACTTTAAAATGATTTAAGACATTACAAGGCATCTCTTTATCGATCATATTTTCACACTTTCCTTCACACTTCAAGTGATTGCCCATGGAGGTCAGGAGGGGATTGGTGAGGTATCTGGCTCCACCTAACGCACAACCAGACGAAGCATATCCTGTGCCCAAATTATCCTATTGATAGCTTGATCGTCGATTTTGACGAGGTCCACCGAAGATTCCAAGACAGAGTGTTGCGAGGACGAATACTTGCGAGTGGATTAGGTTTAAATGGTAGAAGACTTGCGAAACATCTACTGCACTCTGTATTCCCTCAACCACATAGGTCCGATGTCAAAACAGAGTCAAGAAGACCGGAGGCGGGATAGGCGCCAGTAGCTAGCCGCCCCCGAAGCCACCCTTATGCGTGCCACCCCTAATTTGTGGCTTGTGTTGTCTGCACGCAACCTGAATAACGCCTGCCGTGCCCTCATTTGCCCCTCGTGTTGGCCCAGCACATCGATCAGGAGGGGGGGGGGCATGCCCCACCTGCACAAGACACTCCGCGGGCTCCTTCTCCCCCTAATCAGTCAACCCTACCCCCGCACTACGCGCACACAGCCAGCGGGGTAGCCACTCACAAGCACCTGCAAACTGCTACTTACCAATGAAATGGTCAAACGGACACGGTTGCAGACGAACCCTTCTGTACGCACCACAACACGACTTGGCCATCTTGACACACACACACACACACACACATACAACAGGATTTACACAATCAAGGAATTGGAAGTAGCCGTCTGACTTCTAGACCACTTATCAACCAACAGTTCGAATGTCAGTTTCGACGATCTCCACCACGAGCCACAGCAAGCTGAAGGCAGACGCCCTGACTCAACGCGGGATTATAGTGAAAGTGTATTCACACAGAATCTACCCCACTCTGTCACAACTGTACCCGCTGTCGAGACAAAAGTCTGGAAATGGCGGAGGGCGCAGGCAGCGGGCGCGGCCACAGCTCCAAGATGTGCCATAGCAACACCTTGCTAGGTAAGACCCCGCATATGCTGGAGTACCATGAAGGCCACATTAATAAGGAGCAATTGCAGTCTGACTCTCAGTCCGCCAATCGGCCACTCCATACAACAAAACACACCGCAAAATCCAAGTTACCCCGTCAGTTGGCAACCCTCCCAGCCAGGGCTTTTAGCGCTCCAACTTAGCGTTAAGTGTGTCAAACTTCTTCTAGTGATGAACTAAATGTGCTGAGGATCGACTTAACTCTCTCCCCCATCGCCCGCATCAAGCCACCACCTAGCTGATCGATCGCCTGCTGTGGGAATCATCGGCCGCTGCACACACAACATACGCTGAGTTGATGGTGTGTATGGTTAATGCCTCTACCGACTGTCTTCTCAGTCACGGTAAACCGTTATCGTCTCAGACTCTCAACACACATATAGCACAGAAGTTACATGCAGAAGGAACCGAGGTGTTGGTCTTATTTTAGCCCAATACGCACATAGTGCAACTCATTTATTGGGCTGTGCTTATGGCTTTCTGTGCTGCTTTAAAGAAGTATGCAGCGTGAAGTATTACTACTACCCTTAATTTATGCGCACTGGGTCGGCATGTGCTGCCTGGCGGCCCTGGAACGGTAGTGGTGGCGGTGGTGCGAGTTGATTGTGATCCAGGCACTGATTATACGGTCGCACAGGTAACCGATTGGAGCAACCCTTTTATATCTCTCCCCATGGGCACAGTGTCTTCTGTACCCCTTCTCCCAGTTAAACTTATATGTACTGGGTCGTTACTAAGGCAACCTTTTAATATTTATTTATTCTTCAGTCTGAATGTTTTGTGGTCTGCAAACGGTGGTTTCGTATTCACCGCGTAAGGTAGTCATGTGCACTCTCACGCATGTGAGATCCGGGCTACCCATATAGTCGCCTGGTTACTCTAGCTTGCCGCTTGAACACATAAGGTGTAGGGAGCTAGGAAAAGAGCATGCAGTAGATGCAGCTCAGGTCTGTTTTTATTGAAATGAATTCATACCAAGGCTTCCACTGCGCGCTTTTCTGAGACAGTAGTAGGAATAGTCGACTTTGACAAATGAAGTATCGTGATGAAGCGTAAACATTGTCTTATTGGATTAACAGGGATCTTTCCGAGTGAGCGGGCATTCTAATCGGTCAAGAGTACTCGGTGATAACGCACTTTGCAGCACTGAAAAAAGCGTACAAGACAACAGTTCCGGGAGGATCGGGGTGTCAGACAAATGCAGTAGGTTAGAATGAGGTTTGATAAGCTGACGAATTAATTATCAGGCCTGCACCGTGAGCATCAACAGAATTGGTGATATCGGAAGTTCAAATGCAGTAGTTTGGATGTAATTTCAAATTATACTTGTGTCCGAGAGCGAGAGCAATTCAAACAACTCCCAATCAGTGCAATCGATCGATCCACGTGCATCAGGCACGGCTGTAAGACGAGGCTAGTGGCAAGACACACGTATTCGACGTCGTCAGGAGAAAAGGCAGGACGCTCTGACAATGAAAGCGAGAATGCTTTTGAAACGTCAGTCGAAATATAATTCGGTCACAGGAATTTTCTTATTTTCTTTTATCCTTTTCCGTGTATAATGAAAGCAATATTATATCCGGACCTCGAATATTTGCCTTTATTTATTTTTCTGTATGCGTTGTTTCTTATGGTAATGAGTTGATGACTTAGTCCATAAAGCAGAATAAGAAAATGCTTTCTGCGTGACCAACTCCCGTTCTACTACCAGAACTATACCTTTCCTCCACATCTTCAATTTATTCGAAATTCCCTAATCTGCTCGTGCCTATAATAAGGAAATTCTGCTCTTCGGGATGCGTCTACTAACACAGGTTTTGGTGCCTGGCAGGTTGTTTGTAAAGTAGGATGAACGCAAGTTCTGCACAATTAGACTTGCAAATGGCTGATTGAGTAAAATATGGTCATTTAAGTTTCCACCGCATTTGTGTGTAGTCTTTCTTGTTACTCGACTGCCCGTAACGACGCATAATCAAACTCAACCGCACAACCCGATCGATAACCTTAATTGTCTCTGTAAAAAGTGTACCTTTCTATGCATAAATGATTCGAATGAGATTGGAGGATTTCACCTCGGCAAAAGAACGTTTCGTCAACAGGTGATCAAGCAAAACCGTGAACAGAGAGCTGACTGTTTTACTTAGCATCACTTGAAAGCAATAGCTAACTGTATGAGCTGCTGCCATAGTATTTATAGGGGAAGGATATGCAGATTTCAAAAAATAAAGACTTCGTAAACGCAGCCGAAATTAAGTCTTCCCGCATTGTTTAATCGGGGAGTTACTTCCCTGTTACATGAGAATATCCCTTTTAAAAAAAGAACCCGGTATAATACGGACTGGTGTTTCTGTGTGTAGATCACGGACTATACAGCGCAGTTCCAGCAGATTAAACTGTTATATTGCTACATTCGACGGGGCAGACGACCTACAGGGAGCTAATAGCTTCTGAAATATCACAAATCTAATTTCCCATGTAAACCGAAACTTGCAAAACTGTTGATACTTGAAATGAAAGAGACATCGTGGACTTCAGGTAACTCGGGTACGTGATACAGACATAGCCCTAGCGAGTCCGTCAACCGGTATGCATAGAGAAAGAGGCATCTCCTGATTATTGCAGCAGACAGCCATGCTGTTGGAGATGCTGTCTGTAGTCTTTTAATTTATGACTACTAACCCCGAAATGGGAGTGCTTTAGTCAGAAATATAGAAAATCTGGGAGAGAACATTTACTGTCAAAGAGATCTGATAACTTCTGACGCAAAGCCGCTCTTAAGGTATGTCCCCAAAATGAGGCATATAAGTCAAACTACCCACCAGCAATAAGCATAATTTAACAGAGAAGATTGTAATAGTCTGGAAATCTCCAAATGCTGCTCTCCTCATGCAAATGTCCCTTCACTTTTGACAGCGGAGAAAAGCCTGACAATCGAGAAGGAGATACGTAGTGAAGGCGTTCTGGAGCATTTTGAAACACTGATCTCCTGCCCATACACGTTTAAATTTCGGTTTGATAATACGCATGATAGTTTTGTTATCAAACGATATCTTATCATTGTCCGCCTGAACCTAATCTTTTCAGGAAGGAAGCGAGCTTTCCTTGATAACCCCTTTTAATGCAAACTTTCAGTGCCCTAAGCATTAAATTGGCCAGGAAAGTGATATGTATGCCATAGGCGATGAATTTCAACAGACCTGTCGGTCAGTTAAAAGAGCAGTTGCATTTAAATGGATTGCTAAAATTAGGAAAACAAGATAACTCAATTGTGATACCTTTAATGGATGCCATAAGTGAATGACTATGCACATAGTTTCTTTTTCGGATGTATGCAAAAAATAGTGTCTCAACTTATAGGTGAGGTGAAATTACAGGAGCCAATTAAGTGGAACAAAGTAGAAAAGGGTGGACAATGAAAGAACCTCAGAAGTTTTTCACTGTCTGCTCTTTTGCACCTCTGTGGTTCCTCAGTTGCTTGTATTTTATGGCGTCACCAATAGGCTGAGGAACTATTTTTGGATATCACAACACGCAAGTGCATATATAAAGGGCTCAAAGTTACACATTTCAATTTCCCTTAAATGAAATAAACCGAAGTGAGCAGGAAAATGGACCAAAACGTGATTCTCACAAACTTTAGCAAACACAACTACCGAAGTAAGTCACAGTTAGGGTTTCGCACTGACCGCGGCAACCAACAGAAATAACTGGTGAAACTGAATGCACTGTTGCCATGGCAGGATAATTTTCAAGTGAAAAACAAAGGCATCGATGAAATCAAAAGACTGATCGAAATTTCGTTAGCCGTACAAGTATATATTGTGAGATTGAAGGACTCTGAGTATAAAACAATAACTTATTCGATGATGCTTTGTCACCTTGTCAAGTGGCATGAAGCAGAATTTCTCACTAAGAGTGACAAATAAGTGAGTCATGAACTGATTGGTTCATGGTTCCACAGCAAGCATTTCATCTATATTTACAGGAATTTCACCTTTCCATGCAAGACTGAGGCAATACCTAGACCACTGATGACTCCTGTGTGGATGAAAACTGCATCTTATGATTGTAATTTCATTTTTAACTGTCTAAGTTCTGCAAATCCTCCCATGTTTAACGTAAAAAGTCTATTGTGCAGGCATATATTGACGGAAATTCATAATATGACCTATACAGATGTATCTATAACTAACACGTTAGAGTTGAGCAGGTTTGCTAAACGTTTTATGATTTAAACTCATCGTTTTCACACCGCCCATATGGCGAGATCGGCAAAAAAGCAGCCATTTGACTGGGGAAGAGGGAAATACGGTAGGTTGTGAGTATCGGTCATGTGTCGAATACGTGGAGTAAAAATTACTGTCACGTGGACGAAGTGAAAAATTTCACCAGGGTATAGGTTGACATGCAATTGCCACCTAGGTGCTCAGCACACCCTACAGGAACACGTCAAAGAAAGTTGGGACAATTTATCACGTGAATGCGGCCAACTTACTCATGAGAGCAGTAACTGCGAATATTCGCGAATAGATCGAATGGAATTTATTTTATTAGATGTCCGGTGCGTATAGATTGCATGGTTATAAATACTGCAATTGCATATTTTACTGTCTCTAAGCTGGATGCGGTTGACTTGGCAGAATACAATTCCTTATCTTACTATCTATGCAAGTTATGTTATTACTGATTTAAGTATTCTGCTAGAATTACTTATTTCCTTATTGAAGACCAAAAAACTTAGGTCAACAGCCAACAACTGATTTAAGTTCTATTATGTGTACGCATGGTATAAAGTAAATAGTTCCACAATACCAAAACGTTAGCCTTTCGCTGTATTGAAGCTGTTAAAGTTGTTTTTATCGACTTTTTTATTTAGGATCATTTCACTCGTCGAACAGAGGGTGAACCTGCTGATCGTCGGAATTCTTGTCATGTGTACGGTCATGCTTGGTGATATCCTGCGCTTTATTCCCGTCGCAGCCCTTTACGGCATGTTCCTGTTTGTCGGCATATCTGGCCTTCGTGGCCTTGACCTGACCAATAGCATCTATGCTTTGCTCTGCAGAAGGAAGTACTGGGGGCGCTGGGAATTCCTCTCTAATCTTCCCAAAAAACAACTAGCTGTCTTTACACTGATTCGGTTCTGCGAACTCTCCATGCTAATTGCAGTAATGATAATTGCTGAATTTAGCAGTGCGGCTTGGATAAGTTTCGCCTTTCCTCTGATTATCATCATCTCCGCCCTCATCCGTGAATTCCTCTTACCGCGGTGGCGTTGGCTGGCAGTGTATCTAGAAATCGTAAGGTTTATTTGATGCATTGTTCTGCTAATATCTTTATTGATTTACTTGATTTTCTACCAGTTTCATGGACTTTGGTCTCCTCTTGAAATCCGTTAAAGTATAATAACGGATAAAATAGGCTGGAACTTATTGAGAGTAAGGCGAAAATATGCTGTAGAAGTGGAGTAGTTTGCATTCTTCGGATAACTGAGTTGTTATCTTTAATTTTTCAGCAGATAATACCGGCCAGTAGTGGGACGAACATAAAAATGGGGCTGCAAATTGTTTAAGCAAAACGTTGGTTGGTCCATGGTAAGGTGGCGACCAACGTGCTACGGTTAGCGTTGGGGGTGAGGATGAGGGAAGGGGTAGTGAAAGTCAGATAGTGGTTCGCGCGTCGGCCACGTCGAGCTGGCTTCAAATTACAAAACCCAGCGTGCACGGTTCACTGACACGCACCCACCTTAAGACAACAATTGCTCATCAATATTTAGTGAAGTGGGAATTCATTGATGCAGTATCCCCCTTCCGGAAGCGTGAACCACTATCTGACTTTCATCACCCCTTCCCTCAATCCGAACACTAACCATAACACATTTATCAACCCCCTGCCATGAAAACCTGTCTGTCTGCCTCTTTCCACAAAAGTATCTAGTGCGACAATCCCCTACCCAACTTATTGTTTCACTTGAATAGATGTCGGTGTTACCTGATTAAAAATTCCCGAGAACAACTTGAGTTTCTGCAGACCTTCTTTCTTTTCATTGCTTCTCATTTTCACTTCCTAATCAATTCGAAGTAGATTTATTTGTTCACAGGCCACCTGAAACCCCAGCAAAAGACCCCATCGATATGTACCTTGGGGTACTGTCCCTCAATGGGCTCGCTGGGGCAACTTTGAGCTCAACAGTCAGATTGTCAACGTTTTTTATGCGAAAATACACTTAAAAACCTGCCCTCAGATTCAAGTCTTATAGAACCTGCAGTTAGATTGATATTAGTGATTTTTGCAATGCAAAGCACATTTTAACTCCGATTCTGCAAAGATCTGAGGCCTGTTGTGTCTTCTTCCGTTCTGCCGGTCCAATGATGAATTGCCAAAAGCATACGTTTATTAAATTGGCATTTTAAGTTAATTGAGTTTATTTTTGATCGGCCCTGGAATGCCACACACATGTGCTTGACAAGTATCCGCTCTTTTTCAGATTCACTGCAGTACCCTGGTTCACCGTTAACCTGCCTTTGGTGTGTGAATTAGCGATTAAAGTGTTGACAACGTACTGGCAACGGAGGGCGAAATAGCTAGGCCTGTCCAAAAAACCTCCAACCAATTGTTCGAGGAAACGCAGTTTGTACATTCAAGTATTACATGAATGGCATTTGTAGACAGACAAGACTAGAAGTTAGCAGTATGGTAGGGGTAGACCAGAGAAAAAACTCATGTCCAGAAGCAGTATATGACGATAGTTAGGAAAATGGACCCGAGACAATGTTTGCAGGCCCATGTGCTACCGAAACAGTGAATGAAGACGCAAAGGATCGTTTTTGATGGATGTACTTACAACGGCCAGCCAGACGCCAGCCGCAGGGCACAAAGATCCGATATGCTAGACCTGCTCATCGAGCACAAGAGCCAGAGTATTTTTCTTCAAATTCATGATGACTGCTCAGGCCGCTGTACGAAACCTACATAGTTTATCTTGAATTGAGCCAAGCCTTACATTCAAGTTCATCTTCTTTCTAGAAGGTGTAGATGGAGCCTTTTAAAGGCAGGTCACCTTCTCGACGTTATATTGTGCCCCTATCAGCAGTATCTTGAAATTTTTTCGATGTGACACGGGTAACCCTAAGGCCTATTGCAGAGGCACGACTGGCCTGTGCTGTGAACCCTCAGGTAACGAGCGCATCACTCAGAAAAGTTGTTTTGATTTAAGAGCATATACTCAATTAACGAGCTGTCAGTGCGTGCATGAGTGTGTCTGTCCGCTGTTGATTCTTGCTTCCAGGGCGTGCGACTTCGGTCAAGTGCAGCCAATCAGTGAACTGAACGGCCGTCAGAGTCTACTTGAAGACTACACTGAGCTGCGTTAAATTTTTCCTGTCCTCTTTTTACTGAAAGGTATTGTTGCTCAACGCAGGCCATGCAGTTTAAAACTGGAGTGTTACAGCTTTGGTCTTTGAAAATGCCACTCATGTGGGTCATGTCGTTTACGTGCTGGCGGTAGTTTAGTGGCTAAGAGGACCCCAATATGTTTATGGATCTACAACGTATAGTAGATCTGATATCTGATGAAAGGTTGGAGATTGGGAAACGTAACACACATTTGCGGTTAATTATTTAGTTCATTGGGTTGACGTGAGGCGCAAAATGATGTTTAATAGAATTTACTCTCGTTCTGATCAGTATACCGGGAGAAAAAAGTGGTAAAAGTTGGTGAAATTGCGCTTATTTTGATAAACGATAAATTTTTAATGCTATTAGACGCTGCGTAAAAGACCTTTTTGTATGTGCATGTTGCACTATAAAAGAATACTCATGAAGAGGAGGAACTTTTTATTGATATCTGTTCGCAAAACGGAAAATTTTGTTACGCATTCTTGAAATTGAGGTAAGGTTTTAATATGAGATAACGCACCATTTTCGGCAAGAGAAGAGCGAAATAAGTTTAAAAAATTGTATTTTGCTAATTTTCGAAAGTTCTGTGCCGTAAAATTGAGTAATAAAATCTTAAACTTGTTTTTGCTATAACCTAAATGAAAATATATATTGTATATTTGAAGGGTTGCAGGCAAGGAATGCGAATGAGGACTTTATTAGTATGTAGTAATTAAATCGATTGGTTAGGTCAATAAAAAGGCGAAGACAGTTTAGATAACACACATTTGAGTGAGCTTTCACGTGATATTGCGATATAGATTTATCAAAATCACTGTTGATTTTATTGCCATTGTGGATGTTATTTTTTGTTGTAGAACTAAGCCTTAAAGTAACCAAATATACTAAAAAATGTTCCGATTTATATAAAAGGGTTAGTTGTTTCAATAACAACGGAAGATTATTCCATAATTTTAGGAGTATCAATAAACTGGCCAAAATTTCCGATACTGATGTTGACTTAATCATCATAAAATTAAACTATGCAGACATCAGATTCCAAAACATGAGTAAAGCTTGTTTTTAAGAGTTGACTTTTTGTAGAATTTTTCTAAATCAATTTTGAGCATATTAATTCACGACTTTTGTAGTGGACGTTAATTATTCTTGGCAATGAGTTCACATGATTGGGTGGTTCTGAAACTATTGCACACAAAGACAGCTGCATGAGAAAAAATGTTTAAAAGCTGGTTATTAATGTAAAAGCTTTTGAGATATATCTTTTGTTGAAGGTTTTGGTAAGCACATCAAATACACTCATTATTTATGGTCAATTGACTTAAGCCAGTAAAAATCGTAAAGTCTTAATTAGAATTTATGGAAGATCTGAACCTCTTCATAATAAAAGCATCAAAAAAACTGCAAAAATATATTGTGGAAGGCAATTGCTCTTAGTATACAAAAAATAGTACGTTTACAATTGTTCGCGACAATTCTATTTAAATTTATTAAGTCACTGACCAGCATGTCCGCAAGTGAACTTAAGCAATATATTGCTCCTGTGATCTCCCAATGGGATATATCAAGCGAAAACGTGGTTGCCTTTGTCCAACATAAGCCAATTACTGCAGTTACGAAAGAAACAACTAGCAGTTCTCGTGAAAACGTTAGAGTACATACTGGAAATTTTGGCTCTTCGGTAACAGCCATACATTACATTGCACGTAATATGGCAGCATATGCATTCGAAAACCTGACAAACGATTCTTTTCTAACGTAATTATACTTGTGCTGCTTCATTCACACGGTAGTTTTGCAGGAGCGGACTTCCTCTACATGTAAAGTTATTTTTACCAAGTACGCCCGATTTCCATTTTTCTGAATTTTCCACTGTGTTAAAAAAGCTGATGTTTCTATAAAACGTTATATTCCTTCATAAATCATAATATGCCCTATTGTGAAGAATGATCATGA
>JAYGXS010000002.1:71251619-71376727 GCA_036362985.1 Ligula intestinalis | reverse complement strand
CAACAGTTCCGGGAGGATCGGGGTGTCAGACAAATGCAGTAGGTTAGAATGAGGTTTGATAAACTGACGAATTAATTATCAGGCCTGCCACCGTAAGTAGCAACATAATTGGTGAGATGGGAAGTTCAAATGCGGTAGTTTGGACGCGATTGCAAATTATACTTGTATCCGAGAGCGGGAGCAACTCAAACAACTCCCAATCAGTTCAATCGATCGACCCGCGTGCCCCAGGCATGACTGGAGCACGAGACTAGCGGCAAGACACACTTATTCGACGCCGACAGGAGTATAGGCAGGATGCTCCGACGATGAAGCCAAAAAAGGATTTGAAAAGTCAGCCTAAATATAATTTGGTCACAGGAATTGCCCCATTTTCTTCTTCCTTTTCCGGGGATAATTAAAGCAATATTATATCTGGACATCAAATATTTGCGCACATTAATTCCTCTGTATTTTTTGTTTTTATTGCCATGAGCTCAACAGTAAGTCCAATAAAGCAGAAGAATAAAATGCTTTATGCGGAGACCAAATTCCTTTCGGATCCCAGGATTATGCCTTTCCTCCACATCTTCAACTTATTCGGCATTTCCCAATCTGATCGCATCTATAATAAGGAAATTATGCCCTTTTAATGCGTCTTCTAACATAGGGCTTGGTGCCTGGAAAGTCGTTTGCAAAGTAGAGTGAACGCATTTCCTGTTAACTTATATTTCAAAATGGCTGATTGACGACAGCTAATAAGATTTAAATATGATCAGTTAAGTTTCAAGAGTATTTTTTGGTAGTCTTTCCTATTACTCGACTGCCCATAAATACGCTGAAGTAAACTTAACGGCGCAACCCGATCGGTAACCTCAATTTCCACTATGAAAAGTGTCTCTTACCAAAACGACTGACAAACGTGGAAATGATGAGAGAAACGGCCTTCTAACATACGCATTAATGATTCGAATGAGATTGGAGGATTTCAATTCGGTGTAAAGAAAGCTTTGGCAGAAGGGGGCGAACAAAACCATGAACAGTGAGCATTACCAGAGGCAGCACAGGAAAGTGAAATTCACAGACTGTTTTGCACAGCATCACCCGAAAGCAACAGCTGACTGCATGAGCTGTTGTCATAGAGTTTGTCAGGGAGAGATGCAGATTTAAAAACATAAGGGCGTCATAACCGCAGCTGAAGGCAAGTCTCCCCGCATTACATAATCGGGGGGATTAGTTCCCTGTTAGAGAAAAGTGCCATTTTGAAAGGAGAACCTGATAAAATGCGGACTGTTGTTTCTCTGAGTAGATCACGGGCTGTACAGCACAGTTCCAACAGATTGCACCGTTCTATGGCTGCATTCGACGGAGAAGATGATATACAGGGGGCTAAGAGCTTCAGAAATATCACAAATCTGATTTCCCATGAAAACTGAAACTTTCAAAACTGTTGATATTGAAAATGAGAGCGATATCGTGGACTTCAGATAAATCGGGTACATGATACAGGCATAACCCTCACAAATCCGTTAGCCGATATGCAAAACGAAAGACGCATCTCCTGATTATTGTACCATACACCCATGTGGTTTGAGCTGCTGTTCGTAGTCTTTTAATTTATGGCTACTAACCTTGAAATAGTAGCGCTTTTAGTCAGAAATAATAGATAAACTGGAAGGGGATATTTCCTGTCAAAGAGATCCGATAACTTCTGACACAAAGTCGCTTTTCAGGTATGTACCCGATATGAGGCAAAACCCCCAAAAACTCACTGACAGTAAGTATAACTTAACAGCGAAAATTTTGATACTCTAGAAATCTCCAAATCCTGCTCTCCTCATTCAAATGTCATTTCAGTTTCGACAGCGGAGAAAAGCCTGTCAATCGATGAGTGGATACCTAGTAAAGGCTTTCTGGAGCATTTGGAAACACCGATCTCCTACCCATACACGTCTAAATTTTGGTTTGAAAATGCTCATGATAATTTTGATCTCAAATGATATCCTATCATCGTCCACCTGGACCTAATCTTTTCGGGAAGGAAGCGGGCCTTCCTTGATACCTCCTTTTAATGCAAACGTTTCGGTACCCTAAGCATTAAACTGTTCAGGAAAGTGATAGGTATGCCATAAACTAGTGACTTCAAGAGACTTACCGGTCAGGTAAAAGTAAAGTTGCATTTAAATAGATTGCTACAATCGGGAAAAAAAAATATTACTCAATTGTGATACCTTCAATGGATGCCATAAGTGAACGATTACGTACATAGTTTCTTTTACCGATATCTGCAAAAATTAGTGTCTAAACTTATTGATGATGCGAAATTACATGAGCCGATGAGGCGGAACAATGGATTAAATGGTAGACAATGAAGGAAACCAAAGGACGTTTTCACTGTCTGCTCTTTTGACCCTCTGTTCTACCTCATTAGCTTGTAGTATATGGCGTCGCCAATAAGCTGTGGTACTATTTTTGAATTCACTACATGCATGCACACCTTTAGGGGTTCAAACGAACACACCTCAATTTCTCTCAAAAGTCTATTTACCAAGCCCATATTGTCGGACCTGTGCAGTTGCATCTATAACTTACACAGTTGAGTTCAGCAAGGTTGATAAATGCTCTACCATGTGAACTCGTCCTTTTTACACCACTCGTATGGCGAGATCGGCATGTAGCGGTCATTGGACTGGAGAAGGAACAATACGGTAGGTTGTGAGTATTGGGCATTTGTCGAATTCGTGGAGTGAAAATCACTGTCACTTGGACGAAGTGAACAATTTTCACTAGGGTGTAGGGCGACATGCGATTACCACCTAGGTGCTCACCACACCGTATACGAACACTTAGGAGAAATTTGGGACAATTTATGACTTGAATGCGGCCCACTTTCTCATTAGGGCACTAACTGCGAATATTCGCGAATAGATTGAACGGTATATATTTCATTAGATGACCGGTTGCGCATATATTGCATGGCTATAAATGCTGCAATTGTATATTTGCTGTCTGTAAGCGGGATGCTGTTAAGTTGACGGAATAAAATTGCTCTTCTAAATATCAAAACATGTTCTGTTATTACTGATTTTAGTTTTTTCCCCGATCCCTGTCCTACTGTTAGCATTACATATTTCTTTATTGAAGACCAAACAGCTTAAATCAATAGCCAACAACTGTTTTAAGTCTTAGTATGTGAACACATGTTATAAATTAAATATTTCCAAAATGCCAAAGCGTGAGCCTTGAGTTGTATTGAAGCTACTAAAGATGCTTTTATCGAATCTTTATTTAGAATCATTTCGCTAGTCGAACAGAGGGTGAACCTGCTGATCGTCGGAATTCTTGTCATGTGTACGGTCATGCTTGGTGATGTCCTGCGCTTTATTCCCGACGCAGCCCTTTACGGCCTGTTCCTGTTTGTCGGCATATCTGGCCTTCGTGGCCTTGACCTGACCAATAGCATCTATGCTTTGCTCTGCAGAAGGAAGTACTGGGGTCGCTGGGAATTCCTCTCTAATCTCCCCAAACAACAGCTAGCCGTCTTTACACTGATTCGGTTCTGCGAACTCTCCATGCTAATCGCAGTAATGATAATTGCTGAATTTAGCAGTGCGTCTTGGATAAGTTTCACCTTTCCTCTGATAATCATCATCTCCGCCCTCATCCGCGAATTCCTTTTACCGCGGTGGCGTTGGCTGGCAGTGTATCTAGAAATCGTAAGATTTATTTGATGCATTGTTCTCATAATATCTTTATTGATTTACTTGATTTTCAACCGGTTTCATAGACTTTGGTCTCCTCTTCAAGCTCGTTAAGGTATAATAACGCGTAAAAAATGCTGATACTTATTGAGAGTTAGGCAAAAATATGCTGTATAAGTGGAGTAGTTTGCATTCTTCGGATAATTGAGCGATTATCATTAATTTTCAAGCAGATACCACCGGCCAGTAGTGAGACGAACATAAAAGTGGTGCTGTGGATTGTCCGACTTAAACGTTGGTTGGTCCATGATAAGGTGGCGACCCACGTGTTAAGGTTAGCGTTGGGGGTGAGGATGAGGGAAGGGGTAGTGAAAGTCAGCTAGTGGTTCGCGCGTCGGCCACGTCGAGCTGGCTGCAAATTACAAAAGCCAGCATGCACGGTTCACTGACTCGCACTCACCTTAAGGCAACAATTGCTTATCAATATTTGGCCAAGCGGGAATTCATTGATGCAGATTCCCTCATCCGAAAGCATGAACCACCATCTGACTTTCATCACCCCTTCCCTCACTCCCAACACTAACCATAACACATTTATCGTCCCCCTGCTATGAAAACCTGTCTGTCTGCCTCTCCCTACCAAACTCTCTTGTGCGACAATCCCCTACCCAACGTATTTTTTTCGCTTGAATAGATGTCGGTGTTACCTGCTTAAAAATTCACGAGTACAACTCGAGTTTCTGCAGACCTTCTTTCTTTTCATTGCTTCTCATTTTCACTTCCTAATCAATTCGAAGTAGATTTATTTGTTCACAGACCACCTGAAACTCCAGCAAAAGACCCCATCGATATGTACCTTGGGGTACTGTCCCTCAATGGGCTCGCTGGGGCAACTTTGAGCTCAACAGTCAGATTGTCAACGTTTCTTATGCGAAAATACACTTAAAAACCTGCCCTCAGATTCAAGTCTTATAGAACCTGCAGTTATATAGATATTATTGATTTTTGCAATGCAAAGCACTTTTTTCTTCCGATTCCGCAGAGATCAGAGGCCTGTTGTGTCTTCTTCCGTTCTGCCGGTCCAATGATGAATTGCCAAAAAAACATATGTTTATTAAATTGACATTTTAAGTTGATTGAGTTTATTTGTGATCGGCCCCGGAATACCACACACATGTGCTTGACAAGTATCCGCTCTTTTTCAGATTCACTGCAGTACCCTGGTTCACCTTTAACCTGCCTTTGGTGTGTGAAGTTGCGATTGAAGTGTTGACAGCGTACAGCAACGGAGGGCAAAATAGCTAGGCCTGTCCAAAAAGCGTCCGACCAATTGTTCGAGGAAACGCATTTTGTACCGGGCGAGTATTACAAGAATGGCATTTGTTGACAGGCAAGACTAGAAGTTAACAGCATGGTGGGGGTAGACCAGAGAAAAAAATCGTGTTCGGAAGCAGTATGTGACGAAAGTTAGGAAAATGGACCCGAGACAATGCTTGCAGGCCCATGTGCTACCGATACAGCGAATGAAGACGCAAACGATCGTTGTTTGTGGATGAACTTACTGTTAGGATGTTATTCGGACCAAATGCTAGCAACGTTTGTAAGCTTTCCAAAGACGCTGAGCTTAGCCAAAAGGTCTTTGTTCGTTAACTCGGGCCGCATAACAGGCGATGACTTTATACGTGGGATGACCTTAGACTCATGCACGCACGCACGCACACGAGCGTATGCAAGGCCCGCGGGTCATCTGGTCGCGTGACGTTATCCAAATGCGGCCAACCAAGCCACAAGAGAACGCGGAGATAACCTCTTATAATCCAAAGGTACCCCTGACAAAGAGAATTGCCACAGCGTATGCATGATGACGCCGCTCCGCTCCCAATGTCGGGCTCACACCGAGGCGGGACACAAAGTGTTGCAGCCACACCTGATAGCGAGGATGCTGGAGATCAACCCAGCGACACTGCCACCCCAGACAGCTCCTCCGGGTTTTGTACACAATAAAACCCGCCTCTCGGTGGATTCAAAAGTTACGCCCTTCCAATTGTGTTCTTCCTCGGGGATTTCAACTGGGCGTAATTCAACGGTCATCGTTTTAGCACTAACGACGCTGAACCCGTCGTTATAACACCTATAGCCGCCAGCCAGACGCCAGCCGCAGGGGACAAAGATCGGATATTCTAGACCTGCGCATCGAGCATAATAGCCAGAGTATTTTCTTTCAAATTCATTATGACTACTTGAGCCGCTATACGAAACCTACATACTTTATCTTGACTTGAGCCAAGCCTTACATTCAAGTTTATTTTCCGTCTAGAGGGTGTAGACGGAGCCTTTGAAAGGCAGGTCACCCTCATGCCGTTATAGTGTACCCCTATCAAGGGTATCTTGTACTTATTCTAATTTTACACGGGTACCCCTAAGGCCTATTGCGAAGGCACGACTTGCCTGTACTGTGAAGACTCAGGTAACGAGCGAGCAACTCGTAGAAAATTTGGTTTGATTTAAGAGCATCAACTCCGTTAACGGGCTGTCAGTGCGTGCGTGTGTGTGTGCGTCTTTCCGCTGTTGAGTCTTGCTTCCAGGGCGTGCGTCTTCGGTCAAATGCAACCAATCAGTGAACTGAACGGCCGTCACATTCTACTTGAAGATCACACTGAGCTGCGTTAAATTTATTCACTTCCTCTTTTTACTGAAAGGCCTTGTTGCCCAACGCAGGCCATGCAGTTTCAAACTGGAATGTATTAGCTTTGGTCTTTGAAAATGTCACTCATTTGGCTCACGTCGTTTACGTGCTGGCGGTAGTTTAGTGGCTAAGAGTACCCCAATATGTTTTTGAATCTACGACGTAACTTTATTGGTAACACAGTGTTTTGAGAATTTATCGATTAATATTCGAGAGTTTAATTTTCGCTCATGTATCATCCTGTTTTGTCTTATTAATTTGTTTTTTTTTGCATGCATTTTTTTTAGCTGGACAGACGGTGTATTCAGGTTGCTAGAAGGAAGTCAAACGATGCATCCCCGGCCGCCCAAAACAGACCATGAGTGATCTTCAGGAAATTTAGTATGAAACCTTAATTTGGGTTTTTGGATATTCTTAACTATGCTGATTGAGACTCTTTTACGTACAAATACTTTCTTTGATTAAATTAGCTTCACACTTCCTTTAATATGTTCACTAAGTAACACCTTACAAGAACCTCTTTGGTCGTCATCGTTTCAATCGATCCTCACAGTGAAAAGTATAAACATATTTCGGGGGAAACTTTTCGAACGGGTGTGGAAGAGGTCTAAGTATTTGTCAGAAGGATGGTTCACCCGCCTATGAATTCTTCTCCAATAAATACACTATATGAGAGGAGGGAACTCAACAGCTTCTACTCCAACTACAGCATGCGACGTTTTACCCTCCGAGCTTAATCAGTCACTGAGAAAATTGAAGAATCCGTTGATGTATAAAAAGTTCAAAGTTCATATATTTTCCAAGGATTTTAAAGGACTGTCTTAAAATTACAAAACTTCCCCGTGGAGAAGTCAGAATAGTAGTTGATGAGGGCATGTAAGCTTTCGATAGGTTTTTATCGGGCCATTACATTTATATGGAACGGGGTTCATTATGTTCGTTATTTAGTGCAAACGGGTCGTGGGAATAGAGGGAGGAGTTGAGAAAAGTTGTAAGAAACAGTAAGTAACAGCTCTGTCCTTCTGTATATTCCGAATTCCGGACATCGCGTAGACCTCAATGGAAACTTCCGGGCGATTGATAAGGTCCCATAAAATATCCCAAGTCCCTGGGTCAGCATTTGCCAGCAATAGCAGAAGCAAGCACTACCAGATTGAGGAAACCAGACTTGTACACACAAAATAACCCCTTGCAAGCTCTGCGAATAACAGGATCCATAGTCACTTAAGTGCTTGCCCTTTTTCGCGTTTTTTTTTCATCCCTCATCCTCCTGAACCGGCTTCAATAAACTCTCGCTTTCGCGTAACCAGCCGTCCCTTATCAAACCCTCAACCACCCCCGCCGATTCCCTGTCAACTGGTCTTCTGGATTCTAAAGGCGTATGGCTACAATGGAACTGTATTGACTGAGACATCAGTTTCAAGGAATAGTCTGAAACAAAAGATTACATTAGAGCCAGTTTTAATTGTAAAATATTTTATTGAAGAGGCTTGGCAAATTTGCTTAATTTAAGCTGACCCAATTATTAAAAAAACTCGCGGCATCCGAGTGGTAAATTTGGGCAGGTAAAATTGATCCAAGTGTGATTAAACTCATGGTGTGAAGCGTGCTCAAATCCCACCGAATGCCGCGATTTCCTTTTCACAATTGGGTCAACTTAAATTAAACATATTTTTCAATTTTAAAACCACTAATTCCCTTGCCAACAGTGATCTTCTACTAACGTGGCATGTGGTGTACGAAGGATAGATAAAATTTGTCTTGAGAACGCGTATAGCTGTATTCTGTGATGAGTTGCACGAGTGTGGACAGCGCGTGACAAGGTGTAACTAGCAAGGACAAAATCCGATTGAGAAATCCTACAAGTTATCCGCTCATTACTGGGTTCACGTTTTATGCAAACTTGCTACACACTGTAGAATGGAAAATATTGTCATGGGGTCACTTAAGAGCTGTGTTGGGCATGCTGCAGGCTTTAGAAAGAGGCTTTGAAGCCCGTAGACAGCAGAAACCCTCTTGATATTCGGCCATTTACCTACCGAATACTTGCAAGGATCGGGACTTCAAATACTTTGGACAAACATGGCGGAAATCGCAGGCATGCGAACATGAACACAAACTGGCGGCTCGGAGACTAGACCCAAGCAAGCAGCTTGAAACTTGCATTGTGGAGATTAGCCACACCGTCTATATACAAGAAGCGACCAGCGTAGGTCGGCGCACCTCATAAACAGAACGACTGTCGTTTGAGGCATGCTATTCAAATGCCAACTGTCAACAGACATATTGACCTCACCTTGACCTACAGAGTCCTACCCCATTACGTGAATAAATGCCAAAACAAGGCCACACTGGACTTATGAAATGCTAGCGAGGACGGCACCACGACGGACTAACCGGAAGAAGAAGCAGAATCACAAGAATGCTCCATCGTGTGGGGAGGCAGCGAACCAGAAAAAATCGACCAGTCCGAAGCCAGCAAATGCAGCCACACATTCAAATCGCTGATCGATAGTTAAGGCATCCACTTCGACCAAACAGAGCCGACCTAGTTCTCTGAAACGTCAGTGCAAAAGCCGGCATTGTCGTGTTTTAAGTTCAGCTGAGAATCCAGCATGGCCTACCAGTCCACAGATGAGAGAAGGTAGAGTCGAAGGTAGTCCCGAATAGATTTCCCATTCGATTTCAGCGCAGAAGACGCGCAACTGAACTGACTCTTTCGTTTGCCTTTATGTTCTATGAATGTGTGTATGACACTTCAGCCGAAAGCTTCTTTCTACTTAAGGCACTGAAGTCCTGATGGGGCGTATTATTACGGGCCTCACCTTTAAGTTCACACGGCATATTTAGTGATTTTTTGCTCTCAATGGGTTCTTCGAACAGATGAAATGATCTATTCTACATTTTTATACGGGAACCAACCGCTCTCGGTAAGTTTCGCGCACACTTTCGCGAACCTGTTTATTTCGAATTTGGTCTGTGGGCAAGCATACGCCTTACCTGTAATTCGCAGTCGTGCATCCCCAGCAGCATGCCGTTTCGATTTAAAAAGTTATGTAGGCAACACGAAACAGTCCAGATGTCGGATAGAAAAATTCTTACTCGAGCAAGGTTGGCTGCGATATCGTAAAGTATATCAAAATAACACTCCACAAGAAGACTTGTTGTCCGCCGTGATGGCAAAGTAGGGTGTTTAGCAAATTCAGGTTCTGGATAAGTGCAGTAGTTTGCATTCCGAAATGATATGATGAAAATAAAGGTCTTCATAAGATCGAGTTGTTTTCTTGTATATTCGGAAAGGTAGCATTGTTTGGATTCAGATTAATGGAAATTGAGGGCTTGGAATGTTGCATTAAAGCTTTTGGGACAGAGCTTACATCGAAAGTGGATGGGGTGATGAGGGGGGGGGGAATTACAATGACGTGAATCCTGCTGCGATCGGTTCCGCAAGTAAGAGGGGGAGGTGTGAACGTCAAGATTGTGGGCCACGTGTCCGGTTATGCAGAATCGGTGAAGTTCTACTTGACCGAGCACGAGTAGACTGCTATTGTTTCAAACTGGGCGTAAGTTAGTGGACCATGCATGCAAACCGGCGTGATGTGAATCGGGATCCACATGCTTGCTGGATTTGGTCGTGCTCGGGTGTCAAGTTTCGAGGAATTCTCTCGCGTGCCTCGTGTTAGCCATAGTAATCACCTCGGTGCCATTCCAACTGAACCGGTTGTCACACTGGATGGAGTGCGCAAATACAAGGCATAACGGTTCCCGTCAGCGAACGGCTAATTTGTGTTCACTGATGCGAATCCCGAGACATCAAACTCTGGCCAAGGACACAAGGACAGCAGTTCAGATTCTCATTATTAACAAGAAATAAGATAATCTTACACACTGTCATCAGCATACGTGACCCTATTGAGTAGCTAGATGATCTACAACCAAACAACACTTACCAATAAATAGTTTAAGGCCACATGTTCCATGGAACACACAATCTTATAATTAGATGACAATCTTCAGCGTCCTGCAAACAATTTGAGCCTATATCTAACAAACAATGCTCTGCAGAGCATACTTAAGACATGGGAGTAGGACTCCCAGATAATACAGACAGCGTTAAGCCTGCTCAGTATTTCCACTGCCTTTATCCTAAACCCAACACTAACTAAAACCCAAATCTTTGCTCTAAGACTTACCGTCATTTGAACACCAACTCTAACCGTGACCTATATCTTATGAAGTTTATCACAGGACCGTCTGTATTACGGATGGCTTGTATTACTGTGCACTACTGAGGCACATTTCAAAACGTAGAATCTACTGGAGTATGCGGTATGACAAGATTCGTGAAATAAACTGCCTGGTAAGATTTCCTCAAGATGAAAGAGATCTTTGAAAATTTGCTCCAAATAACACAGAGGTGATTGCTAGTCCTGGCGAAACGTCTGTTATTCTGCTTTCCCGGAATTCATGGGAGGGGTGGATATCTTTACTTTTTCCAGACGTCTCCCCTTCTTTAAACGCGCCATGGCGTAACCTCATCATGGATATTATTGACTTAGGTAACTGTGTGGGTCAAGCTATGCAGTATCAGGAACGTGCTTCCAGACTATAGTTAGCAGAGGGTTCTATATTAGAGCATAGTGCAATAGCAACAGCAAGTACAGTGAAAGAAAGTCGAAAAGGTTGACATAAAGCCATCCAGGTATCACATCTGGTAAGATCGCATTAACATTCTCAAAAACTGAAAGCCTCAATTGTCGTGCTTATTGGGAAGGACACTTGGTCCTTACTCAGCAGGAAGCTTAGCATTCCGAGTTCCGGTAAGAAACCTGACCTACTAATTTTCAGTCACCTGAAACTTAGCTACCATGGCCTGTGCAAGCAGAGCGGAGGAAGAACCAAAAGAATGTCCCTTTCCGCGCTTATAAATTTAAGATTACTGACACTGACTAAGGTTTTGATACACACAATTGTCAATGGCACTATAAAAGCTGCTACATTACCATCTTAATAGTTCTGATCGCTAGATGGTAGAATAAAATGGTCACTTAACATAAAACATTCTTGATGTTTCTATGACATCTGGCAAGGATACAATAGGCCCACGTTTGGACTTACTAATACTCCTAAGCTTCCCTTCAAAAATACAGTATATGAGAGTTTTTTGGATGTTTCTTAATAATCATCCTATTAACGTTTCCTCAATCAAATAAATTGTTTTCTCGAGTTCATATAAACAATTATTACTTTCATGCGTAATCGTACTCTGAAAGCAAAGGGTCGAGAGAGGCATAATATTAATCTGTCACCAATACAAACGAAAATTCGAGTCCCAGGCAGTAATTGAGAAGAAGTGCATGTCATTACTGGGACAAGAATGTTGTTCGCTTGACGTTTCGAAGTCTGCCTCGGATCTACCATCAGAGATAAAAGCAGAAACGAATAACAATCCTGTGAGCCGCGAATTGCTTGAATCATGGTCTACGGGCCTGCAGTCTATGAACATGTGCAACGACTGGACAAATCCATATTCGACGCTAAGGGCTCAGGTTGACAGGTGCAATTCGCACAAGTGAACGCTTATTCTAACTCCAGCGCCAGGGGGCCAGAAAACCGAGAAATGGGATCCACAGCAGACGCATCTTCGACCGCGTTCCCACCCGCCCTCTCGGTGGCCAAGTTCTGCCATACCAAACCTCCCTATGGTGGATCTATCTCTCCTCGTCTCCATCTGTGTTTTTCATGACGGAACGGCCCCTCCCGACCATTCTGCTCCGACTCCTTCTCGTCGCCGGGATTGAGGCCCACCCGGTGGGGCTCCGGATCCAACAAGGGCTACTAGCCAGCCATTCCCGAGCAATCATCACGCCCAAGTCCGCCACATCTGACGAAAATTCAACAGGTCGCGACCCGCGCGCAGGCTATAAGGCAGTTAGCGCCCAAGCTGGCAGCTACCTCTGATAGGCGAGCGGCTGTTAATTGTCATCGTTATGCAGTAGCGTAGCGAGAGTATCCTATGGATCCTGCACCTCCAATTATATGCATTGCCCATTTCTACTATTATCTTTAACAATGAATCCATGATTGATTTCCAAACACCAGGCAAATACTCTGCATGTCTCAGCGATAAAATTTGCCCCCTACCTACCTAGAAAACAATCAATCAATCAGTGTATCGGGCTTACGAGCAGTTCTGCATGAAAAACAGTTAAGACGCAAATATTCGACAAGTCATTTTTGTCTGCCAAATGCCTGACACAAGTCGTGGAACAGGAGTGTTAAAAAGGTGGTGAATTTGCGAAAAAATAGCGAACAATACATTCAGTTTATAAAATATAGTTTGTTCAGCGATACCTACGTTCAGGTAAGCCAGAAGAGGTTTTAGAATTAAGGTAGTTGTATGTTTATGGGGTTGCAAAAGTCCCATTAGATAAGTTAAAAAGGTGGATTGATAAGCACACGTTTGCTTTCGATAAATTATCTGTTGCCGAATATATTTAGGGGCAAAGTGGACGAGCAAACTAAGACTAAAAATTCGCGGTAGCATCTGAACAAATGAGCATTTAAACCTTAATTTATAGTATAAGTTAATGGACACCCAAAAATAAAATTAACGCTAAAAAAACAGTCTGAATTCGTACCATTTCTCGAAGTACTTCTGAGTAGAAGGCCTAATGGAAGTACTGAGCGAATTGTCGATTGTACGAAGACGTGGTCCAGGCAATATATCGAATTCGGTTTTTTTACCGCTTAACGTTAAAAGTAATTTAGTATGATGTTTGCCCCAAAGGACAAAAATGGTCTGCCCGATGGATAGCATTAGAGGGAAGCTTAGAGAAGTAGAAAACGTCCTTGGACCAAATGATTATCCTGGTCGATTTATTGCCAAGAACGTGACTGATAGATCACTGAACGTTTCGGTGCTAACAGGGAGAGAAAATAACTTTTCATTTGGGGTCTAATTTCATAGCAGCGCACTAAGGGATTTTTGATGATGATGCCTGAGTCCAGCTGTATCAAACACCTCTTCAGCAGGCGGCGCCCATGAACTGCTCTTGTCTACACGAATCCTATATCAAGAGAGCAAGAAAAAAACGTCAATGTTAACTTTATCTGTGTGCATCTTTGCAGCAGAGACAGGTCGCAGGAGCCGGCCTCCCTCCAAAAGAGGACGAGAACGACTTCCAGTATGGTTGGGAAAGGGCCAGCTAAAGAACATTAACAATTATATTCTAGCATTTATGATAGACTGAAATTATTGCGTAGATTCCAAAGAGACTTTCTAAATTAGTTACAAGGTCCATTAATCTGTTCAAAATTTCTTGAACAGCGTATGTTGGCTGCGGGTGAAATTTAGTTATGCCAATCGGTCCTATGTGTCCAACATTTTATCTTAATTGTGCCACAGTTACCATGGGCGAAAGTCGATGATTAAACAACCCACTGCAAAGTACCATTCCCAGCTGCCAGAAATTGCTGAGGCTCATGAGACTTCTGAGCCCAATGTCTAGTAGGAAGCTAATAAAAGGCGAACTCTTTGGAACAAAGTAAAGCGGTGGCAGTTTTCGCTGCTACACTGGAGTCTGGTGTCTCCAGCTTACGGCATAAAATAAGCCAGAAAAGGCTTTCCTGGAATTCCCTGCCTTGACGGTAAAAATTTCCTAAAATATCTTCTTATTCTTCTCCATATGGAGACTGTCTTAGCTGATCCAGTCGGGACAGGATACAATCATTCCGAGCGACGCAACCTGATGAAGTCCGTCTAGCCATCTATGGTCATCAAGCAGGATTTGGCAAAAGCCCAGCAACTCGCATACATAGCATTGCCTTACTGATCACCGAGGAAGTGGAATGACGAAACCTTTTAATTCTTTGAGGTGTGGAGTACATGACACATTCATACTTTAAGGCTAGTGAAATGGACATCAGCGAAGGCTCTTTGCTGAATAGGTAGGCTCTGGAATCTGGTTAATGAATCTGTGGCAGCTTGTTGTCGGCACTTCCATCGCTAATTCATTTTTATTTTCGCCTTGCAAGCCTTTTCATACTAACTCGTGACAATATTTCCCGGTGCATCCTGCCCGTAACATACTCTCTGTCGATCAGCTTCAGGAGCCGCCTTCATTGTCTTCTTGTCCGTCTCAAGCTCAAACTGTAGCTGCGCGTCTTGACTTTTGCCACACGAGGGCTCGAAGCCAGTGTGCACCTTTTTTGATTGGATGCAGGCAACAAGGTAAAGGTTCCGGCATTCCTGACTTTCGCATGTACAGGCATACACACACACAAAAACTGACGTGAGAAGACTGTGAGCAACACTTTTCTGTTTAACCTTTTGTAACCACCTTCTCAGAGTAAACACTGTTAAGCCTTATCACGCTTCGCTGACTTCCGAGCAGAGGGGACCATTTTGTTGTCAGCCCCAACATCATTTCGAATAATCTCCAAAGATCATTCAGTAGAGACACCTTAACGTATGACTGAACACCGATTAGCCAAAAAACCAATATAAGGAGGTTTGGAAGGTTTGCTTAATTTGAGTTGACCCAACTGTGAAAAAAACTACAGCTTTCGGTGGGATTTGAACCCGCGTATCAGAAAAGGCCTTTACCAGAAGCCAACGCTCTTACCGCTAAGCTACAACCGCTCCGCCACGCGCCATGTATTTAATCACGCTTGGGTCGATCTTACCCGCCCAACTTTGACGCTCATATGGAATCCACCAATGCGGGAGAGCATGTCGACTGCTTAAGTAGGATTTCCTAAGCAATCATCTAGAATCCACCAGAATGAACACTAGGCTGACTTAATTATTAGGAGGTTTGGCAGATTTTTTCACAATTGGGTCAATTCAAATTAAGCAAATCTGCCAACCCAACTTAATAATTATGTCAGCCTAGTAGTCATTCTGGTGGATTCTAGATGACTGCTTAGGAAATCCTGCTTGGGCAGTCAACTTGCTCCCGTATTGGTGGATTCCATATGAGCGAAACGTTGAGCGTGTAATATCGATCCAAGTGAAATTAAACTCATGGCGTGAAGTTGGCGTTTGTAGCATAGCGGTTAGAGCGTTGGCTTCCGGTTAAGGCTTTCTATGATGCGCGGGTTCAAATCCCCACAACGCCTCGAATTTTTTCACAATTGGGTCAACTCAAATAACCAGTAAGTAGTGGCGTATTGTGAATATTGGCACACATCTGGTAAGTATTCAATTACGCTTGGCTCTCATCCCACTAAAAAAATAGTGTCATGCGGGAGGAATGTATGGAGGAGTCCATTCTCGAGGATCCCTAATGCTCGCACTCGTCCCCCACAAATATTCCTATGCAACTTTCCTCTAATAAGGCGCGGTTCAAGTGAGGGCGCTAACAATGAGAAAATATAATCCGTACATACTAGATGGGTTTTGATGGGTACATACGCCGATAAAAATATAGTTGTATAATTTATACATTAGTAGAGAAGTTCGGCAAATAAGCATTATTCCCATGACTCAATTACGTAAAACTCGGCGCCCTGATGGAATTCGAACGCAAGCCAAGAAGAATAAGGCTTAAGTATAATGCAAGTGGCTAGAGCGTTGGTTGCACTAACACTATTCTGGCTCTCGTGGGTCCGAATCCCGCATAGGTTGCCAAGTTTTATACGAGTGGGTAAAATGAGTTATTCAAATCTGCCAATCCTCCTCGAAATAAAGGGTGCCTGGTTGCCATCTGGTGGCGTCTAGTTTGACTAACCCTATCCAGCTCTAATATTTCCATCACAAATGCAATTATAAAGGCCGGATGATTAAATGCCGAAAACATGTGCTTGCCAATTAGACTCTTCAAATTAATTATTCAAGTCTGCAAAACCCCTAGAAATTACTTATGCCCGGTATTCATCCGGTGGATTGTAAATTGATTGTTCAGGAAATCCTGCTTGGGCAGTCAGCTTACTGTCTGATTATGCCACACAATTTCACTGGTCCAAATAAGGCTTCGCTTTTCAGGTGAAACTAATCAATATTCAGACGAAAAACGTGTGGCGGTACAGTTGGCGAGTTAAAATACCCCAGTTTAACCCTCTTTGGAACTGTCTTCCTTTATAAAAGTCCTATCTTCTTGAGAGAAGGTGGGACGGTGACTTCATGAACGAGAAATTTATTCGTTCCCTGGCCTGCATGCATAATAAAATCCTCTACCGTCGACACTTTTTTTCTCCAAAAAAATGCCGAATAGTTTTTGCACTGTCAATTCCATTTTTCCGCGTCATTGGCTCGTATCATTTTGCATCATCAATAAGCTCAGATAGTTGGCAGGTAACATTGCCGGAAAGAGAAAAAAGGTTGGAATGACCATTTCCGAATCATTAGCCGCGTCCCATCTGAGACTCGAACCCGCGGCTTTGTGATCAGACGTCTACTTTGATAACTATTGATCCACAGGCTCGCGATCTTGCCGGTTTAGGTCGGCAGATCGACACTTGTTGATGAGCGTTCACCAACGTTAACGAACTATCGACAGGTGTTAAGACTAAAAAGGTTAACCCTAACAGCCTCAATCTCTCAGGCCCATGGTTCCTCTTGGTGGGGAGAGAAGATTATGGCAAAGCCAAGTTGTTATGAATAGTGTATTCTGCAGAAGGATGACCGCAGTCCGGCTGCCAAGGCGTTAATTCCGGAGTGCCGAGGGCATCAGCCATTGCCGCAGTGTCGGTGCATGCTCTGTTACGACGGTCAATGGCGCGGCTGATGTCTAGACTAGTGTGGGCGCGTGACCCTGAGATGGGTTCACCCGGCTTTGCAGGCTAAAGGTGCCATGTGTCAGCTGCTGATCTTGGGTTCCAACTGGCCGCAAGAGGCCACTTCAAAACTTTCTCATTTCGCTTTGCATTGAGACAACTTTTCAAGCCCTGTCAACAGCCACAAGGTGACTATTAGTCTAGACGCATAAAATTAACGACAATGGTTAGAGCGTTTGACTTTTAATCAGTCGGGCGCCAGTTCGAGCCTCTGATGGTGCATCAATTTAGAATCGGTGTGACAGGCTGAAGATGGCTGATAAGGCAGACACGACAATCCCAGTCCCCCTTTTATTTGCTGGCAATGTTGTCCACCTGGACTACCAGCCGTCATGCGGCTGCTGGCTGGGCTCAAGAATGAGGCGCAAGGCAGAGCGGGCAGACTGAGTTCCGTTAGCAATTAATGAACATTTATGAACGATTGTCGAGCTGAGGTACTATTTGTTTGATATGACAACACGCATGTACAAAAATTGGAAGTTCAAAGGTACACACCTTACTTTCCTTTAAATAAACTAAACTGAACCGAAAATAAAAGAAATCAAGTTTTAGTGTGAAAGGTTTGGTAGAACCACTGCCACGGCAAGAAACAGCTGAAGTCGTCCACGGGATCTGGTGCAGTTGCGGTCTAAACAACTTTGTCGGGGAAACTGGCAGCCTTCTCAAGACGCGAATTGCTGAACACGCGGTAGCAGTGCAGCCAAATGATGCCAATGCTCAAGTTGCGGCTTATTCAACGAGACCCGGCCACATATAAATTTGGTGAGGCCGAAATTCTCGCAAGAGGTGATAATCGAGTGAGCCGAGGATAACGTTGTCATGGTTCATGGGCTCCCAATCTATAAAAAGTGCAACGATTTTCCCAATCCATATTCGATGCTGAGACTTAATTTGGCCAAAGCACGTCCGCGCTTGGGAAACGGATGGGCCACCACGTCATCCTACGCCAGATGGCCGACCAGTCATCACGCCCGAGTCCACCATGCTTGACTAAAGTTCAGCAGGTCAGAATCGACATGCTGTTCAACAACCTACCAACACTAGGCAATTACCGTAAATTGTCGTTGTATGTTTGCAGTAATGACTATATCCCGTTTATACTGCGAACTCCTGTGCATACATGACCCTATCTACTACTGCTCTCTGACTATGTCCTTAATGATGAATCCACGACGCATCTTGTATTGTAAAGTATTGTCCTAGCAACCAAGTCGTCTTCTTCTCAATTACTTCCTGGGACTCGCACGTTCGCTTGTATTGAGGTTCTATTTGTTTGATATCACAACAGGTATGTACACAAATAGGAAGTTCAAAGGCACATGCCTACATTTCCTTTAAAGAAAGTAACCTCAACTGAGAATAAGATAAAGCAGATTTTAGCGTTGGAGGGTTGATTTTTTTGTAGGTAGGTGACCAATGTCCACTTTGATCAAACGCATTCATCTTAAGCTGCTGGAATTAGGGTGGTCTTGACGTCACGATCGAGTGTCAATGGCAGCATTCGGAAACTGACTATTTTTAAATGACCCTCTTTATCACACCTCCCACAGACGTTAGTTCTTCCACCACAGTTTCTTCTGGCGGCTTCCTGCAAGAAAAACGATAACTCTGCTCAAGTATTTCGGGTAAATTTTGAAAGAACGTCTAAAAAGCTCACTTAAAGCATCTTTCGTACCTGTTTGTAGGATCGTACATAAGACTCTGACATTTGCTCCTGGCGATGCCCACTGTCTAATCCACCGTACAAGGGGAGTGAACTTAGTTTCATCTAGTCTACTCCGACGGTAAAATTGCGCTACTTATGCCACATTTTCTTCTCCTTCATCAACGCCAGAACGGGGTCAGGAAATGGAATGGAGTTTAATAGATGAGAACTTCATTCGTCTGCCCTTTTGTATGCATAATCAAACGCTCCATAAAGAAAACAACTAATTTTAGAGGTAGAGTCTCCATTTAGAGTTGAATTGTGACCGCTGTCCACTTCAAAATTAATGGTATGCATTCATTCAACTGTCCGAAGAAAGATTATGCCAATCTTGTTTACGGCACCCGAGAGTTAATTATCACACCTTCATTTATACTGCTTGTAACTGACTTAATGACTAGACCACCTAGGTGGTCTATAACCGAACAGAGTGTACCAATAAGTAGTTCATGGCCAAGTTTTCCATGGAAAATAATGTCAAAGTTTTACTCTTAAATCTCTAGCATCATGTGAATCATTTTACCTTATTCAGAATACGAACTGGACTGTGGGACATAAGTAAGACATGAGAGTAGAATTCCCATGTATTAGAGACAGATTTTTCCTAAGCACTGAGATTGATCACAATTTCCATTCCCCTAATCGCAAGCCTACCACTAATTTTAACTTAAACCTTTACTCATAAACTGACCGTAAACTCAACACTGACCTTGACCTATACTTTATAGAAATGTATCAGTAGACAGTGTCGCTTACGAATGTTTCATCGTGCCGTATCCTATTGCGCTACCTACCAAAATGTATTAACTACTGCAGTACGCTATAAAAAGAGAAACCTGATATACACTGCCCGGTGCGATCTCTTCAGGATAAAATAGATCACTCCAAATGTCCTCCGGATAGCATCGAGAACAACTCTGGAAAACGTTCGTCAGGTAGTTGAAAAGCATGGCGAAAATGTATTTTATTCTGCTGTCTCGAGATCGATGGAGGATATGCATACTTTCCTGTGAAGTCCACTCCTTTTTTTCAACATGCCATCATGCAATCGTAATAGACTCAGTTCATTGCATAGATATCAAAGAAGGTTTTATGAATGATTTACTATCTCTCATTAAGTTATTCAAAGTTCCTTGAGTATTGTATGTTGGCTATGGTAGAAGCGGCTGAAATTAATTTGAACAAACAGGTCCTGTCCATGCGGAATCAAATACTCTACCAGCTATTTATGTTTGTCCTTAAAAAAACTTGATTTATTTTCCGTACTTTTTTACTTTCATTGGTTTATTTCATCTGGAATCATCAGTAAACCAAGGAACTATTTATTTGAAACCATAACCCGCATTTTCCACAACTAGAGAGTTCAAATATACACACCTACATTTCCCTCAAATATGCTGAAGTGAACTGAAAATAAAAAGTCTCAAGTTGGAGTGAATATGCGACTGGTGCCGAGTTCAAAAATCAATCACATGCATTTGGCGTCATTTGCCGGAATTACGGCTATACTTACTTTGTTTGCCCCACTAGAGTGTTAATGGCCAGGCTTCCCTTATTACTTTTTGCAAGTAACTTAGTGCCTTATTTTCTTAAATGATCACCTTTGTCACATCTCCCACCGCTGCTTATGTTGGCCATTTTGCAAAGAAAGCCACTGCCCTGCTATAGTTAGGTGGTACCAGTAGTTTGCGGGAACTGTGAAAGAAGATCACTAAAGCTGCCTAGAAACATCTTTTGTGGATGCAACCCTACTTGCCCATTACATATTGACATTCTGATTGATGATTCTCTCTTCTACTGCTCCCGCAGTTTGACCAAAATAAAGCTTCGCTTCTTGGTGAAGATAATGAATAATCAACTGAGAAAGCCTTCAGAGACAGTTGGCAAAATAGGAAACCCCAATGTAATCTTATCTTCTGGCAAGCTACCGGTCTCGTCATCTCTTACAACTCTACCTTACTGAGGAAAGGAAGGCTTTTTCATGAACAAGCAATGTATTTGTTCCCTAGATTGCATGCATAATCGAGGACACCACCAATAACGGGTTTTCTTCTAGAAATTCCCACAGGATTTTAGTGTACTGCGTTTTTCTTGTTTTGCATTCCATTGACTGGTGTCAGTTAGCACTACCAAAAAGCTGAGATATTCCTTGTTTGACATACTAACACGCATGTATCCAAATTGTGATTTCAAAGGTTACACATGTTGATTTTATTCAGGTAGATTGAACTTGACTGATGGGGGAAAATAAATTCTAGATTTAGAGGCTCGATTTTGAGTGGATACCTGACCGAGGCCCACTTTGTCACATGCATTCGCCGCAAACTGCCCAAACCTAGACGATACTAACAGTGTTTGCCTTTTCTGAGCGTCAAGGCAACTCTAAGTGACTGATTTACGGATAAGTGCACATGCATGCGAACATGCGAGCCCCAGGAAGTAAGTGAGACTAAGCAGATATGATCACTGGGACAATATTTTTATTTGCCCGACTCTTCGAAATCCGTCACAGATCCATCATTTGAGGCAATAACGGAAACGGGTAATTCATACATCGTGATGCTTGTGTATATTGTGAATGAACAGTAAAAAACTAACATGTAGCAGCTTTCGTGGCTGCAGACCCGCCCGAATAGGGTATTTCGACATTCGTTAATTAAGATTTTAACTTGCAACCCAGCAGTACGGCGGGGGCAGGGAGAGTACGCTTTGCTTCAATAATTTTTTTCCATACCTATACAAACATCAAATATCCGTCTATGCTTATAAACCGTGCCTATGCTGATCCATACCGAGTTCAAAAAGTAATTTCTATGAAAATTTTCAAGCTAAAATTGCAAAACCTGTCTACCAAGGAGCAAGTTTATCGCGTAGAGTTAATGTTAGGAAGGTTTTATCCTTATGGCTGTGGTCTTCCAGGCCAGGTCTCTTAGGAGATGAAAGGAGTTTAAGCAAGGCCAGAATGTTAGGAGCAATATATTGTGCACAGAAGAGTAAGGAGGAAATAGCCACTCAGTCTGGCATGGAGTTTGACCGTGAGGGCCACGTGAGAGCGTGGGGTCTTCAAAGCGACCGAAGACGCTGCTTACGTCAGCGCCCTGAGGGGTTGGAGCCCCGAGTGGCCGTCAGTGCAGATATTGTCACAAGGACCCCCAAGCGAGCTTTGTGTGAGTCAGCTTCAGGATGGTGATTGGCCTGACCGGTCTGGGGTGCGTGTGTGCGCCCCTGTCACGTGCTGCAGGCGAACATGGGCCATCGTGTTGGGTCGAACGCGACTGAGCGACCAAGATTGTTGCTGCGGGACAAACGTTGTGGCGTCAGGAGTCAAACGGGCGTCGCGCAGCAGGGACCACTACAAGAAAACAGAGAAAGCAAAAAAGCCCACTAATGTGTCGTTTCATTCGCGTCTGTGTCAATCAGCGATAGATTACCATCAAAACATGTATCTGAGCATTTAGCTAATGCCCATGCTGCCATTTCGGCACACATCCGCTAAGGTCCCAGGTACTGATGACCAGTACACATCTGAAATCATAAACTGTCATACGGGCGGGATTTACGAAGAAGTCAATCCCCGAACGTCCGAAATGCTCGACAACTTCTCCACAAATATTAATATTCAACCTTCCTCTGGTAATTCATGGTTTAAATGTGAGCTTTGACAGTAAGATGGGTTTTCTGAGGCGTAACAACAGCGATAAAAACTTACTTGTCTAATTTCTACATTGACCTCTGCATATAGTGAGAACATGCGTTTGGTCATGCCATGCACCTTTTCTAGCCTAAATCAGACTTAGCTTCGTGGGTGAAGCTAATAAATTGTCAACCGGAAAATGTTTGCCGGTCTGTTCCACTCAAATATATGCATCAAATTTCTGCTTATGCCTATAGACTTTGAATAAAAGGATCTACACAGCACATAAAGTTAATTTTAAGGGGAAATTTGAAAGCTTAAATTTCATTGAAAGTAGGAGGACATTCTGTTTAGTCGGTCTCCTTTGCAGTTGTGTCAAATAGCGTCAAATGAGCGAAAAAATCAGATATCTGGGTATCTAGTGAGTACAGTATACTAAATACCACATACTGTTAAACTACTGATAGGTTGTGTATATGAAGCGGTTATCTCACATTGGATGATGGATTTCTGCCTAAATATTCACCTTAAACTTTTGCTAAATGACTGTTTACCTGGAATATGCTGATCTATACAGATTTCAAAAAGTAATTTATAAGGAAAGTAAAAAGGCGAAAATTGAAAACTGGTATATATAAACCAAGGAAATTAGGGGGCCCACTGAGCAGCTGTCTCAAAAACCGGTAGAATACCGGCAAAACACGTGTCGGGGCTTTTGGTTAGTACCTGTGCTACCATTTGCATAAATAATTCCATAAAATGTGAGTTCTGTCATCAGTCGCAGGCCACCATACTGATCTACACCAAGTTTAAAAAGCAATTCCTGTGAAAATAGAAAAGCCGAAACTATTTCCACAGTAAACTTGCACTGCCTCTGCTGCCGCCTCTCTTCCCTTCCTCAATAACGTGAGACCAATGCCTGGATAGGCTAAATATTAATGCAGATAGGGAGGAGCACGATGAACCCCTACCATAAACCACGTTTTCACATCAACAAGAAGGTGGCTCCGACCTTGACTCTGTTGGTGTGCTGTAGAGGTCAAATGAAGAAGGAGCCACTTATTCTCGGATGTCAGGAATGAGAGGAGTGCTGAAGTGGTGGCAGTCTTCCAAGCCTCGGCTTTTTGCGCATTGCCGTGGTGCAAGAGCGTGCCAGACTGGTTGTAGTGTAACGCTGACTGCCACAGGGACTAAGGTCCCAGAGGCGGTTTCACTCCCGGTCTTTGCCCTCTTAGGCACTGGTCCGTTGTCTGAGTCGGTCAGCCTTCTGATGCGACGATTAGGCATGACATGAATTTCCCCCACACCGTTATGCACGGCATTTGCTATCGGGTCGCCCACCGGAAAACGTCTTTCATGTCCAAGTCTGGCCTTCGTATGGGCCCAGCGCGAATTCTGCTGCAACGGTCGTAGGGACATTGGTGCATCGTGCACACAAACCCTCACAGACATCAATTATATTGGAAAATAATCAGCTACATTCTATGGAAACTTTGCTTGCCTGGCCTCGCCGTCTCGGTAAAATGGCTATCCCTATGTGCTCTTTGTACACTGCACAAACTCGCGTAAAAAGGCTACCCCATCAAGCCAATGTTATATGGGAGGACGAACGGTTTCGGTAATATACAGTCTGACCTAGAGTTCGTGTAACATGCCAACATACGGGAAAGATTGATGCTCGTTTGCTAATCACCATTGAGTAAGGTTGTAAAACTAATAAGCATAAAGTCTTTTCTGAAATAATTTTAGTCACGATAAGACGCCGTCTTTTTAACGAGCCCGCTACATTTGTGGCAGCGGTGGGATGTAGGGGAGCACAAACCTCTCCCCCTCTGAGCACCAACTTCACCAGCACTGAGGGCAGTGCTGCAACTCAGGGGGAGGCTACGTAACGAGCGGAGAAACTGAATGATTGTTTAAGTACACCAAGGTCGTCACTTTTGGCGCGGACCCAGGATGGAGATGCGGTGATCGAGTGTCAGTGAAGAAACCGGTGCCTTTTCCCCTCACAGCCGCTGACCCCCTTCCTGCGGCCGTCGTCGTCAATCGTATCGCAGTCCCACACACAATGTCAGCACTCCCGTCTCGTCCCTGCAGTCGCACACAGCACTGTATTCCCCACCGGTAACTGATCAGACATAAGAGAACACACTCCACTCCATTTGGGACTTGTATCTGTGTAACGCCGTGCCCTATCCGCATATTATTTTCGTACTCTGTACGCATTCTTTATTAGTAGTAGATTCCTATCCATATATTCGCGTTTCCTTCTACTCCGGCCTTGATATTTGTGTGCTTGGGTGATGCTTATCAATCCAGCTGCGTAAAAGGTGGTTATATGATCAATATGTTTTTTCATCATAGATTTTTGCCTGCCTTTATGAATTAAAATATATTTTATGGAAAACAGCGACAAAAAAATTATTCCTTGGACTCGTTTGGTAGCACACTACGCCTTCCTGAAAGTTTGAAGGGTATCTTTCGGTTTTAAAAAGGTACTGGAGATACACAACGCACAGTTTGTAAACCCTGAATTCAAGTGTAGTAGTCAGTATTTTTGAAAATTATTTGGCCACTGTGAAGCTTTTTTAAAACTGATAGAGAATCTTTCAACTTTAAGGAAGACGTAATGTACTACACAACGAGTACAAGGAATACTTTTTTGTTTACGTTTTCTATAAAATATATTTGAATCTATATAGGCAGTGTAAATCTATGATAAAAAGGCAAACTACTTACGTTACTACTTTATACATAATATACGTTTAGTAAGTGGCCAGAACGAGGTCCGGTAAAAACACGGCATCCTATCGTGACTGAAATGATTTCAGAATAGTCTATATGCTTACCACTAGTACAACCTTGGTAAGTGCAGATTAGTGAAAGAGTATCAATCTTTCGCATATGTTGGCATGTTACACAAATACTGTAGAAAACTTAACAGTTCTTTCTAACCAATAGGTCGTGGTTTCGAAGCGCAGGTGTTGCAAATCTGGGATCACATATGGCTGACTGGCGAGGGCTTCTAAGGCAGAAATGGCCATTCCAGTCCCTTTGTCTTGGTTGATACTAATCTGCCACGCAGCAGCTGATGGGGCTCAGTGATAGACCCAAAAGCACAAGGGATTAGTGAGTCTTCTAACCTATTTGTAAAGGTCTATCCACTAGAATCTGCTAATTTTAAATTGAAACTCTAAATAGGCACAACATAACTTTGCCTGTTACTGAAAAATAGGTATGTATGTTCCTCAAAAATGCAATCATATTTTTGTATATCTGATCATATATCATAAAATAGCGTGAAATGATCGGTAGCAATTGTAGGCAGAATCTCCAACAGACCAAAAAGGAGGCCATAGAGCACTACTACTTAAAATACGACGCAAACAAATGGCAGTAATTGCTGACATTAGCCAGCATCTAATTTCTCATGCAATCATAAGAAACAGTTTGTAGATACTTAGTTTCCGTGAGGGGTACTCAACTTAGTTTAGTGAGAAGAATTTGTTGGCAAAGATTGAAAAGGGCTTACATACTTTATTCTGACTGCGGTTAGCACGCTAGACTTGGAAAGAAAGAAAACTTGTAAAGGTCCTACGACTAGTTTTTTATTTTAAAAAGGTGTAAAGACTTTTAATAAAATTTTAACAGAACTAATGAGAATTTGTGTTAGACCTGAAGGTAATTGGTTCTGCACTTCTAATAATCACTGATATTCTGTGATAGGGTGCGTGTAAAGTTGACAGTCCAACAGGCAGAAAAGAGAGTCAGAGGCTTGGTTGGTGGAGAAAAGAGTTGTTGTGGGTATGGTATGCCCTCTTAAACAGCTTCACTAAAGTAAAAAGGTCATTCAGCGTCTTTTCCTGCTTGAATGGATTTTTAACTGACGAAAACAAACGCTTTCACTGCGGCCTGTAGAACTATAAATATCATCAAGCCTTAAAACGTGGATTGACTGACGCCACCGCATCTTCTACGCGAGTTAACCATCGATTTCTCCCCTAAGAAAGAATTAAATGACGGACAGTTGGCTATAGGTTGTGGTGGATAGCCAGTAGCTTCATAGGCAGTTGTTTCCTACTCACTACCATGAAGAGCCTTGACAGAATTCACCGCGCGCACACACACGCGCCAAAACGCCATTTGAGGACGCCACCCATTGGCCGATGTAGCAGGGGCCTCTATACGCCTATCATACACTACTTTAACTTGCTAAATAATCCCGTGTTAACAGCTGCCATAGCGGTCTCTCTTTATTAGGCATGGCTGGACGCAGTCAACACTGCTACAGACTGCGTGAGTGGCCACTGCTGTCTGAGACAGCAAGTCAGAGTTCTGTGCACAACAAACCCCTCATTCTAATATCTTTTGCCTCTTACTCACAACCTGGGATTTGACCCAATAATTGTAGTTCTTCGAGTAGAAACACTACTTAGAAGCTACGAAGTCTGCTGTATTTACTCACGTTTCAACCAAAAACATCTAGAAAAGCTTTGCAGGGGTTTTCTTCCCTATGCGTTCTCTCAGTTCCAGGTATTTATGCCTGTTCATCTTTACTTTCTACCTCAAACTTAATTCATGCATGCTTTAACTTCTGCACGTTCCCACCAGCCCAACAAGAATGGATCAAAAGCTACCGTATGTTCGCCAACTGGTCTTCTGTTGAGAATTTTCACAACTCATGCAAATTACTTGCAAATAAGAAAAGGATTCAAAAATTTCAGTTTGTCGGAAATCTCCGTCACAACAGAGCATTTAATTAATGCCTATAAATTTAAAAGTACCTCGCATGCATCAAAATGATGAAAAAGACGCCTGTGCCAAAGTCGCATCTTTTAGTTTCTATTTGACGTCATGGTAGGTCTTTTAGCCCTCAACCAATCAGGTGAATTCACTCTTATGGTCGACAACCATGAGTAGCGTTATGCATATGCAGTGCCGTCCGAGGAAAAGCATCCAAAGCAAGAGTTTTAGCTGCCTTGTCATTCCGCATCGGTCACTCTGTGTTGACTTGATCAAGTCCGTAAATGTTGCTAGTGGATTGTGTTAATTTCCAGGCTGTTCAGGAAGTTATAGATGGAAAGCCAACTTTCCTACACTGAAAAGTGTTCAGTTTCTCAGACATCAGATTTTTTTAGAAAAATATTGCATGAATTAGTGCAAAATCTATTAGCCGACGAAGCTCACTTTATCAGACTCTATACTACCAAAGAGGTGATTTAGCATGCAAAACCGTGATTGATTAAAACTTGGTTTACATTTTGTGAGCATGAGGGAAATGATCGAGACAGAAGCTTTTATAGAGTAAAATAACTTCCAATTCTTGACGTACACCCGAAGCTGTTGAATTAGGCTCATATTCCAAAATTTGACGGTCCTGGACAATACTTGCGTACCTGGTATGATTGGCGTCAGGGCCGGTGTGCGGGTCATAACATGCTGCGGACTTTGGTGGACTTGAGCATGATGACTGCTCGGCCATCTAACTCACTGGAACTGGCGTTAGATGACGCTTTGGCCTGTGCGTTCCCCGAGTGGCAAATTTCTTTGGCTGAACTGATTCACAGCACAGAATACAACGTTGGCAGGTCGTATCACTTGTTTATAGACTGGGGCCCTTTAATCATGACACAAGTAACTCACAACTCACGAGATTGTCACATCTCGCAAAAATATTTGGGCCTCCGCAGATTTCATTGTGTGGGTGAGTCTCTTTGAATGATCCACGACGTGAGAATTGGCATCATTACTCCTCACTGCTCTCGCGTGTTCGACAATTCGCGTCTTGAGAAGTCTTTCATTTTCTCCGGCGTAGTGGCTTTGTCCAAAACTGCGTGAAATCTTATAGATGACTTTATATGCTTCTTGCCGTCCAATACCAACGTCAAAGAACCAGATGGTCGAAAAATCATCACGCCCAAGTCCACCACTGGCGATGAAAGTTCAGCAAGTCACGACCCGCACGTCAGTCATCGAACAAACAGCGCACGAGCGAACAAGTATTCCCCACAGGGGTCGCCGTTAATTGTCACAGTCGTGCAGAAACATGGCGACAGTAGACTATAGATACTACATCTCCATGTGCATGAATTGCCCATTTCTGTCAATATCTCTGAAGATTGATCTGCGACAGATTTTGAATCGTTAAACGAATCAAGGTCTTGTCCCTGTGATAATATCTGCTTCTTCTCAATTAGTTCCGGGGACTTGTATGTTGGCTTGCATTAACACACCCGTGACTGCAAATCATTGGTCGTTTAAAAGCTAACCATATTAATTATTGTCAGGTATTTTGTTTCTTCTGCTGTCATTTCTGACGCTAAATACTGTACGAGTTCTAAAGCTGCAAAAAATAATGAATTGATTTCATTTCTCGAGCATTGTGTGTATCACACAGGGATGAAAATATCGGTTCCAAAGTACTTTTTCTACCGAATTATACTTCTTGGGATGCTGATTGATCAGTTCATAGATATGACATTTACATTCCCTGAAAATATTAGAAACGGAAACCTTAGGCAGTATACCTTTGTGGAGCTATCAGAAACATATTTTTGAAGGACAATTAGTCCCAGCCGTCTCCACATGCTGTTATACATTTACTTATCGGTACAGACTTCGCCAAAAGGATATAAATTCAGGCGCATTGCCTCCCTTCAAAATTTCACATGATATTCCGATACTGGAAAGCATCCTCTCCTTGTCACGAAATTTTAAGGGAAACGCTACATAGTACCAACTGCATAAAGTTTTTTAACCACGACAACATTCCCTTATTTTCAATTAGTTAAAATCACCTATTTTCAAGACTTTCATGACTGATGCCAAGTTGTATGCAAATGCAACGTCCTCCACAAACTCCATTAAGTAATTAGTGTGCTGATAAGAATTTAGCTGTTCAACGTGATGAACATCCAATTTTGCTAAAATAAAATAAAAATGAAGTAACATCGCAATTGTGGAGGATAAATATTTTGCAATATCGAAAAGTATTCTTATTTTTTGCAATTTACGTTTGTGGATGACTCAAGCACTTGGTGAAGAGCCGTATTTTCCTGACAGGAATACATGACATCAGTAGTACAAGTAATCTTTTCGTTATATTTCATAGCATTATGTTTGAGGTAAAGTTTTAGTGTTATTATACGGCAATACATAAGGCCTTGAAATTTGGTGCAAGACCACATGTTCCAACCGTCAGATCTCTTTGATGCTTTATCAGCTTACTAAAATGGATAAATCACTAAACGAAAAAAATAAATCCACTAAGGGAGGATGAACCACCAAACTTCTGTTGCCGTTCTCGATGACCCGATCCACTGATAATCTGTCCGCTGACTGTTTGCCCCTTCCACCGTTTTCACATAAAAATTGTGGAATAAATTCCGTTGTTACCGCCTAGATGACGGATTTCTGGAAGACGGTAAAAAGTAAGGTAGAAAAAAGGCTAAGCAAATCAAGCTTATAACATTCTGTTGCAAACAAGAACCAAAAAGCATACTTAGGGTTTTTGCACAAGTAGGTTCAATAAAGCAAGCACTAATGTTGTTATCTTATGAAAGTCAAACAGTTATTTTCATCGATTAGGAACGAATGCATAGGTACAGTTAAGTGCCTGAGAGTTCAATAAACAAAGGGCTCTGTGAATAAGGCCTACTAGTAGGCAGAAGGTAGTCCAAATAAAGTTTAGGACAATTTGCTTCCTACGTGTTGGAATCGGGTCACAAACACTCAACTAAACTGCTGTGGCAACGTTTGTCCTTTAGGGGTTAATCGAGTTTCAGAAAATCGCTGATCCAATGTCTGGTTCAGCATTTTGGGGACAACGGCTCTGGCATATTTCTGAAACCTAGCAGTAAACTCCTTTTAAATCTACCGGAGGATTTATATTCTCATCCTCCTATAAAACTGTTTTTGCGCTGCAAAACTACCTCAGCGAACTGTAGTTGGGTACTTATTCGGAACATTCACTGCAAAAATAAAATTCAATTTAAGTGGAATATTAAAACAAAAGCCCTACAGATAAAGCTGTGCTAGGCAAAATTATATTGTAGGCTCAATCCGGTGTTGAGCCCGTCCGCTTAAAATGTCCCGGCTCACATTACTAAACGTCCTACGTGGAGTTGCTGTGAATCCTTAAGTCCACTTTTTTACTTCGCAAATAAAGATAAATATCAGGCGGACCTATCCTAGTTTAGTTCTCAGAATTTTTTTAATTCTTTCTTGTTTTAATTTTGTAACAAAATAGCGTGCCATAAATAAACACATAAATTCACTAACATTTTCTTTTTAATAAAAGTTTATTTTTTGTGACAAATATGGGCATATTGACTTATATTTTACAGTCTATTGGTTTTTTTGGAGTTCTTGAAGGAAATGGTGATAAGGAGGCCATCTAATTTAATTTACCTGATGTCCACCTTGGTGTTCTGGAGTAAGATTAGAATAGCTTGTGGCGTGAAGCGCCACGAACATCTTGAATTTACATGCTCAACAACTTGATGTTAGTTTATTTTATTTGGTTTACTTAATTTATTCATAGTTAAGTTCAGTTTTTAATTTAGTTTTCAGTCCATTATTTTAACTATTATTATTTTATTGCCAGACTATTTTTCAGTTACGTGAGTTCACCTAACTGCATTTTACGTTTTATCTGGTACTTTGTTCAGTTTAAGTTACTTTTTTATTAATCTAGTTATTTTCCATTATTTATGTAATTGCATATTTTTATTATGAAGCACTTCTATGTTGACAAACATTAAATTTGTTAAATAAGTATTCCTGTTTTTTTCTACTTTTAAAAACTTGAGTTTTTTGTTTTTCCTTTCCTTTGTATTGCACAGACTGTATATTCTTTCTTATATCCTGTCCTGTATTACAGAAGGATGAGGCCTTCGCGTGCTATTCTGGGGCGCTAACTAGAAGTACGCCAATTAGGCTTTATTTTGCCCAAGCTTCTGTTTGTATCCTGCTAATTGGAATGATTATGATTGTAACGCACATGACCAGACTGACTAGAGCAACACAATTTATGAAAAGTTACCCATGTAAATAACTGCATTTGCGATAAGTCTTTTTGGCACACAAACGCTTTTGGCAATGAAAAAAGTGGAATTGGACGGGGTTAATACATGTCTTATTATAAGAATGCATATCTTTCGCAGCTACCGCATGGCAAGACCTGGGTGTAGAGTTTATTGTACTAGACATAGGCTAACGGATCCAGTGCTGTGTTGTCAGACGACGTTCATACAAGAAATTTCACTTCTGCTGCCGACGCCGACGTTAGGTGTCGATTGCATGTCGACCCTACGCCGTGTTCACAGATTTTAACTCCATGCACGTTACGTTAATTTACCGATAGCGTACTCAAATCATGACAAATGCTTATAACCTACCATAATCTCCCCCTTTCTCATTCTAATGACCTCTAAATTCCGATTTCATCTTGGTGGCGTTACGAATACGATGACTATTAATCATAATGCATGTTTAAACCCTATCCATTACTCTCATTTTCGTTACCGGTGCAATTGTAAGGCTGGATGTAGAATTTATGAAAACACACGTTTGCTTAATAGCTTTTTCATGTTTAACATGGTAATATTTACAGAAATTACACAGTCCAAAACTGCCTCGGTATTAAAGGAACTCAAAGGATTCCTGAAGTGTGACACCAAGCTTGTTGTGCAAAACTTGACAGTCAACTTCTTATTAAATCTATGGGTCGGAGTGAATATCCGAGACATTTCTTGAAAACCTTACGAAGAAATATTATAACCGTTTCGTTAGCCACACTAAGATGGCATGCAGAAAGTTACCTTGAGACGATCAACGCCTGAATTCGTGAACTTCAGCCGTACCTGTTTCAAAGAGCGTCTGTGTCGACCGTCTTATAAATCTCGAGACGGTGGCATTTGAAGAAAATGGACAAACAATCAGAAATAAAATACTCGATGCCAGGTGAACTTAACTCCGATGTTTCCAACCACCCTACCAAACAATGCGGACTGCTACGTACATAACTATTCCTCAACACGTCTTTATACAACTCCTTTGTGAGAACCATCTCTAGGTCTCAATTTTCGTAATGCACGGTGGAGTTAGCAGCACCTTGATTTAGAAATCATATTTGAGAACCTCCTTAACCAGACTGTCGATTGAAAATCTATCGCGTATAGAGAAGTTGATTATATTAATTCGATCCTGGTGAAGTGCTGCCGAAAGATTTAAAAATACTTCAGGAAAAAAGGTGCCTTAACAAAGGCTCATCTTGACAGCCTATAGGAACTTCGCAGAAATGAAATTATCGTCCTAACCAGACCAGAGAAGGCATTTCAAAGAGCATTGATGGCTAAGATTGATAACTTCACGAAACTATAAGCTATCTTAGCAAATCATAAAAATCAGAGAAGGACCAAATTCGAAGAGAGGCCCTCAAGAGTCAGTTGACGAAAATAATCAGATACCTCTTCATTGAAAGTCATTTGTCAAACAAAGAACATGAAAGATTGAGACCTGTTGGCACAACATACCCAGAATGTATTGCTTTCCGAAAATTCGCAAACAAGGGTTGCCCCTGCGGCCAGTCTTGGATACGGGAGCCTCCCTTTATCGCCACCTTCCCAAATGTCTGGTAGAAAAGCTTAAGCCACTTCACACTTACCTTTTTTCTCAAAGTTTGAAGGACACATTTGAGTTTGTCGACGCCATAAAGAATACGATCGCTGGTGGAAGGAAGATGCTCTCTTTAGATACATCATCAGTGTTTTCCGGTGCACCCTATTGTAAAATATATACTGCCTATGCAAAGTTATTCAGGACATGAACTACCAGATAAATATGCTCGTGAAAACACGAAAAAACTACTGACGCTGTGCACAAAGAATGTGAAATTTCTGTGCAATGGCCGGCTTTCTAGGCAGGTAGACGGTGTGGGGTCGGTGTGAGTTGGCCAACAAAAGCGCACAGACCCCAAGATTTGGCATTCGATCCCGTATGTCAAAAACGTATCAGAAGCAGTCGGCCGTTTTCTCGCACCATTTGGAAATGGAGTCACACACAGGCCGGAGGCAACCATAAGGCGTCAGATAATGAAACCGAAAGACCCACTGCCATGGCAAGAAACATCTGGGATCGTCTACAGGATCTGGTGCAGTTGCGGTCAAAGCAACTATGTCGGAGAAACTGGCAGATTTCTCAGGATGTGAATTGCCGAACACGCGGCTACAGTGCTGCGAAGTGATGCCGATTCTCAAGTTGCGGCTCATTCGACGAGACCCGGCCACACCTTCAAATATGATGAGGCTGAAATTCTCGCAAGAGGTGACAATCAGGTGAGCCGAGAACTACTTGAGGCAGGTTCACGGGCCCCCAATCCATCAACAAGTACAATGACTTGCCCAATCCATATTCAATCTTGAGATTCAATTTGGCCAAAGCAAACCGTCACTTGAGGAACGAGCAGGCCACCACCTCATCGTACGCCAACACCGGGGAGCCAGACGGCCGAGTAATCATCATGCCCGAGCTCACCGCCCGTGACGAAAGTTCAACAGGTTAGAGCCGCCCAACAAGCAGTCCACGCACAAGAAGGCAATTAACGTTAAGTGTCGCTGTATGCTTGCAGTAATAACTGTGTCCTATAAATAATGCAAACTTTTGTGCATGCTTAACCTTTCTGCTAATCATGTCTCTGATGATGAATCCGCGACGGATATCGAAACGTCAGGCAAATAAAAATATTGACCCAGTGATCGAGTCTTCTTCTTCTTCTCAATTGCTTCCTGGAACACGGATGCTCGCTTGTATTAACCACAAGTTTTTTTGTTGTGGCGAACTTACGCGCATTCTGATCTAACGCTACCCGCCTACGCTTGGGAGGCAAAGACCGACTCATGTTGAAGGCCATATCGACATTCATTTACTCTTTCATCTGCTCCTCTGGAGCAGGGTGCATTCGCCGAATATCGAGGCACCTGAAAGATGGGGCACGTGAACATATACTGGTTTGGCCTATTTTAGGTGAAATTAATCGATCTAGAGTTCTATTCTAGCACAGGTTGTCCGTACGAAGCACTGAATCGATCCAAATGAAGCCTTTTAGGTTTTCTATCGGACAACAGCCAACATATGCTAGTAACAGCCGACTCAGTGGCTGTTCAACTGTAGCGATCTTGTACTCTAACAGGTGCATGTTCCGATGTCTGACTTTCCGCTTGTGGGCTCAATCTCTCTGAAGATCAAAGTCGTTGTGGTCGAAAAACTTCCTGGTGTGAGGCACAGGTCACCCACGTAAGCCAAAAATGGTGTCGAGCCATACGCTATCCACCCACATACTGTACACCCACATCGTGTCGAAACAATCACAGTCCGACTTAGCCAATGGACGCGCTCTCTCTCTCTCTCTGGCTCCTGCCCTAACGGTTCTAGAACCTCACTTGGGACCTGTTCGATATCCTCAGCAAACGGGCTCTCCCAAGTCAATCTTCTCTCATCTATTCTTCTCTCCTTTGTGTTCACAATACATTTTTCTTACTAATCTGGCCTTTTACGCCTTATACTATCAACTAGCTTATACATGTTGGGATACGTTAGATCGACTTTGTAACTTACTTACAGCCTAGGTACTTGCTAAAAGGCCCAGAGACGTGTTTCGCAGGTATTCTGTCGCTGCTTGACACAGCTGCGAGGGGTCTGGCTCATCAGTGGGTCACCCCAGCTTTCTCTTTCTGGTTGATATACCGGTTTTGAAAGTTCAGCTTTTTAATCTCCGGAGAAATTAATTTCTGATCACAGTATGTATCAGTATATTGAAGGTCTATAGGCATAGACCGTTATTGTACGTAAGATAATCTATTATCTGGCCAGATCACATCGTATCCCACACAACTATGGAATCTTGTGCTGTGTTGTCAGGAGACGCTATTACAGACGCCTTTATTTCCGTGGCAGACGCCAGGTTGCAATCGCAATTACTTTCGGTTTTCATCACGCCTCGATGCATGCATCCATTTTTACATCAATTTTATCTTCTATAAAAAACATAACATGTATTTAAGTTAAAGAAGCAGACGGATTTCGAAGCATCTTAGCAGCAACTCAAGCTGTCGCGGTCTCCGTTGTCCTATTGTGCATGCTTAGCCGACTACCTTGAACCGTCGACCTTTACTTTTAGCCAACATAGACGAACCTGCGTTGTTTAAGCCACACCCCGTCATTTGACGGAGGTTCATTTGGCTGAGATACGACTTCAAAAGAATAAAATAGCCTTTTGATAAAAAGTACAGGCAATGATAAATGGTTTTAGATTTACTTTACCTTAACATCATGGACAAAACATAATTCGTCACCACTAAACCACCAAAAACATCTAAAAAATTCGAAGAACCTAAAGAAACGTTAAACTATATAGTTCCATTTACTCTTATTGCACTTAAAGACAGCTAAGTTGAGGACAAAAATACTGAGAACTTGGCAGCTTATTTGCGTTTGCATGAGGATAGCTTAAAGTGCCGGTGAAGAATTTGATGATGCAAATTGCTCCTTTCGTACTTATTATTCATGTTCGGGTTTTTAGTACCCTTGTAGACTCATTTAACTCTCAGGCAATTCTGCAGAGACGTTTCATCGCTTAAAAAGAAAACACATCATCACAGAATAATTTCATGGTCCCTGAATTGTGTGAAGCCAAGATAATGTCAAAATGAAATTGGAGACTTTTGAAAAAGTGTTTAATCTACTCGAAGCTAAACGATTTAATTTGACTGGAAATGATAGAACTTAATTTTCTGTTTATACTGGAGTATATTCCACAATAGTGGATTTCTTCCAGGATCTGTTAAATGCTTGAAAATGCAAAAAGCGTGGCCATAAAAATGAACTTTTTTTCAAAATTATTATTCTATCTGTTTCGTTTCTAGATAACGCATTAGCGGAACGTACAAAAAATATATCTGCATAAGGCCTGTTTTTTATTATCTTCACGGTAGCGTAGATGGACACTTTGCTGATTCACCATGTAGGCGATTCGGTAAAAAAATTTGACCAAAGGGTTTTGTCATTGCATAATGTGCAAAAAAACTTCGGAGGTTGGCTAAACAAAATTTTTTTCAACATTAACTAATCCTTGTTTCTGAGAATAAATGTGGCTTCTTAAACTTGGCCTCACTTGAATCGGAACAATTTTGAACAAAATGGCTGGTTCTGGAAAGAATATGTTTGAAATTTTTTACATATCTTCAAATTATTCTATAGAGTAAAGCATAGTACTAAAACGTTTGTTTCTGTCGAACCGAATAGCTCAGAAAATTCCTTTGATATTACACTACTCCCATTTTCGCCAAAATGAATGCCCATTTCCCCCAATAAGCTTTACTAAAAGGGTGGTTTTCGTAACGAAACGACTTTCATAGGATTAAATGTATTCAGTGGATCAACATAACGTGACCAAATATATGCTGAACTACCAATTTAAATTTCATCCTGGAAGCTGCACTGCTTTTGGGCCATGCTGCACGTTGAACATCCTTGCTCGCGCAATGTACCACTGTGTTTAACCGCCTCCATCGCCGTGATAACATCTAAGTACCTGAGAAGTAAATGACTCGATCGCTAGGACTCGCATGTTTGCTTGTATTGGCAGCTAAGTACATAGAGTTTCTAAGTGGAGGGCATAAAATTATGAAACTTTTTTGAGAGTACGAGCACACTCTTTCGTAAACCCAAAAATTTATTTGAAAGAGAATTCAGATTGCAGTTGCTAGGAGTGTTTTGGCAGATTGCACTAATTCGATTGATTAAATTAGGCAAAACTCGGCGACGTCGGTGGGAATTAAACTCACACCAGCAAGTGCAGGCTTTTGTGTAGTCAACGCTCTAGCCAACTGAGTTATTGAGACCCCATCGGAAGCCGTAAGTTTAATTACATTTAGATCAGTTTACCCGTCCAGCCTACTCCAATGTATGGAGTTCATCAATACTAATACAGTCAGTTGTCGGCCCAAGCACCCCACAAATACCAGGTACACTTAATTATTAGGAGGGGCTTTGTAGATTACAAAAATTCCCTTGATCTAATTGTGAAAAACCTGGTGGGTTAAGCTTCCAAACCTTACCTTATAATTACGTGTGCTGTGTCAGAATTGGTTGATCTCACACGTTGAAGTAGGCTGGGCGGGTAAAGCAACCCAACTGTAATTAACCTCGTGGGTATCAGTGGAGGATCGATAAGTCAGTTGGCTAGAAGGTTGGCTGTACTCAAGACTGCCCTTGTTGGTTCGAACTCAAATCCTACGAGTTTTTCCAAATTGTGTGAAATGAACTTCTGGAAAACTTATTCATTGTCTAAGTTTAGCCGGACTTCGATTTCCTATCTCACAATCTAAGAAACTACCACACCCTCTAACCGATTGCGTACTTTTGTATCTGGTAACTCGTTGAACTCGCAAGCTGCTCAATAAATAAAGTACATTTGTAAGCAATTATTCGTTCAGTTAACATTTAGAAGAATCACATTAGTGTGTCATTTTGTGCTAGGTGTACTTCGCCACAGGTGCATAGTCTCTATGACAAAGATCATGCTGTTGCTGTGCTACACTGGAAATCTAAGTTTATATCCTTTTTACATACTTGAAGATAAATATTTAACAGATTGGTAGAGTATGTGATAAATATTTCAGAACCATACTCATCGGATGATGCGATGACCCCTTCATATTGAGCTCACCAAAAGCTAGATTTTCGATCGGCTTCACCTCTCAAACAAAACCTAATATGAAAACCCAGTGGATGGCGATCAGACCAGGTCCGAAGTTGGTATGTTAAGTCCCTCTGACCTCACGGTCATACACCCAAAAGGTACCTTTACATCGAACTCAATTTTCCCATGTACTGAGCATTCGCCAGCGTAATAAATGATTTTTGAGACCACCCTGCGTATACATTTGTGTAGCAGAGCAAAATATCAGCTTCAAGTCTAAATTCAGGTCTATATGCGTCCTTATTGTACACGATCAATGCAGGCGAATCAGCCCCGTCGGATATCGTGTGCCCCACGACATGCTAGCGCACGGTCGGTAAGAAACAAGTCAGTTGGCCCTTTTCTGGTAGTTTATTAACGCGTTTGATGGTTCGAGCCTCAGGCTTCGCCACCCATACGGCTGAGTATGGCTTGCGAATGACCATTTATATGCCAGAAATGGCCATTAACGTCTCTCTTGACTTTTTCGGTTGTACATTTCTGCCTATGATATGCTAGCTATTGAGTAACTGCTGGCGGGAATGAAGAGCGTGCCCCAATGCAGAACGGAGCGAGTGAGTTCTACACTGATCTGTGAGCGTCTGTCTGATATACACGCATATTTCACTTGGCTCAATTGTGAAAAGTTCGCGGTCTCGGCGGAAGCCGAAGCCACACAGCAGGGAAGGCCTTAGCGCAACCAACGCTCTACCACTGACTACGAGGCTCACCGTGCGCCGTGAATTTAATTACAATCGGGTCGATTTATTTGCCCAGCTTTCGTGCACGTATGGAATCCACCAATACGGGCGCAGCAAGCTGATTGCTAGACAAGATTTCTTGCATATATAGAAATTGAATAATCGGGACAGTTTGCATTGCGAGATGATATAATCATGAAAGAATGCTCGTCGCAAAAATCTTGTTTTATATGTGAATTGTCAAGCTGGTTATGTGAATTATTCACCAAACGTCAGCGTTATCTCTGCATGCAATCATATCTCAATTTGAACGACCCCATATTCAATTAGCAGCTAGCGCCTGCCATCAACTACATTCCATTCGTTAACCGCTCCTGCGTTTACGCAGGCCATACAGCACGAAGACTTGGGACTCGTACAAACTAAAATAAACTGTCGATCTTGCGAAGAAACTCTCCGTATCTTGCGTTTGTAGACGGCTGTTATTACGACAGCTGTTTCAACTGAAACTGAACTAAAATGGTCGCTAGGAATAACATCAAACAGTCGCGAGCGTGCTTGAGGCTTGCTACTCGAACACGAAGAGTAGCACACCTCAATGCCGACATCTATCGTAACACCATTTTATCCCCCACCGATGGACGTCTGACAGTCAGTACAAATTCAGTGCCCCCAACGTTCTAGTGCACCAAGCTGAAGATCATCTTTCATTTAGTTGGAAGGCACTATTGTGTAAATAGTCTGAACATCCACGAGAATAACTCAGTTTTCCCGTTGAGACCCTGGTTTACATATATTAATAAATGAAGAGCTAGAATCCTCGACGGATAAAGAATTTTTCAAGAATAGGTTTTCAAGACTGTTCCAAACTGGTCGTCAAGCTTTGGGTTGTGTGTGTCTGAGCCGGAATACTCCTATGACAGTAAACTAATTAATTGGGGCCTAACGAGGAATTCTAAGGTTAGAAGAAGTAGAACTCCAGGATACGATGTGTCGGATACGAAGTAGTCCGGCCAGAAAATCGACGATAGTTGATAAGATAAGGCGTGGAAGACCAGACTGTTATGGATAATTGAATGAAGTTTTGAGTGAGTAGAATATGATAAAATAAGCGATTGACTCCCAGACGAGTGCACTCCAGCCATGAGTGGGCCGCAGTCAAGAGTTGCATTCCGGTCGGTGTAGTCGCCGGGTCTGGAGGTCTGCAACAGGCAAGTAGGTCGCCTGTTCCAGGAGTGTCTGAGAATAAGCAGTCACCCCTTCAAGGGCCTTTTGTGACTTGGCCTTGATCAGTGGTTGGCCAGTTGGCCAGACAAGTGCGTTACCTTAATCGGAGGTGTGACATCGTCTAGCGCGCACGGACTGGTAGGCACGAAAGCTGGACACTCGGGTCATGCCCCACAGGCATGTGAGCAAAGCATGGCTGAGAGTAAGAGGTCGCTACAGATGTTTTATCTGGTGACCACAAACTGATGTTCTTGTAAACGGCTTGGGAAGATATTTTTCAACTTGACTACAAGAACCTGCATCATAACAGTCATAACGACAATACGGGAAATATGCTTTGCAAAAGAACGAAGTAAAATCCACCCAATTTCGAGTACCTAAATGTTCTTGCCGACTACGAATACATTATTTCTTCGATATATCTTACCTCAGAGGAACACTTCACAGTTGACAGGAGCGTTATACTCAGCGTTACCTTGTCGTAGAAAAGAAATCCCTGTATCCACCTTAATAATACACTTACACTAGCATTTTGCCTGACAACAAAAGAGTTGCTATCAAAACCTTGAACAAGGCGAGCGTGATGCTACACCTTCACAGATGATTCATCTCACATACCATCGCCAAGCACCCACAAGTGCGAAACTCTCGCATTTTAAAAAATGCTGAAAATTATCATCAAGAGTTCTTGCGACATTTCTTAAACAGAACGAAACCATCCTTACCATAATATTTATATTCATATTTTTACATAACTAGTATCATCTTGTGACAGATAGTCTCCGCAATAGGAACAATCAGCTGCACACCACCACAGACCATTTTTTACGCAAGGGAGCGTTCACTAACTCATTTATTTTTCTGTTTTTGGTGTCTTGGTTACTCTCTATGAGAAGGATACTCTCCGAAGATATGGTTTTCTGCCAAACTGTGGTCTGAAATGGTCCGCTTTTGGTGTACAAATATGTCAACCAAATACCGCAGCCACAGGGTTGAACTCAGTGTAGGATGAGGCATAGATTCTTACTTTTGTCTTTGCTCTCTGGCCAGAAAGCCGGATACGGGCAAATCGATAGGAACCGCTATGAGTTTTTGAAAGCCTTTTTGGCAACGGGAAAGTTAGTTTGACACTCGTTGACTAATTTTTACCGATCGCTAACGGAACGTCCTGGAGCTCATCCTCGGTTCGCACCAGTAGCCATACATTGGCTAGTAGTCTAGACAGATAGCATTTCCGGCAAGGATACTGGGGAGGGGAGTGGCCATTTCTGGCTCATTAGGCTTCATCAGCCCGTCAAAACCCTTTCCAAATTATGCCCTACCCGAGACTCAAATCCGCGATCTAGTGACCAGAAGTCTTCAGCTCTAACTACTGAGTTACGTGTTCGCTGTCTTGCCGGTTGAGATCGGGGTAAACTAACAGTCGGTGACTAACGTTCATCGATCGCTAACGGAACTTACTCATCCCGCTCTGACTTGGAGTTCATGCTCGAGCCTGCCCGCACAGCAGTCCGCACAGCACAGTCGTGCGCAGAGTCGCCCGCCCACCCGCCCGCACAGTCGCCCGCCCGCACAGCAGTCGCACAACAACTAGTGGTCTAGGCAATACTAGCTTTTTGAAAATTAGAATATATCTATTGTGGCACGGATTTTTTATCCTGTTTTAGGGCCATCGAAAAAATTTCTGATAATAATATCAAACGTTTTTATTTTAAGTGCAAGCACTGTGGGTTCTTGACAAAGGTTCATATGATGAATCATCTTTTATGCGTGACATCACCTTCTCAATATATTCTGTCTTCTTGAAAATGCTGTTTGCAACTCTATATTTACCTGACAAATTGCTAACGTAATTGTGCAGTTTAAGCGGAGAATGTGGTTTCTTTTCATCTTTTAGGCACTTGTATCGGTCTTTCAATACTTGTACCACGCGCTTACAATTGTGAAGTGGTCCTCTTAAGTACGATATATTGACAAAATGGTTTATGCTAGATACTTGGAGTCGGGCAGTTTGTACTTTATTCCTTTGCAAAGCATACTTCTTTGCGTTATCTTCGGGACCGTTATAATGATGTTTGTTGCGGCTTAGTTAAGAAATCCGTCTCAACTTGAAAATGAAAACATCAGTTAATGTTTAGGATTTGATACCGCTATATGCCGATACACATATTGGAAACCTTGAGGACAATTTCAAACAAACGCAGTTGATCCCAAATAGGAAACATAATCTTCTTAACACGAGTTGATGCACACTTCGTCCAATCGCAGGAATGTTTGCTGGACACAGTTATAACTTTATGGTTTTTTTATATAGCCCACAGTCCGGCGACTACCTGGAGGTGCAGCCCAAAAATATTCGCTTTAACATGTCTATTTTTGCACATAATTTCTACTCTTCATGATGCCTGGATATAAATGGGCATAAATAGAATTTGTCCCTTACTGGGCTGCGCGTAGCTGCTCTGTTCCACTACGAGAGCCAGGTAAGGCCATGGCTGGTGCATTATTCAAGATGCACTCCCATAAAAAATGCTGAACATGGTAGAGGGCAGGGTGTATTGACTGGCTGGCGTAGGTACAGGCCACTCATGGGAAGAGGGTTCAACTCAATAAATAAAGATTTTGGGTTAAAATCCTGAGAGTCAAATACCTGCAACTTGGTATGACTTGCTAATGACGGCTTAACAGGAAGAAATAAGTACTTCGCTCTCACTTGTTTTTGTCGATTTTCCCACATTCGCATAGGTTGCTAGTAGCTATGCGACTACCCGCAAGGAGTCAAAATTGAAGTAGAAGAAAACCAAGTCCAAGAATATGCTGTCACTTGAGCGCTGAGCCCAGCTTCATCACCAATCGGTTGCACAAATCACCCATCTCGGTGTGCCTTGAAGCTCACGCTAAAAATCTGCCAGCAGCCGATCAAAGGCTTGGATATTATAAACAGAAATACATTGCGGAAGAGATACTGGAATGAACATTTCTGGCATATTAACCGTCATGATTCAGCCAAAGCCCTTCCCAGTGGTGGTGACTCGCGAGGCTCGAACCCGCGCCCTTGTTAGTTGGAAGTCCAATGCCATGAGCACTGCGTCACGGGTTGGCTACCTTGCCCTTTTTCAATCAAGAATGTAAACTACGATAGAAGGGCACCCACTGATCGGCTAGGATCTCATGGCGCAGTCGCTGGAACGATGGAACTCTAAATAGAATAGCTTTGAGACACCACCCGATCAACTTTCGTCGCGGTGTGCATGCCTAGCCGATGACCTTGAACCCTCAACCTATACTTCTAACCCACCTAACAGGACACGCATAATTTAATCAACTAATCCTCATTGGGCTGCGACTAATGTCGCTGCCATACAACTTCAAAAGAAAAAAAGTAGCGTTTTCATAAAAAGTGCAGGTAATTATGTGTGGTCTTAGATGCACTTTAGTTTTGACGTCATGTGCAAAGCACAAATCTTCGCCACGGAACCACCAACAACGCTTACGGAAACTATGAATATCAGGAAACGCTAACTATGCATTTTCATTGGCAACACATGTGTTTAAGGCGCTTATTAAGTTAAGCTGAACTGGGCAGCTTGTTGGCATTTACCCATTTAGATTATCGTGATGCAAATTGCTCCTTTAGTAATGATTTGATATTTAATGCCCTTGCAGATTGAGTAAGCTGTCAGGTAATGCTGCAAAAATTTAGATGCGCAGTATGTTGATGAAGCAGGCAACCGTTTGTGCACAAGGTTGCACGGACACCAACTTACAAACAACCGTAAGTTAAGCTGCCTTTGGTCTAGGATTAGGTACAGCAGCTAAACAACGATTTCGCCTTTAAGTATGTGAGGGTGATTATCAGAGCCAATGAAAAGATGGCCAGACTAATGCTTGGAAGTTGGTCCTCGACTGGCACACTACGCATATATGCAGTATGGTTATCCCTTTCAGCATTGTCCTACATATACGGCACACTATGATTGTGCCGTATATGTAGGTAAGGATTCCAGGTCCAGATATCATATCGCGTTTATGACCTCGCGAAAAAGATGAGTCCATGGGTTCTTGGACCAAATAGTACTTGTGCTGACATTTCAAAAACACGCTTTCATCTTCAGGTTGCAGGACTTACACTTTCACACATCTCAAATTAATGTGCCTCGTACTTTAACCGTGCCCGGGCGCACGTTCGACCTTTGACTGTTGGTTGGTTGTGGCCTGCTCACTATTAACCAATGGGGGGCTTGCATCTCCTGACGGTGTTGACGTTATGTTAGTGTGCGCCTCGGTTGCCTGCTCATCAGACTGTAAACTGATTGATTGTTGCTTTTCTTTCGGAGCGTTCTCTGCCTCGCGGGCGCCTCCGCAAGAAAGCGTGCCCCACTGGTCATCTGACTCCCGATTACTGCCACCTTCTGCATCCGCGTTACTTATTTCGTTCGTCCTACTGCCTTTTATCAAATGTCTGGTGAGGGGGTCAAATCTATGGCTCAATTTAGTGTGCCAGTCGAGGACCAACTTCCAAGCATTAGTCTGGCCATCTTTTCATTGGCTCTGATAATCACCCTCACATCCTTAAAGGCGAAATCGTTGTTTAACTGCTGTACCTAATCCTAGACCAAAGACAGGTTAACTTACGGTTGTTTGTAAGTTGGTGTCCATGCAACCTTGTGCACAAACGGTTGCCTGCTTCATCAACATACTGCGCATCCACATTTTTGCAGCATTACCTGACAGCTTACTCAATCTGCAAGGACATTAAATATCAAATCATTACTAAAGGAGCAATTTGCATCACGATAATCTAAATGGGTAAATGCCAACAAGCTGCCCAGTTCAGCTTAACTTAATAAGCGCCTTAAACACATGTGTTGCCAATGAAAATGCATAGTTAACGTTTCCTGATATTCATAGTTTCCGTAAGCGTTGTTGGTGGTTCCGTGGCGAAGATTTGTGCTTTGCACATGACGTCAAAACTACAGTGCATCTAAAACCATGCATAATTACCTGCACCTTTTACGAAAACGCTACTTTATTCTTTTGAAGTCGTATCTAGGTGAAATTACACACAGTTAAATTACGGTGTGTTGATTAAATTGTGCGTTTCCTGTTAGGTGGGTTAAAAGTAAAGGTCGAGGGTTCAAGGTCATCGGCTAGGCATGTACACCACGACGAAAGTTGACCAGGTGGGGACCCCCGAGGTTCGAACCCGTGACCTTGCTAGTCAGAAATCCGACGCCCTGACCACTGCGCAACTGGTTCGCTACCTTGCCCTTTTCCGATCGAACATAAACTGCATGGCGGTAAAGTGTTCGCCAATTGCCAAGTCCCTAATGGCGCAGTCGGTTGAACGGTGGACCTCTAAACAAAATGGCTTTTGTTTCGATTTTCGGGGATAGTTGCTCCCGTGGATGCTCTTTATGCATAATTTATCTTGAAAAGTTTTTATTTTAAAATCAAACAGATCCTCTGTTGATGTATAAACACATGAAGACACTGAAAACGCTGGAAATTATTCCAAAACTTAAAGGAGGATATTCAATAAATAATTATCCATTAATGTTAATACATATAAAAATATTTGACTAAAGAGGAGCTCTTTTTAATCGAAAAAAAGTGGTGACGTTAAGTTTTAAACTTAAACGAAAATAATTGAATTAATTGTTGTAATTTACTGTTATTTCGACGCCTCCGGAACTTGAGGATTTTCGGAAGATTTTTTATTTTTCTTCTCAAACACTTAGTACTTCTTATAGTTCTTTTAAGTTTTAAATTTGTCTTATGTTGTTCACTATTACTTCAGAGTTTTTGTGAATACATTCATGCTGGTATGCAAGTTATGAGCAAACTTTTACAAAGTTGTGCATTTTGCACGATTTTCGGGCTATACTATACAATCCCTATGCTGTAATCAGTGTTCAAATAGAGTACTCACAGGCGGGCCGATCCCTGAGATTCGAACGCTTGTCCTTACATCGCTGAGGTCGTGGCTTTAAACCTCGGTGGTCACCATCCCGGCGATCGGTATTTCTAGCTAATGATGGGCTTGTGAGCAAGATGTTGCCATTTCATTCTTCCTTGTCGTTATCGGGTCCGGTTCATCATATATTACAAGCCGCTATACGACTGCCTGCGAGGGAAATACGCGCTAATTATGTTTTCTAAACAGATCGTTGAGCGCACCGTTATCAACAATCGGTAATGTCTGCCTTTACTATGCTGCAGTATTTTCTTACTCTCGACTTATGCTGCATCTGCAAGTGGAAGTATTCAAGTCGTCTTTGAAATTGATCAGGCAGCATTCTCTTAATGTTCTGAGAACCGGAGTCGGTCCTTCGAATTTCAGTTAGACAGCAGACCTTTGTACTGTACTAATAAAGCCTGCTGCTCACAACTGCACCTTTACTGAATGCGTACTTTACGGTCTATCAGAATTACTTATCGCCTCGGCCAGTGAGGTAATAGAGAGCGCAGTGGGAGTTGACTCCTTCGAGATCTTGAGACTGCGAAGACCTGATTTGGGGATTTGGACTTTAGTCAGGCAGCAGAAACCGCTGCTGCACAGAGATGGACTTTTACTAACGATGGAAGCTGCGCGTTATCGATATATATGTTTTTTGCCTCGGCCAGTAACGCAATTTACTTTTTGCAACCGGTACGGCGGAAGAAGTGTGACGATCCGGCTTTACTTGCCCATTGCCTCGCTGGTTAATAGATGTCAGATGCGACTACACACGTCATCTGATGGCAGCCCTTGGCAATACAAGCCAACATACGAGTCCCAGGAGGTAATTGTAAGGAAGGTGACTCGATCGCTGGGACAATATGTTTTTTCGCCTGACGTTTCCACCTCCGTCGCGGACTCATCATCAAAGAAATTAGCAGGAAACAGTAGCAGAAACGGGTAAAACATGCACAGGAGTTTGCAGTATTTATTGGATGCAGTCATTACTGCAAACACACAGCGATAATAAAAGTTAATTTTTTTCTTGCACGTGGAAGGTTTTTTGAACGGCACGCGGCTCTGACATGTTGAACATTCATCACGGGCAGTGCATTTGTGTATGATGATTGCTCGGCCATCTGGCCTTCCGGTATTGGCGTACGGTGAAGTGGTGGTCTGTCTGTTTCCTTAGGTAAAGACTTGCTTTGCCTGCTGCTACTTTTTCCTGCTAATGCCTCTGATGATGAATCCGCGCCGGAGGTTGAAACGTCAGGTGAATAAGCGTATTGTACCAGCGATCGAGCCGTCTTCTTCGCTACAGTTTGGCATTTACACATTCAGTTTTCCGATCGCAACCAGCCAATACCTCAACATTAGCGTATTGCGCTTTATGACCAAAGGGTCATGAGTTCGAATCGGGGTGATCGAACTCTGTGATTGTGTGCGACTAGCTGCTGACGGCTTATAAGCCCGAATTGGCCATTTTGGTCTCCCTTGTGTTTATCGGTTCCACTTCATTAAATATAATAAAAGTCACTGTGTGACTGCCTGTGGATGGGTTCCATTGTGGAGTTCAGGGCACAACCGTACATAAAATGTTCCTAACCCAGATAGATTAGTCCCATGCCATTCATATTTCCATACAGTAGGGCTAAGTTTGTATTATTTATCATCGCAGAGCCTAATCTCAAGTCAGTTCAGTCACATCAGGTGCTGGCTTTTCAGTGAGTTGCTTTCTGACCGCTTGCACGATGTACATTCTGTAAGCAATGGCTACTTAAGTAGTATGCATTTAACTCGTTTATTTTGACTGCTTTCATAAATTCAAATACATTGTGTAGAAACGTCAACACAATTATTCTGGCTTGTGCTCGTTTGTTAGCAAATTTCGCCTTCAGCATATTTAAGTTTAAAAAACTATAGTTTTGAGTTTTTTACGATTGTACACTGGTCACTCATAATACGTCGTATCTGTTAATTTATACAGCATGATACACGTCTATTGCATACTTTTATAAGAACTATGCGAGCTTTTTCTTAAGTTAATTTCCTCATACAGGATGTGCACAGCAAGCAGTTGGCGCAACTAGAATTCGGTTTAATGGTCGGTCGGTTGTAAAACTCTTCGGCAGCAAAAAAAATGTTGATAAAACGGTACCCTTTCTTTAAGTTTAGCATTCAAAGAAGACGTTCGTTGCTATCAAACAAATACAAGAAAGACTACTTTTGTTAATGCTTTCTTCAAACTTTATTTGAATTTATAAGGGCCGTTAAAATCAATGAGTGGCAACAGCAGCTTATGTAGTCCCCCACAGTAATCCCTACTTCCAACCTGTTATCCTACGAAAACAGTGGTTATATTGTTTTTCGGGTGAGCGATTAGGACACGCAGTGGAATATATTTTAATAACTGCTGTATGCATCTTATTGTATTGCATTTAAAAGTGTTGTTCGTTTTTCATTCATTGATTCTCCATCTCTGTATTATCGCTTAACGTATTGTGAAAAAACCCGCTTATCAAATTTTAGGTTTCTTGAAATTCCTGAAAATAGAAATGGTGTTTAGGAGGTCGCCTACTTAAACTTACCTGAGGTCCAACTTCCTTTCTGGGGTTAAATTAGTATAGTCCGCGGCATGAAGCACCGTGCACCCTTTAAATTTACATGCGGAACAACTTACTCCATGCGGCCGCGTGAAACAACTACGACTATATTTTCACTGTAGGTTTACTCCTAAAAATTTTCCTTTTCTGCCTATCCCTACCCCTGCCCCCAAAAAACCACTTCAACCATCCCTTTTGTAGCAAAAATGCTGAGACTATGGTATATGAGGGGGACTGCATAAGCTATCTTTGCCCAACGAGTTAATGCATACTACCTAAGAAGTTATTTTTTACGGAAGATAATTATTATAGATTGTCAGAAAGACGCCCTTTAAGAAGCTGGCATTCTGTCGTAACTAAAGTTACTTGGGATTAGGCTGGAAAATACTCGCCCTACAACCCTATTTAATACTGGTTCGCGAGAAATTGTCAATATTTGGCAAGTTTCGCAATTTCGCAAGAAAGACCCGTCGTACTGTATTTTCTTTTTTAAGCTTATGAAGTAAATTCCTAAATAGTATCGTCTGTGTCTGTTAAAAAGCGATTCTTTCCAAGTTAACAACTCACCCACTCCACACTCTAAACCTAAATTGGCACCAGGCGATGTCCTAATGATGTCTTTGACGAAAAAATTATTTTTCTAATGATAAGTGTACAGTTTTTACACTACAAACCCTCAATGCTAACGAATCAACAAGGAACACCAACATTAGTCTGGAACTACATATGTTTGAAAAACCAAAGATATTTTCTACCAAAAGCAAAATATCTGAAGAAGGCGAAATCTATTAAAAATGGAAATTGCAATCTTTTTTAGATAAAATATCTGCCGTGCTTTACAATCAGTACCTTACTTTAGAGGTGCAATTAACAATTCATATTTTACATCGCGAAATGTACGTGTTGATACGTACATATGTACAGTAGACGCCGTTGATCATGCAATATTTCGACACATGCGAAAGACTAATAATCTTTCGCTAATCGAAATTGACTCTAGTAGTGATACTGCTTATCGTGTAGTGTATTCTGAAGTCATTTCAGTCTGGATAGGAAGCCGGCTTTTAAACTAGCTTCGTTCTGACTCCCAACAAAACCTATCTATTGTAAACTCTGACTACTTAAGTAGTATGCCTTTTTATCATTGATTTTGACAGCCTTTATAAATGCAAATATATTTTTTAGAAAACATGCACGAGAAAATTAAATTTGCACTGAGTTGATAGAAAATTACGCGCTCTTCAAATTTTATACTCAAGAAAAGGGTAGCTTTCGGTTTTAAAGAAGTTGCATATTTGCCAAACAAGTTTCTAAACGAGTGAATGCTACACCCGAATTCAAGGCTTAAAAACTGCGCACTGTGTGCATCCTGTTTAAGAAAATGCACAGTTTCGCCTACAATTTGAGGAAGACGTCACCTAGTTGTCATCAAATACTGAAATAAATTTGAAATATATTTTATGCAGTATAGGCAGCACTAATAAATTGCCGGATACGATTTATTATTGATGAAGACCTAACAATCGTAAAAAAGCTCATAATTAACAACTAATTTAAAACCGAAATCTTCCTTTTTTGAGTATTAAATTTAAAGAACGCGTAATTTGCTATCAAACAAGTACAAAAAATAATCTTCTTGTGCATGTTTCCCATAAAATATATGTAAATTTATAAAGGCAGGGAAAATCAATGATAAAAAGGCATACTTCTAAAGTAGTCAGTTTGTACAATAAATAATTTTTGCTAGGAGTCGAAACGAAGCTCGTTAAAAAGCCGGCTTCCTATCCTGACTGAAATGACTTCAGAATACATTACACGATAATCAGTATCACAACGGGATTCAATTCTGATTTGCGAAAGAGTATTTGTCTTTCGCATATGTCGAAATATTGAATGATCAACGGCGTCTACTGTATTACACTTCAGGTCTTACAAATGTGCAAGTTAACAAAAACTCTTTCAAAACCTTGTAAATTCTGCAAAAAAACAGTTACCCTTTTTGCATCGAGGTGCATTCGACCCTGAATTTCACAAAAATATTATCATACTGAAAGATTATCAGCCTCCATATCGCTAAAAATTTGGAGCATTAAGGAAATAGTGGTTCTATAAAAGAAGGCATGGCTCATTTTGCAATCCAACTTTGACATCATGTTATTCACCAGATATCAGAAACAGGAACTGACAACTACTTCTTTGTTGATGCATTTTCGGGTACAACACACATATTTATATTCAAAGAAGTCTTATCTAATGCATTGGTCATTGTGATTACAATACACAGTAAGTAATATCTACTTGCCTAGAAGGATCGTCCAATTCTCTGTCACTGTATTAAATTATTTGAGTGGGTTTCTGGTTCTTGTTTTTATTGAAAAATTACAATAGGTGGTCTAAATCATAAAATCCAAGGATTTTTAGAAGTATCGCCCTGTTACACATTCACAGACCAAACTGCGGCCACAAAGTCTTACAGTACTAAAATAATGATTGCCTTTCACAATAGGGCGTATTGCAGTTTATGAAGGCACACAAAGTTTTTTAGAAATGTCAGACTCTTAGCGAAGTGGCCAATTCCAAAAAATTTGAAATCGAGTGTACTACGTAAATTTATGTTTAACATGTTGAGGTAGCCTGTTCATGCAAAACCACGAGTGAATAAAGCAGCACAAGTAAAATTACGTTGGATAATAATATTCTTGTAAAATTTTCGGATACATATGCTTTCATCTTACATGCAATGTGACGTATGGCTTTAACCGAACAACCCGAATTCCGAATATGCATTCCAACCTTTTATTACGATAATTGCTAGTTGTTTTTTCTGGTTATGCATTGCTTGATTTACGTTGGAATAAATCAACCACACTTTTGCTTGATTTTGCCCATTGAAAGGTTACAGGCGTAAGATATTTCGTAAGCTCACATGCGGACACCCCGGTCAGTGACTTATACATTGAAATGGAATTTTCAGGTGCAATAGTAAAAGTAACATTTTTGCACAGTAAAAGAAATCACCCTTTGTCACGATACTTCGTAATTATTTTGGGATTTCGAGTACGAAGAGGTTCAGATCTTCTTTGAAATGGTAATTAGTACTTTATGATTTTCACTGGCTGCAGTCGATTGACTATAAATAATGATAGTATTCTAGGTGCTTACCAAAACCTTCATGAAAATGTTTCATAACAACATTTACCTAAATAAAGAGCTTTTAAACACTATTTATAATCCAGTTGTCTGATTAGGTCATGGTTTCAGAATCACCCAAACATGTCAACTTATTGCCGGGAAGAATGAACGCCTATAAAAAAGTCACGAATGAATGTCTAAGATTGATTTTAAAAAATTATGCAACAAGATACCTCTTGAAACAGTGCTTTAGTTATGTATTTTGGCGCAGAATATCTGCATACTTAATTTTTTTAAGATAAATTAGGATCAGAATGGGAAATTTTGGCCAGTAATTTTATTTTTTTAAAAATTAGGGATGCATTTTCTGTTATAATTGAAAGAGTTAACTTTTCTACAGAAACCCGATCAGTTTTTAGTATTTTTGCTTACTTCTAGGCTCAGTTCTAAGATAACAAAGGCAGAGTAGAGTAGCAGAATATTAATGACGAGTTTGAGAAAAATAATAATCTTCTGCCCGTTCCGTTTCAAGTTTTCCTATAAATCGATTCTACTGTAGATATAAAAAAATGTATCGTGTTCATCATTCCCAGAAGAGAAAGAAGAGGGGGCAAGCTACGGGACCAAAGTGTATTAACGCTGACATTTCGAAAACCTGCTTGTTCTCATCGTCATAGCGTGGTGTTTACACTTCTGCTGGCCTCGAGCCTGGTGTTGTATCCATGTCCGATGCACGTACATTCGTTCGCTCACTGGCTATTGATTGGCGTCATCTTCTCCACCGTCATTGGCGCTGCGTCAGCGTACTTCTCTGCTTTCCCATCGTTCAGTGACCTCACCGTCTCGCACGCTCCTTCGTGAGAACGCACGGCATGCTGGTCATGTGACGCATGCGTCAGCTATCGCTTCTGCGTATTATCGTTTGCCTTCCCTATCGCCCCGTTCTGTGCGGGCGTGAGCCTTGCGCGGATGGCTAAGTAGGCGGGGTTTAACCCGATGGCTCTGTTGAGTGTGCCAGCCGACAACCAGCTTTCGAGCACTAGTCTAGCCATCTTATCACTGATCCTGCCGATCACCCTTGCCTTCCCAAAGGCGAAAACGTGGTTCCGCTGCTGTACGTGGCCGTAGACCATAGAACTCCAGTCCTTTTGATTGATTGCGAGCTGGTGCTCATGCAGTCTCGTGTCAAGAATTTTGCCCATTTCCCCGACATACCTTGCTTTACAATCGTGGCAAGGGATGCTGTAAACTACCGCTGATTGATCGGTCAATAGAAGCGGATCCTTGGGTTTCATAACCCGCTGTCTGATGGTAAGTGATGGTTTTTGGGCCACGCCAATCCCCGAACGGTTTCAGGAGTCTTGCTGTCACCTCTGAAATATTCTTCACGTAGGGAATTAACAGCAAGGACTTTGGTTTCTCCTCGATTGTCACCTATGTACAAAGGATTTCGGGTACCTATCTGCATCGATTAGGGCATGTAGGCATTTCATCTCCTCCTTCCTCCCATCGTAGTCACTGCAGTGTGTTTGAGCGCGTTTAAAGTGAGTCCTGACGCAACTGCGTTTGTAATCGACGGGCTAGTTACTTCTGAAGGGAAGGAGGCGCGTAATGTTAGTCGCCTTACGTTACACCGTTGTCCTTATCTTCCCATGCACCAGTCTTGTAACGAGAACGTTGAAGAAGGGCAATGTATTACTGACCTTTTCTTCCACTGTGAACCGTTCGTCCGGAAAAATCGAATTTAGTCATGTCTTGAAGGCTGGAACGTCGCTCCTTTTGATTTCGACAAATGTGTCGTCAACATATCTGGCCCAGAATTTCGGCCGGTGGGAGTTAAATGCAACCACCTCCAGCCTCTACAAAATGGCTTCGGCAATGAGTCCAGACAGAGGCGAGCCCATCGGAGTCCCTTTCTTTTTCTCGTATACCTGGCCACTGAACGTGAACAAAGTTCGAAGACAGTTCCAGGAGCTCAATAATGTGTCTCCGCTTCAATGTTTGCTCAGTGTCCTCATATATTTCGCCGAGAAGACCGTCGATCGTGTCCATAGCCAGACCATGTGAAATAAAGGTGAACAACGCGACCACGTCGAATGACACCATCACCTCATCTGCCTCCACCTCCAGATGTTGGCTGTGGGTCAAAAACTCTTAAGCAGATTTCACTGCCCATTCTGAATCCTTTGTGAGAAAACTCCGTCGCTAGTAAAGCCACTTTGACAATCCAAAGATTGGGGTGCCTCGTAAGGATACGATGGAACGTAAGGGCACCCCTGGCTTGTGCACCTTTGGTAGGCCTTAGAAACGTGCCATCGCAGGATCTGTGGCTCTTGAAGATTGTGCCTTCTTTCTCCTGTGGGACCCTGCCTTCCTCAGCTTGTCGATCGCCTTGTTGATGTTGTTCATGAGTTTTTTAACTCGTTGGTCATCGATGGCGCATACGACGCCTTGTTCGTAAAGCGATTGTGCACTTTGGTCTCTGAGTCAACCCTACCACGAGGACTTTCGAAAGTCCCTTGTCTGTGGGCAGCGTGCCCATATCCTTCATTTTTTGTATTCGCTGGAATTCACGTTCTTCTGCATTGGAAATTGTCACTTTGGCTTTGTTCATCTTTTGCATAGGGCTTGAAATAGCAAATCGACAGCATGTTTTAGGTCTTTGCGTATATGCTTGTTTACAGTCGCTTTTTTTCGGTGGACCATAACAAATAGCAGCCTTATATGTTTTTCACTCAGTTTTATGGCCCAAAAACTTGGCAGCTTTGCAAAAAAGAATTTTTAAACTTGTTTCGTTCTTCTCTTCCCAAATGTAATGCGCTATGTCATAACCTCTAGTTCATGAACATAAGACAAAAGTATCTCTTCTCTGAGCATTTATAATTAAAAGTTTACGCTTTTTATTCATGCTCTTTTTTAGTACAACATGCAAAAATAAGAAGTTTCTTTTCGCAGTGTTAAACAGCATAGGACATTCTTTGGATATCAGCAAACTTTGGATTTTGGGCCAGAATACTGATCTTAACCGAACTCTTTGCTAGTTAACAGCATTTTACACGTCACGTCAACGCAATGAACAAAATAAACAACGTCAAATCTGTGTTAAATCACCCACTCAAATTTTGATTTTCACCTTTCACTAGGTATAAAATCTACTGTAAGTTTATTGGAGAGCTACTGGTGGATAAATTTGGGTATTATTTAAAAAAGTCAGCCTTAAATGATGAGCCTTATTGGATTCATAACACTTAATTCAAATTATCATGTTATATTTTCGACCATTCGGCGGCGTGATATGTAATTGTAGTCAAACACATGCTTTACGATATCGATGAAGACCTCAGTATGAATGACCTACGTTGCCGATCGTGAAACTGGTTGCTCCCAAAACAGCATGGCTTTTCCCCGCACTGATCATCGAAAATTATTGAAGATTTTGATCGGTGCAGCTCTTACCTCGTATGAAGAGCTATCACGCCATCATTAACTGATCTTTAATTTGACCTCATCGCAGGATAAAGTGTTCTTCCAGAACGAGAGCATGTGATCAAACTTAATTTAAGCCTATGCAGACAATCCCCATATTAGTTCCTTAGTCAAAGCCAACTTGGTCATGGAAGTGTCCAAGTAAAAAATCCATAGAAATATTAATTTCCTCTGTGTTTTCAGAAGGGACATTGAAAATTGCCCTTGTGCGTAGTCAAGAGAGAAACAATGACTTTTTGAATGTTTGAGCAAAGAAAGTCGTCGTATTTCTTATTCATGGATATTTTTGCCCCCACCGGCTTGCGCATAGACGGGGTTAGACAGACCAAAGTTATCCAGAGGCTGGATTGAAACATTTTGGAAAGGCGTTCTAAGGGCTAATTTCGGCGTCTGTTACAGCTGTAGATTGACTCAATTTTTTTTGTTTTGCGTGACTTGCACAATTTCAGCATATCAGAGGTCATTCTTTCATATTTGGCATATCCTTTGAGTTATCAGTGAGGTAAGGCAACGTTTAATCTAAAACTTCTTGACGCAGTTTATGGTAAAGTACGCAAACCATTTTTAAGTTGAATCCGCCGTTCATTTCCGTAAAGCAAGGGCATTTCTCATTGAAAACCTACACGCCTCTTATCTAACGGAGCCCGATTTCCCGCTCGCGAAGGGCCTTAGTCCGCTCAAGATTAACAACGTCAACCAGCGGTTCACAACATGAGCACTCAATATCAGAAAACACCCACTTTGCCTAACACAAAAGTTCCGTCTATTTGAAAAAAGCAAATTTTAAACAAAAATGTATATCAGAGACTATGGAAGAGTAGTTGGCTAGCATACGTAGGCTATTACATTTATCTGGGAAATGGGTACAAGTTAAACCGGTGGTCATCATGTTCGAAAATGTTCGCATAGTCCACAGCCTCTTAGCTTCTAGCGCGCGTCCGTGCCCTCTTTGTCCCCCTTCCCTTCCCTCCCCTTCCCTAGACTGGTTCCATCCAACCCTGTCCGCGTAACCATTCTTCTCCTATCGACCGCTTTCCCCCGATTCCCACGACTGCTTAGAAGAATAGACGATCATTACTGACTGCTTGTTTAACTTCTACCCCGTTCCCAGATATATTTAATGGTCTGATGAGAAATTGTCGAAAGCCTACGCATGCTTGGCAACAACTCTTCTAAATTTGGAAGAAATGCTTTTTCAGTAGAAGTTATTGTGCGCTTCAACGTAATGTAATAAGCACAAAGAATGACAGCCAGCGTATGCAATATTACGTATTCCCGAATGAATTAAAAGATTCGCGTTTCAGGTATTTGCATAAAAAAGGAAGGAGACGTTTCGAGAACCGGATCAATCGGTTTATTGTCCTGAGCTTTCGAATTGCTACAGGATTAAATATTCAGATGGACCGAAAATGGACTCCTGTCAGCTGTGGAAAATAAAGCAATTGATCCGGTGCTCGAAGCGTCTTCTTATTTGTGTAATATTACATTAAATTTCATGAATGAGGCCAATTATACGTTTTAGAAGAAAATATGGTGCAAAGCTGTCTTACCTCTTCAAAAGCAAACTAGCTCTGATCGTCGGACGTGTGTTTTACTGCGACATGGTGTACTTAAATTTGGAACGGTCAGGCACAAGACTACATCTGCAGTCTCGCAACTCGCACCTCATACCAGGCTTGGCCTTAGAAGAGGCATTTTGTCTTCGATGTCACCGGCCACGGGTGCTTCCGTCCTGCTTCGTCTTCCCCAACTTTAGTCCCGTTAGGATCCCCCCCCCCCGATCTGTCTGTTTAAACCGTAGCTGCTCTGCCAGAATTGATTTTTAATTTCCATTCACCTATGTTTATTAAGAGCACGCTGCCCTGCGTCTTGGTTGATGCCATGAATAAACTTTTCATGTCATAAGGGGCGAGGATAGAGTGAACAAAAGTTTGAGCAACCAATCAGCAAAAAGGGAGAGTGGTATTTATATGTAATTGGGCCAGATCTAGTCATAAAAAGGGCCAGAGAGGGGGAAAGGCTCCGACAACTAGATCAGATCACTCTGTCGTCTGTCTCGCAAGTTGCGTGGCGTGGCAACGCATGCAGTCGCTGTCTCGTCGCCATCTTCCGGAAGTGCGTGAGCGTATGCTGAGTTGGTCTTCGACCAAGGGAGCCTGGGTGCTTGTACAAACGCCTTCTGCGCAGCATAAAATCGGGTTAGTTAGCCTCTGTCGCCGCAAGTATCCACTGGCATGGGAAGCTGGACTGTTTCACCGGTATTTATATATAATTTAGAGCGCTCGATTGACATCTACCCAGTGACCGTTACCAACTAAGTGAGCGAAATCGCGCTAGATATGTATTTTACCAAGTTTTGGTCTAGCTAGACAGGACTGTGTTCTCGCCTGAGCTTGGATTTGCCTGATGATGAATAATCGAAAACGTACGTTTGCCTACTTGGAAATTCTGAATGCTTGCATGGATATCATCGCTGGACTGTCAATCTGTCAATGAACTGCGCGAAAACGCCGACGATGTGCGTTCAGAAGCAGAAGGTGGAATCCCTAGAACAAAGTTCATATTTGCCCGAGGTTTTGGATACAATCCGAAATTCTCACCTAGCAGGAATGTAAGATCTGATTCCATCCCCTGCCTTTCAGTCTGGTGTATGTCGTCAGTTACATGGATGCATATCTCATTTCAACTTTTGCGAGAGCACAGCGGCTCTGATATACACTGCCTCAAACGATCATACCATATGTTCTGTGATACAGGATGGTGTTGTCAATTAATCCGGTGACCTTGATCAGTAAGTGGCATGATTATGCTCAAGGTGCGCTCACTGATTAAATTAGGGATCACACTTGACCCGTTTTGCATGGCGGTTAACTCTCAAGCACCGTCGGCAGTTGCTCTATCACTAGAAGTATAGGCAGTATAACGTCACCGAGAAAATTCAGAAAGACTTGAGTGACCATGCCTGCCGTAAGCAGGCAGCCATTACCACTGCCATGTGTTGTTATTCGTCAGGCACGAAGCACACGACCTGCTGGTTAGTAGTTCAAGACCTGCTAGGTCTTTACTGATGCTAGTGTGAGGATCTTAATGTGCACAGAACCCGGATTTGCTGCCTCAGGCAGCAGTGGTCATTGATGAGGCCAGGGCTAGCCTTGTCTGCGTCCACTCATGTCCGAAAGTGTCTCTGTGTGTAAGAGAGACGGTGATGGCAGCTTATTTACATGATTATGAGGCGAGCTAAAGAGGTGGACGATTGGTGCGTTCCAGTGCCCGAGGCGGCGTCGTATATAGTGGCGCATGCTGCACCATCCGTGGGGTGGTGTTTTAGTGGCCGTTTAGCGGTCGCGACGAGTTTGGACTCGCTTGTGCGCGTGGAGGAGCCGGTTGAGGGTCTTCCGGACAGTGAGTCGCAAACAGCTGCATGCATGATGTGGACAGGAAGCGGGAGGCAGCATTATTGGTTGTCCGCTACACCGGTGATGCTTCCCTACCTATAATAGTAACCTTTGAATGGTTACTGGCGAGGTTCGACAGGGAGCCTCGAGGCGTAACGCGACTAAATTTTCCTGAACGTCATCAGCGAGTGCCATTCTGCCACTGTCCATACACCGATTGCAACCGACGACCTTATGGTTAGGGTGCTGAAAAGCCAGCCAGCACGTGTTTGAGCCTCGGAGGTAGCAAACATTGAGGTTGTGAATCGTAACGAATAAAGCGAAAAGCTAAAATGTGCTTTGTCTGGAATAGAATGATACTCATATCTTGCGAACGAGCAAATGCAATGGCAACAAATGTTTTCTGAGTAGCAGTTAAGTATACTTTAGCTCGTGTTTATTTAAGCCAATTTCACGGCTATCATGTGTGCGATCAACTGCCACCGAGGCTGCGAGTTTTTCACAGTGAGGTCAATCAAATTATTGAAATTAGCCTAACTCCTAACAATTATTATTGCATTTTCCAACCTCAGCAAAGTCGTTTTGCGAGGAAAAGAATGCGCACTTAGCCGTCCCGTTGTACCTATCTTCTCGGAAAATATTTCCCAGAACAGCTATTCAGATGCATACGTAGTCTCCTTTGGCATAATTCAGAAAAACTATTTCGAGTACAATAAGCACCATTATTTGTAACCATATAGGTATTCTGACAGAAAAATTTAGTAGCCTAGTGAGTTCAGCGATGAGACCTACGCAAGCATTCAGGAAGTCATGTTGGGAGAACGTAGTTTTTGAGATTATTTATCGCGGAGACAGGTTGCATAAACTACAAGTAGTAGGTAAGGGGAGAGTTTCTAATGGATCAGTGGGTCGGATCTAGTCCTAACAAGGGACCACAGAGGGGAGAGGGGAAGGTGTCCGTCAATTATTTCATGTCGCCCCGTCGTCACTGTCTCTGTTAGGAAGGCACAGAACAGGAGTCAACACTCGTGCCATCCTCGGTTAGGATGACAAAAAAGAGAACACGCGATAGCGCCATCGCATATAGGAACACGTTACGCGCGACCTTCAAGGGCGGGCATCACGCGAGGATACAAAGGAGTTGCGTGCACGCGAGACCACCACCAGCCGGCTTTTGTCATGCTGAGATCACGTCTGGCTAGGGGCAAAGTGCGCGTGCCAAGTGTCAGACTGAGCTCGCCACACGATGGCTACCTGCAGAGGGGCCAAACGGGAACAAAGGCCTTTGGTCCTTAAATAAGGTACCAGTGACACGAGGCGGAGGTTTGCTACTGGGTGCACGAGATTCTGCTGCTGGCAAGATAGATAGATAGATAGATAGATAGAGAACTATATTTTGATGATAATATCAAAATTTTCAGCAAAAAAGTGGCTCCATTCACGGAGAGTCAAAATAAGATTAATTATGGGGTCCAAAAAGCTCAAGAGTAAACGGTCAAAGATAATAAAATGCTCAAAGTAAGAAGTCGACACGGTTACCACATCTGTTATGGAGACAGGTCTGCATTCAGCTTCTCAATTTCCATTTCTTCACACGTGAGGAATCGTGCTAAGAATGGGAGTACCGAGTACTGGTAGGCCGATGTACGGCAGGTCATATGACGGAAGCTTCGGCGCATGGTACGAGAAGATTTCGCAGCCATTAATTCAGAGTGGAGAGGGTGAGCGACCTCACTTAGAATACGGTCCACGAAATTCTTGCCGAGACGAGACCGACGATAGAAGACACGCTGCTGACAGAAAAAGAGAAGTTAGAGTTGATGTACAAGCAGATACAGGTAACGTAAACTATTATCTGCTATTTTATGTGCTATTCTGTCTGCTTTCGTTTCCTAACGTGCGACTTAGGGACATAACCAGCGTCAAAGCAGGCACAACTAAGGTTATAACAGCTACTTTTCGTGGTAGGAGGCGTGGGGCCGCATATTGAGTTCGTCTCCGGCCTTAATGCTTGTACTAACGCCTGCGCACACAAAATTGAGTTAATTAGCTGTCTTGGGACTGCCTCTGCTCTCGCAATTATCCACTGGCAGTAGTTTGGAACGATCTAAAAATTAACATTTAAAAATCCAGAGTATAATTTGGCGAGCATACGTTTTCTTTCGGTAACTTACCTTCAGACGTTTGACTAAAGTAGAATGTCTATGTCACGCAATGTAAAGAATGAAATTTTATCGGGGGGTTGAACGCACATTTTAAGTTGTTTATTTTGGTTATTGCATTGACTTGAAGCGAAAATGCTGTTAACCAGAAAAAGTTCAGTTCAACTCAAGATACTGAAGGAAATAGGGGGCCAACACAGGACAAATCCAACGTTTTTTGATATCCAATAAATGCACTGAGCTGTCAAATGCCGTGGAAAAAAGCGCCTTGTTTGTACGTCTTGTACTATGAAAGAAACCTAATTTAAACTAACAAAGTTTTAAATTTGGCTTTTTTGCGAACGGAACATTTTTTTGCGTTCACGAAAAGGAAGTTCATGCAAATACGAGAAATCACATTAGTTTCAGAAAGAGAAATGCACATAAAGTTTCTAAAATCCAACTTTTGAAATCCGGTAAGTTTTGCGCCATAAAATGAAGTAATCTTTGTGCAGCTGTAGTTTTGCTTTACTACACCGAAAAAAAAGAACAATGATCAAACATAGCTGCGAATACTCGTGAAATGCTGCTATGTTTCGTTGTCACATTGCAAAAGAACCATGTCTAAACATCCGCTTTCTATAGTAGAGAATCATTGGATAGAAAAGCTTGCAACGGAAGGGCAGAAGATAATCAGTCTTCACAAAATCGTAGTATATATTCTGTCACTCTGTTGTCCACTTGCAATCATAAAAATGGGTCCCAAAAGTAAAAAATATACTGACAACCGCTACAATATACAAAGAAAAGTGAGCTTTTTCATTTTCTGCAGAAGAATCATCCTTAGTTTCAGCGAAGTCAAACAACGGCAAATCTTTACAATTTTTATCTTGACTTAAGCTTCTAAAACGTAAAGTATGCACATATTCGTCGTCAAAACAAATAACCAAGGTTCTGCAATGTGGATCCAGATCTAACACGGCCAGTGCTGACTCGATCACCTTTATTGCCTCCCTCAAATCAGCGCTACAACACATTGGCGTTACAAACGAAGCCAAGGACCTCCTTTGACACTAATTCATCTTCGTATGTCGAATTGAAAAACCCATTTGTTGCTAAAACAGGAACCATAGGCCTTAAGAGGGTTTCAGACAGACGCTCGAATAGTTACTTTACCCACCAACGAAGGCCGATTAGCTGCTGTTCTCGATAAAGTTGACGACCAAAACAAAATCCGAACGCTCCTCTGTGACCAAGAGTTTTAGAAAATGAACGAAGCCACTGGCTTAAGTCCACTACTGGCAAAGATGAACGGAACCCTGGGTCGATTAAAGAAAGAAAAGGGTATCATCATCAACGACTAGTATAGGGCAAAGCTCACCGAAGCAGCCATGGCACGATTCTACGGCCGCCCAAAAGTGCACAACTCAGACGTGTGGGGGGCCTGCGCTCCTGGATTATCGTTATCGCTGATGTCCCACACGCCATCCTAGGTTCAGTCTTTATAACTGAATTTGAACTTTTAGTTGACCATCGTAGTTCTATTTTTCTTGACCGCCTTAATTATCTTTCCATTTACGGTCTTTCTCCCTTTATCAACCCTCGAAACTTATCTGCTTTGGATACAGATATTCCCCAAATATCCAAAAATTGTTAGCTCCCAGCCTCGCAATGGCAAAGTGCAGCATGATGTTATCGAAAGTATTTGCACCTCCAGCCTCCTGTGTTTGCTCGGACTAGAGACCTGCTCCGGCCCGTTTGCAGGCCGCAAAGATGGGATTTGAGAACATGCTACAACTGGGTATCATCCGACCGTCCGAGAGTCTCTGGGCTTCCCCTTTTCACATGGTACCCAAGGCGACATCTGGCGGCTGGAGACCTTGTGGTGAGTATCGTGCCGTCAACAATGCCACGACTTCTTGTCCGTATCCCTTGTCTAATCTTCAGTATTTTGCTGGAACCCGCCTAGGAAAAACAGTCTTATCGAAGACTGATCTGATACACGCCTTTTATCAGATTCCGGCCGCCCTTGAGGACACTACCAAGACTGCCGTTACCTCACCGTTTGGTCTTTTAGAATTCATCCGCATGCCATTTAGCCTACGCACTGCTGCCTAGACGTTTCAAGGGTTCATTGACCGTATCCTGCGTGGCTTACCATTTGCCTATGCCTACATCAACGACCTCTTGACGGCTAGCCGGACTGCTGGTGAAATTGTGGACAATCCAACTTAGATCTTCATCTCTTTTGAGAGGTTTGATGGTAATCTCAACTTCTCTATGTGCGTGTTCGATGTGCTCTCTCTTTTATTTCTTGACCACCTTGTCAGCTCAAAAGCTTTGCACCCCTCCCATATAAGGTTGATTTTCCTCCATGAACCTCGAAGCATCATTTGCAACCTCTTTTTGGGATGGTCAACGTTCATCGCTAGTTCCTCCTGGACAGTACTGACCTTATGCTTCCACTTGCCAACTATCTTTCTGGTCCTAAGAATCCCCTCCTGAGATTCCTTGTGAACAACTGACTGCTTTTCATCGCTTCAAGGTCTCCCTTACGGAAGCTGTCTTGCTCACGTACCCTGCTCCCGAAGCTCAGCTGTTATTGGTGGTTGATGCTTCAAATGTAGCCGTCGTTGCCGTCTTGCAGCAACACCTTATTGATCCAACCCAGCCGTTAGCTTTCTTAAGTAAGAAACTTTCGCCGACTGAAACCGGATACAGCACCTTTGGCCGTTAACTTATCACCGTTTATATCGCTGTCAAAAGACGTCACCCACTTCTCGAAGGGGAGAAGCTTCATGGACTATAAACTGCTGAAATTTGTCATGTGACCTCACTTTCAGCCAGACCGAGCAGCTGGAATATAACTCCTTATTCACTACCGACATCCGCCACATCGATAGAATCAAGAATGAGGTGGCTGACCTTCTGTCTAGACCTTACCTTTCTGCACTTCAACTCTCTCATGGGATTGACCTTAGTGCTATGATGACGGAGCAAAAATGCGTCGGCTATCCTGACGACAAAGCCGTTATTAGTCGCCAGCTTACGGACTTTCCTCTCACCACCAGGACTGACTTCATACTCTATGATATATTGACTATTTTCCATCGCCCGTTTGTGTCCTTTTGATGCGTCGAGCTGTGTTTCACACTCTTTATGGACTCTCCCAACCTGTGATCTGAGCCTCTTAAAAGCTCCTCGCGAAAATTTTTGTCTGGCTAGACATGAACAAGGACTTCAAAGCTTGGAATCGATCCTACCCGCGTTGCCAACAAAGTAAGGTTCAGAGCCACAACAATTCTTTACGCGGCACCTTTTCCGGCCCCAACGCTCGTTTCAGCCATGTGCATCCTGATAACGCAGGCCTTTTTCCTCCATCCAATGGCCTCACTTATCTTACTACATACGCTGACCATTACATCTGCTGGCAGAAGCCATCCTGTTGACGAACGTGCATGTAGAGTCATCGTCAAGACCTTTGTCAGTCGTTGTGTTGCCATTTTTGTGCGCCATCTACGGTGGCCTCTGATCGAGGTGCCAAATTTGAGTCTGACCTTTTCCACACACTTCTGAAGTTCCTTGGTTGCACTTGCATTCGGACGACAGCCTAACATCCGGCTGCTATTGGTAAAGTTGAACGATTTCACGCCACCTGAAGTCTGCCCTACCGACGACCCGGACAACTGGTCGAACAAACCGCCCCTGCTCCTCCTCCGAACTTGCTCGGCACTGAAGTCGGGTGTGGATTGCAGCGTGGTCGAGCTAGTGTTTGGCACAACTCTTCGAAATCCTGGCGAATTGGTTAGTCCAAAGTCTCGTGGTCTGGATGAGTCCCCAGAACATTTAGTGCACTGTCTACGACAATGTGTGTGCCCTCTTTTCCAGTCCGGCCTCGTACTCCATCGGTGGAGCGCTATGTCGCGGAAAGCTTGCCCAACTGTACCTATATATTTGTGCGCTGCGACCGGGTGCGGAAACCCCTGGAACAACCGTATGAAGGACCGTTCCGAGTTATCTCACACAACACCAAGACTTGCCGGATCTTTCGCGGTGACAAGGAGGATGCGGTCAGCATCGCAGGGTCAAGACTGCTGTCAAGGAGGAGCGGCCGGATATACCAGCAACACAACATTGTGCTGATCTCCTACTCCATTTTTCTCCATCCTGTGCCCCTTCCTCTGCCTTACGCCATGCCGCTCCTCCCCTACCCTTAATTCCATCGTCCCGCATCCTTCTTCTTTTTCAGTTCTGCCACACCCAAATACACCCTCACTCTCCACCACCGTAGCAAGCCCTCAGCTCTCTTCAACTGCTCCTCACGTTAACCTTACCCGTGGTGGATACCACGTCCACTTCCCTGATCGTGTAGTCTCGCACTGTTTCTAGCCTTTGCGTCATTTTACGTCGCCCTCCGGTCTCTGAGGGGGTATTGTGGGAGTCTGCACGACCAGCGTCACAGCGCTGACGCATGCTGTTTTCGTTCACCAAGCCTTGTATGCTGCGCCTTTTTGTCCTTTCTCACGCTCGTTGTCAACACGCCGCGCCTACACTCGAAAGTGATCGCTACTCCCGCTTCATGTGCTTGGCTGCAGGCAACAGAGCATTCAACCTGCAGTCAAGGCCTCGCAATAAACATAACATCACCGGCACGCCAAGCGAGCAGATAGAACTGGCAGCTGACGCGTGACGCAGTCTTTCTACAGTTTATTTTCGCCCAGTATAGCTGTTTTAATTTATTCCGTCTTTCCTGCCTTGTGATTTGATGAGCCTTCTAATATAAACAACAAGAACTTACGATAAAGGTTCCACCACAATCAATCGCCCTGGTTATGGCAGTAGTTCAAGTTTCTAATGGTGGACGTACAAACGACAGTCTACTAAGTTGCACACTTCCCTGACAAAATAAAGACGGTCACAGTTGAGCCAAATAAAAGGATGGTGTCATTCGATGTCATCTCACTTCTTACGTCCGTATCACAGGCGCTTGCAGTCAAAACCATCCGTAACCTCCTACGTCAGAATTACGGGACAGCGATGGTCAACCCACAGCTTAGAATGGCATCTACCTCATGGAGCATTGCCGCAGGACCCTCTTCGTCTTCAAATGGATCACATTTGAGCGAATCAAAGGCACTCCAATAGGGTCCCTAATCTATGGGCTAATTGCCGAGGTCGTACTGCAAAAACTAGAAGATGGTTGTTCGACGAGTACAAGCCCAAATGGCGGGCACGCTACGTTGACGAAACCTTCATTGTGATCAACCAGAGTAGAATAAAACGCAGCAAAGAACGATTGAACTCAATTTTTTCCGATCTACAGTTCACGATGGAAAAATAGGCGCAAAACAGGCTTTCGTTCATGGACTTTCTCGTGTGCTGCCAAACGGACGGTAAAGTGACGGCATCTGTCTACTTTTAACCTATGAACACGTCGCAAATATTTATTTGCAATAGCAATCACCTATTGCAACACAAGCGAGGTTGTATACGTCCACTATACCGACGGGTAGAAACCCATTGCGGCATGCCAGCTGCCAAATGGAGCGAGATCAAGCTCCTCGGGGAACTTTGCAAAGCTAACGGTTCTCCACGAACACTTACTGAATGCCACAAAAAACGGGGATCGCGGTGCCTTGCCCACTAAAGTCAAGGCGGAACATCCCGTAAATGTAAGAGGTATCCGAACCTGTGTCTAGATCCCTCGCGCGTCTCGGAATAGGGGTTGCCCACAGGCCTACCTGCACAATCCGGCAACAATCAGTGCGGCCAAAGGATCCTCTACCTAAGCAGAAGCAGTCGGACGTCGTATACCGACTGCAGTGCAGCTGTGGTATATGTAATTATGTTGGATAACCTGGCTGACAAATACAAACACGAATGCATGAGCATAAGCTGGCTGTAAGAAAGTTGAACGCACAGTTGCAGGTAGCAACGCATTTTGCAGAGATGGGTCATGACTTCTGTTGTAACCTAGTGTGTTCCTGTGTCAACACCGATTATGTTCCCACAGTGCGTGTTAGGAAGAGAAGACAGGATGGGATAACAACTAGTACTTTACTGTCACTGGTACTAGTACATGCACTCTGGTCCGTGTGTCCAGCAGTAGCCTTCTGTGGTCGGTATCCTCTAAGCAGCAGTCTCGTCTAGCAGCTTGTCCACAACAGAGTCTCTGCTCTGCTGGCAGCCTTGCTAATTAAGGGGCACTCGTCGTTGCTCCCCATTGGCTCTCCCAATGCGCACGTTCGCTTAGGCATGTCTGACATCTGTCCCCAGCTTGACCTTACTTATAGCAGCACTCGGCTCCGGGGCCGTCTAACTCCGCAAGCCTTCTTTGTCCTGGCCTAATGTTTGCGCTTTGGAGATCGCTTGTAACTGCATGCACCAGCCATCTGTCAGCTTCTTTTGTTCTAGCAGTCTCGGGATTGCCCCAGTGATGACTCGCATCCGGGTCATCCCAACAACTTTACTTTTGATACCGTTCACTTTGTGGACCAATTACACATCAAAGCGGATTAAAGAAGCCTTAATGTCGACGGACTGTTCAGTTAACCATCACATAAATTAACCCGTCTCTTATGTTGTTTTAAGGAACTTCTTAGCCGGGGACAGTCACGGCATGGACCAACTAGCTCCACGACCAACGTGAAACAAGCGGGGACGCGACAGTGGCCGACGGGGTGAACGCACATGGGAGCAAAACCAATACATGCGGCATTGTGAGAGACAGGGCAAACGAGGAGACCGAAGGCGAGATGCGAGACACACACAGCGGCTCAGCTAGGATAAGCAGAACACTCATACGACAGAAAGAGCTATATAAAGACGAAAATAATGAGCCAGAGTGTTAATTCTCTGTTGATGGGTAGACGAGACAGCTACCCCAAAACGTCAGACTTACAATAAACCGCTCCCGGTGAATGCTCTTCTTCGTTCTGATTTGCCATCGGGGAATCGAATTTTCAGCAATATTACTGGAAAATGTTAATGCTTTTATTTGACCCTTTCCTTACAATGCTGGAAGGTGTCTTTGGACAAAAGCCGGCTCGTGTGAACGATATATTTTGCTCCATAGGAACAGGTCAAGTAGTAGATGCACATTTAGGTGTCCTGGGGTGCCAGTTTTTCCTTGCTCTCTTCGAATGAGATTGTAGTCGGCTGCTAGAAGGCTAAACGAGAATTCCTCGAAAGCAAACGTATGTTGGCCGAAGTTTCTTCTTAATGAAAAGGAAGAAGATCTTCGGAAAATCGAGTTGTACTCGTGAATTTTCGAACAAGTATCGCGTGTTCGTCGTCACACTAAATTAAAAGTGAGGGCTGGTAATGTCGCACTAGTTTTTGGAGGCAGAAGTTACAACGGACGGGGGAAGGGGGGATTGGGTGGAAGGGTTATGGTGACGTGACACCCGCGGCGATAGGTTGTGCTAGTGAGGGGAGGGGGGTGTTAGCGTTTGGACTATGGGCCGCGTGTTCGGGGTAGGAGGGGGGCTGGTTAAGGGTCAGATAAATTCCACTTGACCGGACACAGAGAGCCAGTTGTTGTTTCAGGCTGTGTCCAGATTAGTAGACCATGCACGAAACCCGGTATAGTGTGAGTCAAGCTCTACGTGCCTGTTTATACTTGCCGGATTCGAGTGCCAAGCTTCAAGGAATTATCTCGCTTGTCGCGTATTAGCCATTGCGATCACGTCGGTGGCATCCCAATTGAAGCGGTGATCACACTCAATGGAGTGTGCAAATACGAGTGATAAATGGTTCCGTAGGCGAATGGCTGACTTGTGTTCGTTGATGCGAGTCTCAAGGCGTTGGCCCGTTTGGCCAATATAAACGCAAGGGCAACCAGCACACGGTATACGATGAACGACGTTACTTCGTTGTCCCACGGGTAGAACGTCCTTTACTCGACATAAGCTTGCGCGCAGTGAGGTTGCGGGCTTGTGGGCAACGGAGATGCCAAAGCGACTTAGTTGCCGAGAGATGGTTTCAGATACTCCATTCATGTAGGGTAGAGAATAAAATTTCCGTGGCAATGTAATATCGTTGGGAGGGAGGTTTTGTGCTTGACCCCGACGTCGAAGGCAATGCTTGACAGAGCTTGTCGGATATCCATTGGCCCGGAAAAATTTGTACAAGTACGTTAGTTCTCTCTTGAGCAAATCATCGTTACTACAATAACGGTGGGACCGTTGGAAGAGTGCGAACACAGCTTCTTTTATGGGCCGCAGGGTGGTTACTCCCATAGTTAAGGATGATTTCTGCAGTGGAGTTCTTTCGGTAGACGCTTGTTGCGAGTTCGCCATCTGCGAGTCTTTGTATCCTTACGTCAAGGAATGGGAGGGTGTCTCCTGTTGCCTCTTCGCGGGTAAATTGTATTTCTGAGAAGCCCCATTTAGACTGCGGTGCAGCCGTTCGACATCGCAAGTCTTCATGATGACGAATGTGTTGTCTATGTAGCGGAGCCATATTTTTGGCTCTATAGCGCGAAAGACCTACTCTTCTAGTCTCTGTAAGACTAGCTCGGCCAGTAGCCCCGATATTGGCGAGCCCATTGGGGTACCCTTCATCTGCTGATAGTACTTGCCATCAAATTGACAATAGTTCTTGAGACAGAGCTTTAGCATGTCCAACACGTGTTCTTTCGGAATATCGATAGGATTTTCATCTAGGCCACGTGTTCTTTCGGAATATCGATAAGGTTTTCATCTAGGCGTCACTCTATACTATCGATGGTTAATATTTCAAAATATCAAGGTGTACAATATTTTTGGAGGCAACAGGTCGACTTCCTTATCAGAACTTAACTCCCACGGAAACCTTATGCCAAACGTCAAAGTGCTTTCTACGAAAGGAAAGGCAGATTATATTCCTGTGAAAATTATACCTCTTGATTTTTGAGAAGGGTAAGAAATTTAATTTTGAACTTTCAGAGAAAGTAGAAGAAGCGCTGCAATATTGACTTAAATTGTTTTTCGTAGGTTGTGCTAATTTCTGAAAACCCTAATGCCCATTCACTATTGAGATTTTTGCACACAACCTTCCTAACTGTGCCTGTTTGTGTATATTTCGAAGAATAACTCACCTAGAAACGACGCATCCTCAAGATGTGTGCTAGGAAGTAGTTAGGTGAAGAGATATTGCAGCGAGGCAATAGGAAACGAAGACTAGAGAAAAAGCAAACCCAGTATTTGCAGTAGATGTTTATTGCTTTCATATCGTTTTCCCTTGTTTCCGTGTGAAGCTCCCGCTGCGTGGCGCAGAAAGTTAATTACCTTTTGGTGAGATTTTTAACTCAGGGTCTGGAAGTTTGAATACGCATGGGATAGCTCGGCCTCCTAACGCGCCATTTCTCAAGCAAAGAGCCCGTTTCTGAAACGGTTACAGAGCTCCCTTCACCTGTGTAAAAATAGGACGTGAAGTTTAAAGCATATTTTGCTCCTAAGTCTGCTGATAAAAAGCAAGTCTTAAAAAAGGACTGCGAACTGATAACTGCTTATTAACGATGGGAAAGTAAAAAAAATTACTGAACATACAAAAAGGATGTTGGAGTCTATATAAGGACCCGAACGTTCCCAGTCTCATCTTGAACAAATGTAGCCTTCAAGAGAAAAAAATGGGGATAAAGGTTTACCCTTAAATGAGGAGTTGGGGCAGTAGAAAGTTTAGATATGCACTCGGCTTGTCCGCAAAAATGGACTGAAAGCAAGCGACGATTTCGTTTGAACGTCTGAACATTCTGATGTCACATTATCTTCGTGGGAGTAACTTAATATCAGATAAAAACCTTCCTCACCCAAATTCACAAACTTGTGAGACCAAACCTGATAATTAGATGATATCATTTCGTTACATGCTTTTAATCGAATATAAATGAGCGTAGTAATAGCCAGTCAACCTGGTCTTAATAGGTCATTTTTTTCTCGCCACTTCGACAATTTAGGCAATGTTTGCTGGCCTTTTCACATATCTGCGTTTTCAATCGCCGCTATGATAGGGGAAGGGAAGGCAGGTGGCAATTGAGCTCCTACATTAGATGTTCGGTAAAGAAGCTTTTTATCTTCCCCGCCTCCCTCCTCCCCCCCCCCACCGACTGACTGAATTTTTCTTATGGTTATTTCTTTCTGAGCTTAAACGTGCCGTATTGTCCTATCTTATGGCCTAGTCCTTTCTAAGCTGCAGAAAGCTAACAATGTCTGCTAGGTGAGATGGCACATGAAGAACACGCATCAAGTGTCAGCTGCCCTCCCTTCGAATTGATAGGCGATACCCGATGGTTGTAAGCATGACTAGTTTTTTTCCTGCTTTGTAAGTTGACAGTTTGAGTCTAGCCTCCAAGTTGTCCATCAACCATAGTCAAACATGTGTCGTCGTTAGCACCAACCGGAAAAAAGTTGCTTATGCAGTCCCACTTATATACCCCCAGTCCCAGCATTTTGTCCTGCGAAAACGGTGGTTAAAGAGTTTTGTGGGGCGAGGAAATAGGATAGGTAGAGAATGAAATTTTTAGAAGTAAGTGTAAAGTGAAAAAAATTAGTCGAAGTTGTTTCCCGCGGCCGCTGGGAGCAGGTTGTTCCGCATGTAAATTGAAGTTGTGCGCGGCGATTCGCGCCGCGGACTATACTAATCTAACTCCAGAAATGTAAGTTTGACCACAGGAAAGTTGAAGTGGACCACCTCCTAACCACCATATCAATTTTTCAGGATGTTCGAGAAACCTGCATTTTTATAATCGGGTTTTGCCACAATACGTTAAGTGATTATACAGATAAGGAAGAGCTAAAGCTATAAATCAACAACACTTCTAAATACAATGAAATAAAAATGCATGTAGCAGTCATTAACGTATATTCCACTGCCTATCCTAATTAATCACCCATAAACCCCATATAATCAAAATCTCCGTCGGGCAGAATGCTGGAGTAGGGATACATAAGGCGCACTTCTTAAACTACTGTTGCCGACGCGGCAAGTGAACTCCTCAAAAGGCTCGTTGACCAAGCCGTATCAATAACCTTCCCAGCAGCGAGTGTTAGGGGATTAGTCTCAACGAAACCTGTCTTCCATGGGGCAGATAAGGATAAATTACCAGCCAAAACCACCTCCATGTGCATATAATCGTTTGCTTGCTCCCGTGGAGCAAGCTATATTGGTCGCACGAGTCGGCACTTATTCAAAAAAATAAAGGAACACATCCCGGCATGGCTGAGAAAAGGTGAACTCAGGAGCATAAACAGGTCTATTTTGGTGTAAATGTTTGATTCCGGACATCGTGTGGACCCCAGCGAAGCCTTCCGTGTGAACTGTCAGGTTTCACCAAATTATTCAAAGTCTCTGGGTCAGCGCCTGCTAGCAAAAACAAAAGCGACAGCTATCAAACTGATGAAGCCGGCATTGTGTGCACAGACGAACCGCCTACATTCTCCGCATCTGGCGTAGCGGCCTGCACTCGTCTGCGCTGTGTTTGTCTGACCCCCGTTCCTTATTCCTTCCTCCTCCTCCACCCCCTTCCCTTAGATTGGCTGCGCCAAGCCCTGTCCTCTCAATCAGCCTTCTCTTATCGATCCCTTCCTCCTATACCCACGACTCACTTTTACGAAAAGATGAACACATTTTAACTTGTACCCCGTTCCCAGATTGATGTACTGGCAAACGTACGCTCCAAAATTACCCTTTTGAATTCTCTGCCCAATCCATCATTTCGAGAATTAATGACTCAGACGCCGGCTGACTGGCAAGCATCACAGCCAATACAGGCTAACATGTGAGTCCCAGGAAGTAACTGAAAAAAATTCGATGCGATCGTTGGGACAAAATATTTACTCCCTCGACGTTTTTAAATCATCAGAGACAATAATAGAAATGCCTGATTCATACAAAAGGAATCGCATTTTTTACAAGATACAGTCAGTATGCTATTGCAAAACTATGACAATTAACGTCTCCACTATCGAAGATAATTGTCTGCTTGTGCACTACTTATTTAAAGGCCGGTGTGCAGATCGTGACCTGCTGAACTTTTATCACCTTTAGTGAACTTTGGCGTGATGATTGCACGACTATCTGGCTCCTTGACATTTTCATTAGATTAGGCGTTGGCCCGTGCGTTCCCCGAGTGGCGAATTGCTATGGTTAAATTGAGCCTGAACATTGAATATGGATTGGACAGGTCGCAACACTTTATTTTGGAATGGGAGCTCGTCAATCATGACCCAAGTAACTCACGAATCACTCAATTGTCACCTGTTGCGAATATTTCTGCCTCACCAAATTTGAATGTGTGGCCGGGTATCGTAGAATAATCCGCATCTTGGAAATTGGCGCTTTTTCTCCGCACTGCTGCTACGTGTTTGGAAATTTGCATCTTGAGAAGTCTTCTAGTTTCCGCAACGTGGTTGCTCTTTTCGCAGCTTCACCAGAAGACTCCAGAAGTTTCTCGTCGTGGCAGTGGGCCTTTTGGTTTATGTTTTAGATAACGTTTGCCTCCGGCCTGTGTACGACTCCCATTCCAAGTGATGGGAGAAGGTGGTGGAAAGTGTTGGCGTGGGATGACGTGGCTCATTCGACGAGACCCGGCCACACATTCAAATTTGATGAAGCCGAATTCTCGCAAGAGGTGACAATCGGGAACCGAGTCATGGTTCAAGGGCCCCCAATCCATAAACAAGTTCAACGATTTGCCCAATCCATATTCGGTGCTGAAAATAAATTTGGCCAAAGCTGGTTGCCACTTGGGAAACGAACAGGTCATTGCGTCATCCCACGCCAACACCAGAAGGCCAGATGGCCGAGCAATCATCACGCCCGAGTCCACCGCCCATGATGAAGGTTCAACAGGTCAGGGTCCGTGTGCCGTCCAACATACTATCCACGCGCAAGAGGGCAACTAACGTTAATTGTCGCTGTATGCTTGCAGTAATGGCTGTATCCTATAAATACTGCAAACTTCTGTGCATGCATTACCCGTTTCCGCTAATGTCTCTCAGGATGAATCTGCGATGGATGTCGAAACGTCAGTAGAATAAACGTATTGCCCCAGCGATCGAGTCGTCACCTTCTAAATTACTTCCTGGGATCCGCATATTCGTTTTTAAGGGCCAGTTGGTTGTTTTCTTCCTCCATTGTAAATTGCATGTCCAGGAGGACGCTGTTGAGACCTTCTTTGAATGTGAGCACCTGATCCCGTTCTATGACTCTATTCTATAAATACTAATGGGAAGTCGGTTCACTGACTCGTTTGTTTTCGGTGACGTCGCGTGCAGATGCTTAGCGACCGACGCTATAGACCCGAAATTGTCAGAAAATCGTATGATTGTTTGTTCGGTTATAATTAATCGCCACTGGTGGGAGACTGAACTCCTAGAAGAGTACAGAGGTGCGCAAAACCTACCTCACCCTCTGTTCCTAATAAGGTCATGTTTCGAGAAGAAGACGACGCGATCGCTGGGACAATACTTTTATTCGCCTGACGTTTCGAGATCCATCGCGGATTCGTCATCATATACATAATCACAGAGCAGTAGCAGATACAGGTAATATGTGCACAGGAGTTTGCCGTATCGGGTTATTTTTCTATGACTTGATGGCGTCACGAAGTTTGTGGGAGAATATACTTGTGAATGAATCCTAGGATTCTGTTAAACCACGTCCAGTTTTGCATTATTCCCGTCGTTGTTATGATTGCTGGGTTTATTTCTGCTTTTCAGAGAACGGTGGAAAGTCGTTTTCGCTAGATCAAGTATCAGTGGCCTGAATAGTCCCTTTCGGCAGTCCTCACTTGATCCTCTCACACCGACGTCCAAGCTGCTCTACTTTCCTGAAGGCATCTCTGCCTTCTATTTTGACAAACACTTTCAAAACCCAGCAGAAGTCGCCAAAGTAACAATCAAATGCATAGGAGGGCATTCACTTTTTGATTCATTTGCATTTCGCTCATTGTATGATAAAATAAAGTTAATACGGCCTTTCTAACAGCATGTATTCTATATGATACCGCCTGTCCTCCTATTGGAAAGCATCACTACAACCACTCTGAAGAAAATATTCTTTTTGCGGATATCCGGCTGGCCAGCAAACTTACTATTTGTTGCAGCACTCAGCTTCGGAAATCACCGAAAAAATATATTTAACTTTTCCCCATTCCTCAAAAAAGAGGAAGAAGAAAGCACGAGGACATGGACCGATTTATTTTGAGACTGACGTTTCGGACACTCTCTCGGTTCCATCGTCAGAGTAACTGGGTGGTTGTTCCTGTTCGCCCGGACTGTTGCAGCCTTGCCGCGTGCCTATTATTATATCCGCACATGACACACGAACTTGGACTTGCCTGATCGATATTGATTGATCGTAATATTGATTACTGGCGAGCTCGTGTGATCTCTGCTCACTTATAGGCTGTCGCAAGTCAGCGTACTGGCTGACGTGCTCCTCGTCAACTGACGAGTTTTCCTGCCCGCCTGAGTTTATCTCAACCTCGTGGGCGCAGCGGTGATTAGGTTCCTGGCCATTTTCTCCATTTGTACCTACAAAGCTGGTTTTATTCCAGACTCGAGTTTATTTTGCCTTCCTGTTGGCCTTGTTCGAACTGACTCGAGCCTTTTGCGCAACGTCTGGTAGGTGGGATGGAGGTCTATGGCTCAGTTGAGTGTGCCAGTCGAGGACTAACTTTCCAGCAGCAATCTAGCCATTTTTTCATTGGCCTGGGCAAAGACCCTTGTTTTGTCAAAGGCGAAGACGTGGTTTTTCTGCTGTGCGTGGGCATAGACTATAGACTGCTTATCGTTGCGGTCGATTGCCTGCTGATGCTCGTGCAATCTTGTGCCCAGGCGTCTGCCCGTTTAACCAACAAACCTTGCATCACAGTCTTCGCATGGTATGCTGTAGACCACACCGGATTGTTCTGTCAACAGTAGCGGGTCTTTGGGCCGCATGATTTGCTATCTGATGGTTGACTCCGGCCTATGAGCCACACCGATGCCGAAGGGTCTCAGGATTCAAGCAGCTACCTCTGATAAATTTTTCACATAGGAGATTGCGAGCCAGAACTTGGTGTCTTCTCCCTTCGACCGCTTAAAGTGGGGCCTCTTAAGGCACTTGCGTACATATGACATAGGATAACCGTTGGCCTGAAATAGAGCATGCAAATACTTAATCTCCCCTTTTCCCCACTTTCGTCTCTGCAGTGTGTCTGAACGCGTTAGAAGAGGGTTCACACATAACTGCGTTTGCGACAGACGGGGTGGTTGCTCTTGAAGTGGAGGATGCGCATTGAATTGGTTGCCTTGCGGTAGACCGTTGTCCTTATCTTCCCGTCTTTCAGCTTCGTTACTTGAAAGTCAAGGAAGGGTAACTGTATTCTCTGGGGAGGTGAAATAACTGCTGAGAGAAACGAACTGGCAACTTTCAGGAATCAGTTTAGAAGGGAAGATGCAATCTCTGGGCAATACTGCATCTTCTTCTATTGATTAAATTACATTTAAGTAGGGATGCTCAATCATTTTAACGTGATTTAGAACACACTTTTGGCAAGCGAATGCTTTCAGTAACATCTCATCAGGCCAAACAGTTAAAAATGAGGTTTAAATTTAAAAATCGATAGTTTGTCTTTCTTTACATGCAGAGTCTAATCTAATGGGAATTTTTGCAACTTCGAAACAGTCTAAGGATCCTGCGGCATTTTTAAGTGATAAAGTCTGCCAAAGCGTATCTGCTCGTTTCACAATTACTCTGACTGTTGCCCACCCTTGCATACTGACCACACGCAGAAGCATATTTTAATACAGCGAAAAGCGCATCGGACATCTAGTTAATATTCTAATTGCGGTAACATAACTGCTTTAAAATCCAGCCATCTGTTTAACTCTGAAATCTCATCTTTCATTTACTCTTTCTATTGCAACCCTCTTCAATAAAATTCATAAAATCCTATATTATAGCCGTCGGCAATGTTCATATGACACGAATCAAGCCCTACCCTTGCGAGTTATAGATGCCTGCGTTCTCTCTCTCCTTCTTTACTGCTATCCGATTATTTTTTTAATAAAAAACTTGCTGCTTTGTATACGTATCTTCCAAATGCTCTCTTCAACTGTCAATTACTCATCGGCTTTTAAGCTGATATTTTAATGCAGCGACACTTTACAACGGTCAAGCAATTTGCTCATCGCATTATTGATGAGGTAACTCATCCAATCTCTTATGACAGGGGTCGGCAACCAAGCAAGCAATTATTTTCAAATATATTTCAGTCACAGCAATCTAATATATTTAACGATTAAATGCAATTAAGTCTAAGTATATTAGGCCTCTGGATTTATTCATTGAAATAATTTTCTTATAATAATAATCGTTAACGCTACTTCTGTTGCTGCATGGCTTTGTAGTCTGGTTGGTAGTTGGTGATGTAAAGCTCTATGCTAGCGTTGAGGCTTTCATCCGCTAGACGTGGCCATAAGGTTAGCTTTATGTTTTTAAGATGTAAAAAATGAGCGCTCACATGCATACGTAGATCTAAACAAGGTAAATACAGCAACACACACACACACTGCAGTGTGTGTTTTGTGACGCGAAGAGGGTTTTGAATTTTTATTATCAGCTGGTCTTTTGGTTGAAATTTTTTTTTAAGTTTCTGTCAACACATACTTGCTTGCCAACTTCGCTTTATGTCGTACGATTCTTTGAAAATCTGTATTGATTGACATGAACTTATTCACCCACATATCTGAGGCCTTAATGCCAACCACTTCGAAATCTCTAACGGAAACACCAGGAATATAACTTAGGTCAACTGTGTTCAGTGAACACTCGGTTGGATGGATGATGAACTAAAAAGACAAGTGTGCTACCGAAATTCTCCAAAGCGTGCATTGAACAACAGTAGGAGATTGACTGTGGAGTTGCCTAGCATTTGGAGATCAACGTTTTGAGTGGGCTCAATTAATGTGCATGCGTCTTTATATTGTCCCAGTTTTTTCAAAATTTAGTAAACGATCTGTTACAAGATCCACGATAAAGAGCTCCGGCTTGATTTCAAAAGCAAACAGGGCTTTTTGAAGGGATAACACTGTATTTCCATTGCCTCGCATATAACGCTGAACTAGTTCAGATGTTCGGTCATATCTACAAGATAGTAAAGGCTCAGGAGCCACTCATTTTGGGCTACCACAGGATGCTCAATGCTCTCCCTTTCAAGGAAAGTCCGGTTTTCGTTCAGACAAGCCACAAACCGGCTAAGCACCTTCCCTTTTGACAACCAACATACATTGCTGTGAGAAAGCAGACCGTGAGAGTTATTTGAAACTGCGTCCATCAGTTTTTTTAATCTGTCGACCCTTTAAGGCTCGCAAACAAGAAAGTTAATCGCACGAATGACCAACGCCATCACTTCGCCGAGCTTCCCGTCACACATCTGAACACAAAGTTCCCCCTGGTGTAGAATGCAATGAAAACTAGGATAGGTCTATTTTCGTGTTCACAGAGAAGCGCCACAAACCCTTTGTTCGTCTGTACCACACACGAAGCACACTGAGATAAGTTTATCCATGGTTAGAGTTTTTTGAGCGAACTCCATCAAAAACGTGAAAAAATCCTAACCTCTTTTGGACCCTTTTTGCTAGCGTAATAGCAAGACTTTCTTCGTGCAGTGTATCACCGCCAGCATACCTTGCAATCACACTGAACTGCGCCAAATGACTTACGTCTGTTGACTCACCCAAAGCCACAGAAAAGAACGACGCTGCACTTATGTCTTTCACCTGCGTTTCCTCGACTTAGATTACCATCATGGTACGCTCATGAACATTTATTGTTGACAGAGGCATGTCTTGTATTAGCTTCATTATCTTGTCTTTGTTCAAAAGATCATCAAAAAGTGTATTTGCTACATCCAGCTTGAAGGTTTTAGCCTATTCGCCATCTGGGAATGGTTTTTTGTTCCTCAATATTGCTAAGGAGCCAGAAAAGCTAGCGGAGTTATCGTCACCCTGCTGGGTTCATATGCGGAGTTGCTGCTGGCTGGCTTGCACTCTGCTCACTACTTCTTGACATGCATTCTTTCTGCTATCTCCCGCAGGTTGAAATGGTCCTTTACATTCGACCGTTTCACCGATGTAATTTTCTCATTACAAATTAGAAACACCGCATAACCTGTCTTCTTAAGAAAGGTGAATTCTTCGGCCCATTCTTCCTGAAATGTACGATACTCCTCATTTCTTTTTTCTTTGTGCCATCTTCTTTCTTGCAGGGGTTAACTTTGGGTAAATGAGGAAAAGTAAGAAGCGGTCAAGGATGTGCGATCTACTATAACCACTACTCTAAGAATATTCTGTCTGATAAAAGAAAGCATTCAGATGTTAGGAGCGATTTATTAGTACCCAAGGCAAGTTTCCGCGAATGAAATGTGACAAGGCAGGCTGGCCTATGCACGTTAGATAGCCTTGTCTGCCGGCGTGACTTTGACTTAGCTGAGGTCAAGTCTAGGGGCTGGCGTGCTTTAGTAGAGTGTCTGCTATTTAGCGAGCTAATCGCGGCCGTTGGGACTCAGAAGAAAATGAAAGTAGCTGCTGTCAGCTTGCCGTAAAAGGAACACTGAAACAACTGCTAGGTTAAACCTAGGGGGCCGAAACGCCAGAGTTTGATCGAGGTTACATCGATTCTAATACGCATCTGGGAGGTGGCACGTCATTGGAGGCATCCAAAATCATAAAATCTGAATTTTCCAATTCACTTTTATCTGAGAGCCAGACGTAGTCATCAAAAGAGTCATACCTGGCTCGCGAGTCATAGGTTGTTGACCCCGGCACTATGACCTGAGGACTGTGATGTGTTCCCCAAGTATGTGCCAAAGCTTCCGACCCATGCTATATCGTGCATCGGCATATAAGGAATCTGTAATCCCATTCCTAACAACCTACCTCACATGTAAAAAAACGGAAATCCAGAGGCTGTGATTAGAAATCTCTAGATAATAGATCTATTTTTATAAACCTCTAGATTTTGGACTATCTTTCATAATCTATCCCTTAGTGTTGGTGAATGGAGTCAAATTTTTGCTGAATCTTTTGGATGCCAACTTTAAAAAATGTGTATTGACCTCTTCATCGCTCTCTCTCTCGCTGATTTATAACCTCCTCATTATCCACCTTCATTTCAGGAGACATTTTCGTTAATGTGTAAATTCAAATCTAGTAACACAGTGCCCCAAAACACATAACGACAGGTTATCCTATCAGCAACGGCAACAAAAGCATTCTATTCGCCATCGTCACCACAAAGCTTTCTGGAAACGGCGCAAATGTACCTCGCGCGTAAGTGGGGAAAACCTTAACCAATAGGGTTTGTCCCGCGGAAAAACAACTTATCCAATCATTACGCTCCAACCAAGCTATAAAATGTACAATCCCTGCTGCATAATTTTGATGCAAAAATACGGTTGAAGCGGCGAGCCATGTCAACTTCGGAATCGCAAGAGCCGGCGCACGTTAAGTTTGAGAGTAAGTCTATTTTGCTGTTTATATGCTTAAAAAATATGCACAAATATTTGAATTATAGCATTCGAGGTTAAACGAAAGCCATAAACGGTGAGTAAATGTAAGTTATCCCAGAAGCTCTCTATCTTAGCAACCAAGTGATTTCATAAGCCGCAAGCTTTCAAAAATGAGTGTGCGCAGAGATCTTCCTTGTTCTTAACCTCGAACGTCGCTGGAAAAAGGGTAAATTACAAGTATATTCATGAGGCATCATCTCGAAAATTTGAAGTTCATATTTCCTCAACAGCTTGGGGACTGTTAACGTTTATTTAGTACTACTTCTGTTTAAACCTTATACACGCCTATAGAGACGGTCATACTCAGCAATTGCTTCATTGTGTTAGATTAAATGTACCGATGCACATATTAACTCCAGATGAGATAATATTTATTAGAACTGCTTTATCCTTACATTGATTCACGAGGGCAAAATGATCAAGTAAAGAGCACTGTTACCCAATTCGTCTTAAGGCTAAAATATTTAACAAAATATGCAGGTATTCGGGTAAAAGTATTAAAATTCATGTTCAAGAGATTGAAGGTGGATAAACTGTTCCTGCAGCTACTTTGGTCTGACTAGGGTCATCATTTACACATGGTTTTACATCCGTTCATTGAAAAGGCACTTGAGCAGGTAAAGATCTTTAAGCATTCGGACAATCATTACCATATAGACGAGCACCGTGTTTATACCCGACGCAGTTTCACCTTAGGATATTTGAAGTATTTCATTAGTACAATATGAACTGATTAACTATATGACTAGAGTATTGGCTCGATGCCATTTAATCATTATGTAAACGGACACCTTATATCCGTAATCTTAATAAAAACTTTAAAATATTTCAATGCCTACTGGATTCCGCCGGATTTCGGCAAACAAAATTTTCCTTCAGAACGGAACGATTATTTCACATAAACTGCGTAATAAGTGTGCAAAGAGGTCTCCCAACTTCTTTATCGCCCACGGTGGGTCGAAAAAGAGTAACTTTAAATTATGTTTCATACCAAATTTAACAGTATTATGGTAAAAGTAAGTGATTACTTAGCAACAGTATTCTATTTATTACCCGCGTTAAGCAGAGCATTGAAAACGGAGATATTGGGGCCTCGAATAAATTATGGGAAAATGGAAATTTATTAAGTTACACTGAAAAGGGAACAGTGCATTGTTTAAGCTTATTTCCTTTTTTTAAGGCAGACCAATTTAATGATTACAACAGAGGCACTGTTTGACATGTGAAGGCTATTTGTAAATAGAGCCCAAGTAAATCCAGACCTTAAGAGCAGAAACATAATGCTCTACAGTCAGCTTCCCGTGAAACAGATTCGTTTACCTGCCGCTCTAATCTACAAATGACCATAAAATGATATGTTTCTCAAATTCTTCTTTGAGAGGGCGATCAGAATTTTAAACCTTTTTCACATTGCTGACTTAACTTACTGAAACAAAAAATGCGTTATCAAAATATGCAAGAGATGAGTGGCACCAAAATGAATGTAATCACGAACGTTTAGCTTATAGTCAGTTACTTTAAGTAGCTGAATAACAAAATGAGCCATATGAGGCAAATCAGTTTCCAGAGAACAGGCGACCGAGATTGCTTGTAGCGATCCGCTCTGCCTCCTCTTTTTATCATTGTCATTGTCAGTCCATCTTGTCTCGCTGTTATTTATTCTTAAGTGAATCTAAACAAAAAATTAAATTCGAAGGTTTCTAAAACACTCAGGAATTTAACATGTGGAAGACTGTTTGATACACATTTCGAAGTACGGGTAGGAAATGTACTCCAAGTGTTCTAGGATAGCTTTTCAGTCCACTTTTATTTGACATTCAAACACTCCCAACTAGAAAACCCATTGAAAATTAATGAGCAGGAAAATTGAATGCATTCACAAAACGCTCAATATACAGTATTGTCGGCGAAGACAGAAGCAACAAGAATGTCCATTTCTAGCTCATTGTCCGACATCAGCCAGTGTTACCCAACGCCTAAGTGGCATCCCACTCGACGCTCGATGTCATGACCTATTAATCAGAAGTATTATTTTCTAATTACTGAGGCATATGGGTATCTGATGACGGCTAATGGGTCAGAAACGGTCATTCCCGTCTCCCTTGTCTTTGTCGGCATCGCCAGTTCCCTAAGTTAATAGCTGCTGTGCGGCTGTTGGCGGGACTCGAGAATGAGCCCAAAGGCAGAGGGGGACAAGTGAGTTCTATTAGCGGAAGTCGAACGGTAATCAATGAGTAGTCATGGCCCTTATTATATTATGAAGTCAGCTTTTTAACCTCTTGAGAATTTAATTCCTATTCGCCGTATATATCAGTATAATTAAAGTGTATAGGCGTAAGCAAGTTTCAGTGTTATTGTTAGTGTATATTTGGGTTGAAACCCGTCAACCACTGCAAAATATCAATTTTCTGCCGACAGACAGACTTTAGTAGTATAAATTGATGTTTTAACTTACCATACTTACAGCTAGTACCTAGACTGTTAGTATGGTAAGTTGCAAAATCAATTTGATATTGTTAGTGCATTTTAAGTGCGTGTGGCCTATCAAATAATCTGAAGTTAGCCTGGAAAAGGTTTAAGTCCTAGATATTAGTTCTTCACAAGACAGTGTTTATGTGCATGAGGAAACGAGACAAACCGAGGAGAAAGGAACATTCTAAGACGCCGTCAATATCCTTTAAAATTTACTTGTTTTTATTGTATTCCACTGACTTTGCCATATGCAGTGAAGCTAGATGTAATGCCTTGGACAAACAGCAAAGTGCATTGGAATTTACAGCAAACTTCAAGTGCTAGAAGAACTTTGTGTGCCGCTAGGTTGCGACCAATTAGATTCTTGGCCTGATAGGTAGCATAGTTCTTTGCTCTACCTATTTTCATGTTTGCGCGTCTTGCTCGCTGAATTATTAAGAAGGCAGACCAATTGCTTGCTTCCTACTTACAAATTGCGCTCATCGTACGTATGCATTGGGAGATATACGTATTGTCTGCAGGTGGAATCGGCACTAGCGTTATGACAAAGGGGATAGTCATTGTTTGTGACCGAACCAAATAAGGAGAAACCCCATTGTCGAGGAGCAACTCGTTTTTGATTAACACTGCTCTCCCGGCAAGTAGTTTTCGCGGTCGGAAGCTAGACAGCATTGCGAAAAATAATACCTATTATAAAATGATTGAGTAAGACTGCCTCCCCAAGGCATTAAAATATTTGTATTCCCAATGTAACTAAGGTTTAGAGTCCCGTAATCTTTCTTGCTTATTACGTAAAATGGTTAAACTGTAGAATGGCGGAAACATGCTCTTATATGATATAAATCTAACCGTGGTCAGACAAGTCAAGCTTTATACAGATAGCATTGCCGGCAAAAACAAATGAGGCAGGAATGACGATTTCTGAATCGCTGGCCACTCCGATAGCGATTGGTGAAGGTCAATGAACGAGTGTCAAGTCCAGTTTTGACGGCAGAGGCACCTGAGAAATACCCATTTTGGTGGAGTTGTAATACTAAATATCGTGCTATGAAATCTCCAGATGTTTCACTCGCCATTAGCTACCAGCATTCAAATGATCGTTCATCCAACCACCTTCAAAAACGACACTCCATACAAATGTTTTTCACTTTCCACGCCATTATACATCCGACTATGTTTACTAGAAATGGTATTATTGCAGGCACATTGTTGGGGCTTCCAACTGTGCATAACTACAGCATAGTAGCTCTCTATTAACTAATACTGCTTATAAGGTATACGATATATTACACATTCACTGCATCCCTTTATGAGTCTGATGTGAACTCCTCTTCGTAACTTGGAGGACGGTAAATCTTCTCCACTCGCAACATAAGAAGCACGCAGTTTGGAATCCCTAAATTTAAGTATGAATGAAAGTCAGCCGAAAAAATGTTCTCTAAGTTAACAAAGGAGTATAAACGTTAAGGTTTCTATGAAAATTGGAGTGTTCGATTCGTGCACTTGTTAAATATACCCCAAGTTCTAAAAATCATAGTGAAAACGGTTGAAAAGTCGATCATTCCTAGTTTGTTCTTTTTGAACTTGCGCAATATCTTGGCAGGTGGCCGAAGAACGACATTTACAACAGCTGCCGTCCTGTCCTGACTAAAACACCTCAGGCTTATTTTGCACGATACTCAGCCTTGTAATCCCACCAAAATATTTCTTTTTGTTTAATATTTACGGAGCAAGCCTAGCTCCCATTAGCCAAATGGATTCGACTAAACGCTTTGCCGACAGGAAGTGATTTTACTTGCCGTAATTAATAGAAAGAACCCTTGCCTTTTGACTGACATCATTTTTTCACAAAGTGCAATTAACAAATGCTTTGTCGGAGTTCAATAGTTAAATTCAATTGCTAACAAAACATTTGGTGTTCTTTCTGGGAGTTGGTAAGGGCAACGCTTAGGTTTAACCACCTCGGCCACAATCTCCCACAGGGAACGGTGGCTGGCAAATATTTTAGTACAGCAAGGGTACTACAGAGGTGAGATCTCCAAAATAAATAATCTAGACAAAAATACTGCTCGCTTGAGTGAAAGTTAAAAGGAGGAGGATAACAGCAGTGAATTCAGTCTGTAGCGTGTCCTAGACTAAGCTGCCTAAAGAATATGCTGCTGTTAAATTCGCTTACTTATTGTTTGGAGCACAGCTTGCTTAGATACTTATATTTATCACTCATGCTATCCCAATTCATTACACTTGTTCCTTTTTATAAGTAAATTAGGCGTAAATATTATTTAAGATAGGACTTGGTCGTAGATAACTTCCTTTAATTAGCTGAGTAGATATGAATCTGCCCCAACTGCTCCCATTTAACACTCAAGTGCAACAACCCCCAAACCCCACTCTTCAGCTCGTCTGACGACGGGCCAGTATCACCTGCCTGAAAGTTCAGAAGAAGACCTCAATTTCCCGACGACCTTTGTTCCTTCATTATATAATCTTAGAATTAACTCTATTTCATATATTTCGATATTAATTTTCCTGCACTATAATTAGTATGAATTACATTCCAATATTCAATTTATCCCAAATAACTAAAAAGTACATGTCCCTAATAGATCCGCCTACAGATTTTCTGTTAAGACGTTTTGCAGTCGTTTTTTAAACTGACACCAAGGTAAGCGCTTTCAAGTGTACTTTTTGTTCAAAGCGAAAGAATAATTCAACTACTGGTCATAAGAGATGTAGTAACTGAAATGCACCACACCTTCTAATAAAGGTTATCTACAGTGTTTTGATGCGCTAGACAGGTCACAACAATAGGTTTCAATTATTTTGGCTGATTCACTCAAAATGGCCAAAACCGTATCACATGTCTAGATTCCTTTTTGAATGAATGTCTGTTGCAGCTGAGTTCTTGACTTTACGGCGTGGAAAGACGGAACAATTGAGAAACAGGCAAATATTAGGTTTCCGCATAAGACTAATACTTATGTATACATATATAATTGATTATGTCACTTCATCGTCACTGTCTGGCGTCCTGGTAGGCGGCGTCAGGACGTATGAAGTAAACGTGTTAGGCGGCGTGGAGCCACATGCTGTCATCGTCTCGCTGCGTGATAGGAGGCATACAGACTTGGTCTTTGATACCACTACCCGCCTGGCTAAACCAAGGCGTAGTAAATTCCCCTTGGAGCGCAATGCTGGCTCATTTGGCAAAAAGCGGTCATTGGGTTGACTTCAAATAAGCGTCCCGAGTCCGCTATAAATTTACTGCGAACTACTTCAATTTTCTGTGTCAACGGATCCTTATAACGGCAGAGGCAGTCGCCATGCGGCTAAATAATCCGATTTTATGCGCGCAGAAGGCGTTTGGACAGGCACTATTGCCGGAACTCCAATCCAGCGCCACGAGACGGCAACAAGGCAGCGACAGTATGCTTCCCCGCGCCACCCACCACGTCGCGATACAGTGACGCCATGCATCCCTACGCCTCCTACCACAAAACGAGACAGTTACGACGCGGCGACATCAACTAACTGTCGGACATCCTTCTCCCAACCCCTCTCTGACCACTTCTTGTGACGCAATTTCCTTCGCTGTTCTTGAAAACTGCTTGTCTTTTACATCCTCCTCATGCCTTCTAATAACTCAGCCTAAACTGTGCCGGCAAATAATATAGAGGCGCGATGACACTGAACTATGTACTTGCCTACCGGCTACCGGGGAAGCACAACTTAAGTAGTTCGCAGTATACGTGGCTTGAGAGAATTGCGACCACGCCAACCTTGAATTCAGCCTATCTGGGTTTCGTCGACACAGCCACGTGCTAATATTTAACTTCATTCCTCCTACCTGTTGCCGGATGCTCGGCCAGTCGCATCTGGGGTAATCCTCAATCTTCTACGAAGTAGTAGCATTTTCAGTGGATACACTCAATCCGATGGAAACTGCTTCAGACATTTCTGACCAGGTATCTTTGGTGGGGCTTTGGGTATCAGTGCCTGGCACTGGTGGCTGGCGTCGTTCTGAGGGTAACCCTAAATGCAAACGGGCTTACGGTCTTCAAGGTGTTACTCAAGTACGGGAGCGCTTGCCAAAACGCGGGGGTGGTTGATTTACGATTAAGTTTGGTTTGTTTGGTTTTGGATTGCGTCACTTGCCGAAGATGAGCAGGCAAGTATGCACTTTTCTTAGCCGTTCACAATAGTGATGTGGCCTCTTATCGCATCAACGCCACCAAGATCTTCACGAATACTTTAAATGGATAATGGACTTAAAACATCTGCTTTCCGAAGAAGATGCGATCACTGGAACAAGAATTTTATTTTCCTGACGTTTAGGATTCTGTCGGGAATCCTTAGTCATAGGTTATCGTAAACAGGTCTGGGACATGCGCATATCTCCCACCTGTTAACGATTACCTGTGACTAAGGATTCCTGACGGAATCCGAAACGTCAGGAAAATAAAGTCCTTGTTCCATTGATCGCATCTTCTTCGGAACTGCTGCCTAGAACTCGTATATTCTCCTCTATGGGCAACATCTACTTTCATATTCACTGTAATGCCCTTATCCAACAGCATTTGCGGTTGGTTAGGTTTTTGCTGGCAAATCGCAGTGTTCAAGTTATATTTCTCATTTCCATTAACAGGTTATTTTTACGACACAAATAAATGTCTCTTAGACCTGGACTTCTAGGAAAGGAAATTCAATAATTGGAGAACTTGGGTGCGTGCATGGCGATTCTACATCTCTTTGTAGCACTTTTTCAGGTGTAACATCATTATCTAAACTGTCAGCTACTAAAACATAGGCATAGCTATAGTGTGCCTTTTGAGACAAGAGACTTTCTCAATCAAACTTCCGCAAGGAGTGTGTTCAAAGGATATTGTTGTGTCCAAATGAATGGTCCAAAATTTAAGACTTTGGAACAGGCACGTTACCAGTCCGTAAAATTGCCGTGGCCTTCAGCAATGCGATGGGTCCTAGAGGACAGCTCTCATCGTGCCTTTTTATGAGACCACTTAAGTTGGCACCGGCCACTCTTGCACTTTTAACGTGCATCACTTGATCACTGTTAGTGTACCTGTTGCCAACTAGGCCACATTAATTAAGCGCCTCAGCGCTTTACCGGCTTGGATTCGTATGGAGCATTAACTACCAAAGCTTCAAACAAATGTTTGATTTAAGAAGTCAAGATAGGCGAACGAAGGTATTCGATTAATTCATCATCAGGCGTGTCCAATAATATCAAGGGGTTGAGCTAGTTAAATTTTCAGCAACCAATCAACGGTATTCAAGGGGGGAGGGGAACTGTTAAGAGAGGTCAAAGGAGCAGGGGGGAGAAGGGGAGTGTCCACCAATAGTTCATATCAACAATAGTCTCGTCACTTTGCGACATCGTGACACCAATTGTCACTGCTCATGATCTCGCGGCATGCTGGAAGGGTTGCGGATGGAAGTTGAGTTTGTTCTCGGCCACGGGAGCCCTAGGGCCACTACAAAGGCTTTCTGCGCACACAAGACCGGGTTTGTGAGTCGTATTGCCACGGCTTCTGCCGTCGCAAGTATCCGTTGACGCAGGAATTTGGAGTGTTCCGCTGGTACTTTATACAGGAATCGAAACGCTTCGTTTACGTCTACCGAATCAGTCCTGGCTGGCGACACAAAGTTTACAAGGGAATGAAAGAATAAGGACCAAACCGAGAGCGTAGAATCTAAACTCACAACCTGTCTTCGGAAACTCAAAGACCAAGGTTTCCTTAAAGAACAAGAGTTAGAAACACTCAAACCCACAGGCACAGTCCCCCCAAGGTAATATGGGTTACCTAAGATTCACAAACCAGATGTTCCAATGCGGCCAATAATTGATATGTGCAATTCGCCATATCATGCAATTGCAAAGTGGCTGGCAGAAAAGCTGAAACCGATCCGGCGCCAAATAGCACAGTTCGGCCTACGGGACACGTTTGAATTTGTCGAGTTCATAAGCAACACAAATATCGAGGGGAAAATGATGTTATCCCTAGATGTCGCGTCTCTGTTCACCAACATTCCCCTCTCAGAAACCATAGAATATTTGTGTGAAGAGATTGTTAAACAGGAATTTCCTATCGGTATGCCGATCGGAGACCTAAAAGAACTACTTTTTCGCTGTACGTTAAACGTGCAATTCAGCTTTAATGGACAATTTTACCACCAAATCGACGATGTAGCGATGGGATCAGCACAAGGACCTCTTTTAGCTGCTGCCTTTATGGGCAAACTGGAGAGTAACGATCTTTCCCCTATTATAAAGGATCTTCATGCTTATGTGGATGATATATTTGTAATAGCAGATGGAAGTATTGAGATGGACACTTTCTTAGCTAAAGTGAATCAGGCGCACCCAGCGTTAACCTGCACTTTAGAAAAAAAGGACAGACAGTGCCTCCCCTTTCTGGATGTCCTTCTTTGTAGAAGATCGGATGAAACAATAAGTAGAGGTGGATTTTGCAAGAAAATCTGGACACGGCAATACACTTATTCCTACAGTTTTGTACCACTAAGTCAAAAACGGGGCCTAGTCCGCTGCCTTGCGAACCGAGCCCGGAGAATCTGTTCCCCAGAGACACTGGAGAAAGAACTCGTTCTCATTAAAAACACCCTACAAGACAACCGAATTTCCCGAGAAGTTAATCAATAAGTTTATGGAAGAAGGTCCACCAAAATCGGAAGTACCGACGGCTGAGAAGAAAACCTTATTTCTTACATTGCCATTTCAAGGTGATCCAGTAAGTGAACTTCTACAGCTTCGCCTGAACGCTGCAATCGCGCGTACTTATCCAGCAGCTAAGTTAAGAGTAGTATTTTCAAGCACTCCACTTCGACGCCTTGAAGGCAAGGATAGACTCCCGTTCCAGACCTCATCAATGTGTATCTAAAACTTTGCATGCTCCTGTGCGGAAAATTACATTGATCGAACAACTAGGTGGCTATCCAAACGCATGCGGGAACACCATCCTGCTTGGCTAAACAAAGGCGAGGTCAAGTCAATATCTAGTGCGATTTTGGTTCACTTGGTTGACAGCGGTCACCGGGTAGACGTAAACGAAGCGTTTCGAGTCCTGTATAAAGTACCAGCGGAACACTCCAAATTCCTGCGTCAACGGATACTTGCGACGGCAGCAGCCGTGGCAATACGACTCACAAACCCGGTCTTGTGTGCGCAGAAAGCCATCGTAGTGGCCCTAGGGCTCCCGTGGCCGAGAACAAACTCAACTTCCATCCGCAACCCTTCCAGCATGCCGCGAGATCATGAGCAGTGACAATTGGTGTCACGATGTCGCAAAGTGACGAGACTATTGTTGATATGAACTACTTGGGGGACACTCCCCTCGTCCCTCCTGCTCCCTTTGATCTCTCTTTAAAGTTCCCCTCTCCCCTTGAATACCGTTGATTGGTTGCTAAAACTTTTACTAACTCAACCCCTTGATATTATTGTACACGCCTGATGAGGAATTAATCGAAAACGTATGTTCGCCTATCAGGACTTCTTGAATGCTTAAATGGGTATCATTGCTGAAAATATTTGATTTATTGAAAATTATTTGGTTAATTCAAGGCAAATGTGTACCACCCTTTTCTTCAAACATGATGAATAATTATTAATCAGCCTTCAGTTCCCTTAGTGCGTCAAGTTCCATTGCAGCAAAGACTGGGAACGATACATGAGCCAGGTGAATGTAAGAGGCCTCATACAATGTAAATTTCTCCGTATAGCTCTCGTTTCTGTCTGCCTAAATGTTAGCAGCTTTACTGTTATCTGGTTAGTTGCAGAACCTCTTTCATTAACACTTGCATTTATTCCTCCTTCAGCTCCTATAAGAATCAGAAGTGTAGAAGTGTGCCATTTTTTGATGGTATTTGATTATTTGATTCATTAGGCCACTTATAGCTAAACAGTTTCGTATCTTTCTTATTATTAGGATATGTGACTTAAAGAAGAGTACGTTTTTGTACCTCTAGCCAATATATATAACGGGATAGTGGTAAACATGCTGTCATTTACTAAGTGCACTACCTCCAGTAAATTTTGTTTGTAGACTGAGCGTTAAGCCCTTAGTCCGCATAGACTCTTTGGCTTCAACTCGAATTTTGATCGCCAAATCTATGGTTAAATCCAACTATCTAGGTATTAGACACTTAACTCAAAATCGTGCCTTTAATTTATTTATAAATTGTTGAATTGGTAGTTATCTGTGGTTCACATATCGGAAGTAAGCGTCGGGGATGTTAGAAACATACTGCGTAGCCGGATCTTTGATAGCCACGTCATACAACAGCGGAAACGCTCCCAAACCTTGCATCTGGATGCATTTCCAGAATGTTGGGAGAACAGTTAAAAATTCGTTACATATATGTTTCTATAAATATTTTATATCCGAAGCAGCATGAAGAGCGATGGGAGACCCACTGAAGACTCAACCCCTTCTTTGCAGTATCATGCAGTATCAGAAACATCGGCTAAACGTGTGTCTTGGCTTTCAACTAGTACCTGTATCGGAAATGGGATCTAAAATGAGATCCGATAGGCCTGATGATTGATTATTAAAAAACCTAGGTTTGTGACTATGTCTTCTGCAAGTTGAGAATCAAATTAAAACTAAAATGTACAAAAAATGTACGAATAAATGTACAAATAAATACATTTCCACAAAATACTATTTAAAATTTCAGAAGATAAATTGGCGAACATACGTTTGTTTTCGATAAATTCTCGTCAGGCCTTCACATTTATATGGTATGAATAAAGGATGGTGGTTGGTGACGGCAGAGGCGGCCGCCATCAGGCTATGCAGACCGCTGCTATGTGCCCAAAAGAATTTCGCCGCGGCGCCCCAGTTGCCATGGGCGAAACTAGGTAACACGGCCACCCACAGCGGACCACAGGCCTCGGAAACGGGCCTCCGCAGAGACGACCAAGTCCCAAGTCCAGCCACGAACACCTTATCGGCAGTCCTGGACGCCGGACCGTCTAGACATTGACACTTTGATCTCAACTCCCCCAACCTACCCCCCACCCCCCTTCCTCCCCCCTCCTCCCCACAGTGACAACGAGAACACTTCATCTGTCCACAAACCACCATCCTTTATTCATACCATATAAATGTAAAGGCCTGACGAGAATTTATCGAAAACAAACGTATGTTCACCAATTTATCTTCTGAAATTTTCAATGGGAATTTTCGCAAAGTTAAAACAAAATACTATTTTAAAATACATTCGGCACATATTCTGGCACTTTGTGCCACCAAATTAGTGTTTTTGCATTTTCTTACAAACTATTGTCAGATACAACTGTAAAACTACTTTTAATTACAGGTAATACGAGTAATATTTTCTCCGAGATCACGCAACTTGAATACGGAGAATGCCCTCCCGGCGGAATTAGCATAACTCTATCATGTGGTGTGACGCCTTCCGGCTATTGGCGTGAAAAGGCCCGCTACATTGTGTATGAAGAGCAATACAACGATACCAAGAACAGGTTCCATCCCCCTCAGTATATGTCCATAAGTTATAAACACTTTGCAGACCTATGCAAGGCATTTCGATCAGGTAATTTTGACTGCAGTTATTTCTGTTCAAAAGTGGTATTTAGATAGGAAGTATTCTATGACCTTTTATCATGACCAGTTAACCTACCTACTCCCTTGCTCTACATGAATAGAGCCAATTTTACTGAAAATTTTGGATATTAGCTTCAAAATAAAGCATGCTATCTCTATGTCGTCGTCCTCCTAAAATACGCAGTAATAGTCATTGAAATAGTTCATTTCATGTTGTCGCAGGCTTTTTTCTGTACTGTGTCATTAAACGTCCTCTAGTATCCGTTTGTAGAAATGAATATTTCCCGCTATTTCCCAGAGCAGCTTGGTTGCTTATCAAATAAAAGATATTTAAGCCAACAAGCCAGTTGTCTTGCATGTTTAAAAAGAATGCTCTTTTATTATTCCTTGGAGTATACATGCCATCATTGTAACAAACTATGAATAAAAATGGTTTACTAAGCATGGGTGAGGCTACATGAGAAATAGGACCAACACCGGGTTTTGCTTTTGTAGCCTATTTGCTGTTAATTGGAAACAACTTATTAGCGGTACACATAATGAGAGTTAAAACCAATGTTGAAACATTTATGTGCGCATAATTTCCTCTTGAAATCCAAATGCACAGTTGAGTGTTTTCGGGGCCGAGTTGTCAGGCTATCCTGTGGCCGAACAAACGCCATAATCACTTAGCTAATAAATATCCATTTCCCTTCTGTCCACTGACAATATACAGGCTTTATTTAATCTTAATAGAGTAAACTGAAAAAAGGAGACTGGAATGGTCATTTCTGCCTTATAAGCCGTCATCAGCCAGTCATACTCAATCCCAGGTATAGATCACCAGGAATTGCCGATCGCAACCAACAACGCAATGGGCCCGTAGCCCAATGGTAGAGTGTTATATTCATTAACAAATGGAAGCAGATGAAGAAGATTCAATCGCTGGGAAGACTCTTTTATTCACCTGACATTTTGGCATCCCTCGCGGAGACAACAATCGAGTGAGTCGTGAGGTCCTTAGGCCATGGGTCTCGAGCCCCTTGTCGAAAATCACGTGCCACGACCTGCCCAATCCATATTCAATGTTCAGACTCAATTTAGCCATAGCAATTCGCTACTCGGGGAACGCACGGGTCAACGCTTCATCTAACGCCACTGTCAAGGAGCCAGATAGTCATGCAATCATCACGACACAGTTCACCACAGGTGATGAAAGTTCAGCATGTCAAGATCTGCACACCGGCCATTAAATAAGTAGTGCACAAGCAGACAATTATCTTCGATAGTGGAGACGTTAATTGTCATAGTTGTGCATTAGCATACTTACTTTATCTTATAAAAACTGCAACACCTTTTGTATGAATCATGCATTTCTGCTATTGGGTCTGATGATTTCAAAACCTCAGGGAGTGCATATTTTGTCCTAACGATCGCATCTACTTTTTCTCAGTTACTATCTGGGACTCACATTTTTGCCTGTATTGACTGTCGTTTTTGCTAGTCAGGCGGCGTCCAAGTCATAAATTGTCGAAATGACATCTTCTTTCGACTATATCCAGAAAAATTACTCGTCGTTTGATTGACTGTTACTATCCTACATGCCGTGCTCCTCCCTCACTCCCCTCTGCGACTGTCATCTACGAGGGGCATCCGAAACGTAAGGATAATGAATGCATTGTTTCTCTGTTTGACTATTGTTGTTTTAACTGTTTCTCGGCACTCGCACTTCAATGATATCTTTATAGAGCAGAAGACAGGTCTATAAGGGCCACTAGTGTTCATTCTGTCTTTGAAAATAACCATCATCGAAATATCTTTACTTAGCATACTGAAACTCAGTAAACTGAGAAGAGGAAAGTTCAATCGCTGGTACAACGCATTTATTCGCCTGACATTTCGACATCCGTTATGGATTCTTCATCAGAGACATGAGTAGAAAGCAGAAGTAGAAACGGGTAACACATGCACAGAAAGTGGCAATAGTTATAGGACACTGTCATTACTGAAAACGTACAACGATAATAAACGATAATTGTCCTCTTGTGCGTTAACAGCTTGTCAAAACATCAGTCGAATAAAAGTGTTGTTTCAGCGAAAGAATCTCCTTCTTCTTCTCAATTACCTCCTGGGACTCGAGTGTTCGCTTGTATTATCAGAGGGTCGCATTTCGATTTTGGGTGATGCACACCTTGGGTTTTGTATGACTGGCTGATTACGACAAATTGACTATTTCGGTCTCTCTCGACTTTTTCGGTTTCATTTTATTATATCTTTCAATTCGCTATGTGACTGCCTACGAGGATTCTTGACTGAGTCCCAAGGTAAAAAAGAGACGAGCATATATATTTGATCAAGTAACGTGGAATTCAATTTGTCTATCCCTCTGTGTAGAAGTTTACTTACCATTAAGTGCAAGTTTTGCTTGTAATACTTTCCTCACAAGCTATTGATCGCAAAGATAGCCAAATTGCAGAATTCTTTAATTAACTGTCCTTCTCTGTAGATCTGCATGTTATCTTCAGCAATGCAGCCTCAGCTGAAATGGTGATGAATGAAGTAGCAAACCGAATAGTTGCGGACGGCGGTGTTCAAAATGATACACAGACGCGGGAGCTGCACTCGCTTCTTCTAGCTGAACGCTGGCATCCTCAAGTGAACAAATCACATCAGCGAAAATCTATCGTACCAGGTGCGCATTTTTGTTTTATGACATCTAAGTGGAACACAGTCCCTTTAAGTTAACTCAGTTTTGTTGCTACAACCAGGGGAAACCGGAAACCGAAACCAGCCGTTTTACTTATCCATATACCCAGACCATGTAATTATAAAACATACATTTGTTTAAAATGTTCTGTGTAGATAGCATTGTCAACAAAGACTGGGAAGACTGGACTGACTATTTGTGGCAGTCGTTAGCCAATCATACCCAAACCCAACAGGTGCTCCACCCGCGACTTTTTGAGCATGAGACTTTTGATCAAAATGTCGCGGGTTCGAGCCTCGGGTGGTACACCACTTGGGGTTAGGAATTAATGGCTGGCAATACAATCTGCCTAGACCACTAGCCGCTGTGTGGCTGCTATCGGGGCTTGAAACTGAGCCCCAAGACAGAGCGCGACGACTGAATTCTGTTAGCGCTCGGTGAATGTTCATCAACGATTGTCCATGTCCTTTGTACTGGATGGTAAACAGCATCTGTCTAGAGAAACTTATAGGTGGCCTAAAAGCGAGGTGAAGGAAACTTTACAACACAGCAATGCTCTACTCAACTTTTGGTCTTGGTAGCTATTATCTGTGTACAAGAAGCACTCAGTGTTGCTGAAAATATATGGATATTGCCATCCTGTGGTTTTTTTCGTCAGTCTTATCCACACGGCTCTACACACATTGGATTGGGGTGGGCTGTTACATGTTTTGTGCCTTGAGGTTGCATTACAGCATTACGTTTCACTATCGTGCATGAAGTTGAAAAGTCATTCAATTTTCTTAACCCCTGAATGTTGCCTCTTTAGGTACTGAAAGGAAAATATCATCAACTTACTCAAAGGTAAATCTTTGGAACAAATCACCCTCCGACAGTTTTGCCATTACTTTCACAATCAGTTATTTTTGAATTATCTATTGAGTGCGGTGTCCTTTTTAGCTGACCGCCTTCCAAGATGTGCTTCCAGGTATACGACTGAAAGAAGAAATATGGACTAGTTATACCATTTGGCTACATAATTGAAATGTTGGAATCCCACAATTTAAGACTAAATGCCTTTATTCTTGTAATAGATACTGTTTTTTTATCTATTTATACAACCCTGAGGTCCATGTGTCTGCAATTATTAGAGAAATTGATCGAAGGTCAGCACGAGCAAAATAGCTAATGGCTATTACAGTAGTCACCGGCTCTTAAGCCCACCTCGGGCCCAGACCAAATTGGGCTTAATAAGCGGTGGGCGCATTAACTGGAGAGCCTTATTTCTTGATTAGCAAACGCGGGATAGGCAATAACATTACATACATACTGTATTATGTGTAGAGCTTGGTTATGTACAAGAAAAGAATGCTGTTTGTCTGTATTTTACGTTATAACACAAACAAAAAAATATTTGTGACTTCTTACTAGTTGCGCACGCAGAGAGCTGAGTATTTCACTCTATCCTATTGGCAAACTGGGCTTTGTAGCCGGCGACTGGGCTTATTAGCCAGCGGATTTAACTATATAAAAATCCGTCCCAAGCTGATTTGAGCTTTATAGGCGGCTGGGCCTATTAACCGTGGGCTTAATAACCGGTGACTACTGCATATATATTTCTTCAGAAAAATGCTAAATCGGGTATCCACAAAAATGGAAAAAGCATTTTTTTCTATTAACTATTTAAGCGTTTTTATCGGGAAAGGAATATTGAGTACAATGCTCTGGTAACACTGGTCAGTTTGGTGTGTTTAAAGGGGTAAAAGTATGTTTTTTGTGGCTCGATGCAAAGGTTTTCCAACTAAAACATTCATTAGGAATAGATAGCATGCGTTTTTTATAATCTAGTACTCACCTTTTTTATCGTCGAAGGACATGCACGACTATACATCCAAACATATAAGCTAGTCATATGCTTGTGCCTAACAGGTGTGTTACCGTACGTCTGTGGGAACAAAAAGCGAAAGACTTCCCGATGTATAGACATCCTGAAAGAAATGTGAAGAAGGCAAATAAATGGATATTCGGATATTGTGACCTCTTATTTAACTGCATACGGTCACTGCCTATGAATAAGATAAACAAACAGTCCAGTTAATTTTCGACCTAGAAGGCAGAAACATGATAGGTAAATAAAGCATGAGCTTTAGGCGAACGAAGGTCTTCGATTTATTTATAAGCAGGCAACTACAATAAGGAGGGGGTTAGAGTTAACAAATATTTAAGTAACCAATCAGTTGTTTTAGGTCAACCGCCGCAATCGATGACGTCCACAAGATGCCCAAGAGCAGGGATGGTGACTGTAGTCAGGTAAAGTGAGGGTAGACGAGTAACAATCTATCCACTCTAAACCCTCTTCCCGCTTTAATCGGTGACAAGACAACATCGAAAGTACCGAGCAGGAATCGGGCGTAATCCGCGTTCTCCAATGCAGCCAGAAACAACGCCTACTTTATTCTTAAGTGACAGAAGCCTTTGCGCTCGTACTTCTGCACTATCTACCCTCACTCACCCATAGTAGGTGCCTAACAAGATTCGAGGAGCCCCAGTCTCGTATTTCTATTACTGAAACTACTGTTAATACTTCTGCTTCTAGCAGTGCTGATACTATTACTGAAGCAATATTTGGTCAGAAATGACACTGTTTGGAATCAGGTCATGGCTCGTGTTTCCTTAATCTCAAATAGGAGTGGGGACCTCGATCTCTGCTATTTCCTGTAGAGGAGTTTGAGCTGTGGGGCACATAAGTGCTTGCCCTGGTTGTTTCCTAAAGTTAAAACTACTAGAGCTAGGATACTACTGTTCGAACTGTTGTGTCTATGCTAGTTATAGTAAGCATACTTGCTAAAACCAGTAAGTTGTAAGCTACAATACGGCCTGTACGTGCATGTAGGAAATTTTAACCAAGTATACAGTCGTAACCTATAAATCGCGTGTGTGTATCTATCGGACTTTCGAGTACCGGATACGCAATTAGTTGTATGTGGATGAGATACGCTCGCTTGTTGAGTGATAATGATAACGACATGGGCTGGCTTGGTCTTTGCATGGAGGAAACGCACAGGTGACCGAGGACGGAAATTTGTAGTCAGTTACAAAGATAAGCCAATTGCCGCTCCTAGGCGATGGAACAAATGAAACCGGTAAGACGTCTGAAGACAGCGATTACGAGCGCTCTCCCCGCGGTGAACTTTTTGCGCGTGCTTCACGAACTCCACCATTCCACGATTAAGAGGTGAATACTGACTCCCGTTGAAAGCCAATTCAACGTGTATTTACTCTTCTGTCTGCTCCTGTGGAGCAGGATGCATTAGCCAAATAACGAGGCTACTGAAAATAAGGGTATGTGAACGCATACCGGCTTGGCTGAGTAAGGTGAACTGAAATCAATCTTGAGTTCTTTTCTCGCACACCTTATCGATACGAATCATAGAGTCAATCCTAACCAAGCCTTTCAGGATGTCTACTGCGCACTAGTTAACTTCTCCAAGGGGTTACGCCAACGAGTTTTAGCCACAACCGAGGCAATGGCGATTCGTTTAGCAAAATCAGCCCTCTGCTGTCAAAAGACCTTAGTACAAGCCGTTTGTTTCCCTTGGCCGACGTTAGGCAAGAGCAGCCAGTCCCCGAAGGCACAGAGTACAGCCGAACGTACTCCGCGTGTCTAAAGTACAGACTTCAACCAACCTACAGTGAGTACGTCCTCCCCCGTGCTCCGCCCGCCAGAGTCCTCAAAACGCTGATGCCGGCATGCACGAGAAGAGGGAACAAGGAGAGGACAGCACACTCCCCCCATATCACGAAAACTATCTAATCACTGTACATAACCGACTGTTTCATCCTCTATGTCAATTTTTCGGCCTGAAGATGAATGACCGAAACCGATTATTTACCGAAACGACATTTCAGCTGACAACAATTAATCTTCTTTCCTATCCAATAGCCCCCCTTTTCGGACCTGGTGAACAAGAGCCTTAGTGCTTGCCTTCCCGAGAAAACGGAGGCTTGTTGCATCATGACTGGGCACATGCCCTGCCTGACACGATCTTGCTTCTACGTTGTACAAGTGAAAAGTGGCGCCCAAATGCTGGGCCTGGTAGAGGTTGATGCACCTGTGCGCTTTATCGTGCTGGCACTGTCTAACCGCCAGGAGGAAAGGACGTTTTACTTCCACATTGGAAGGTGTTTTGCCGCCCTCATGCAGGACAAAGCAAGTTTTTTTTGTCACTCTTTCCTTTTCCCATTTGGGCGTTTTCTACTTTGTCAGATAATGCTGCTTCGTTCCCGAACAAAAAATATTTCACTGTTAAGTGTGCATGTGGATTAAATGTCTCCAGAAAACGAAGGTTTTTTGGCGAAAAGATAACTCCGTTATATTTCTCCAAACGGTGATTTTTTTATTGGCCCTTTACGGGAGCTTTAATTAGTCAAAGTACAGTCGAAAATACTACGTGATCGATCGCATATCTCCCTTTAATTTTTATCATAACTTTTACGAAAAATTACATTTTATAAGACCAAAGCATTTCGTTAAACCACTTTAGGGGTACTGTTTGGTTGATATGAGAGCAATGGGAGCAATTGACAGGCTGTTTTTACAGCATGTCAATAAGAAATGGTCATTCTCCGAGTTGCCTATGAGCGTATACTTTTATATATTGTATATATGTATATATATATTAGCGATCACAATTAATTTGCTTCACTTTGGATGAGTGCGTTTGCTAAAACAACCATGGAGCTTCCCGATTTGAAAAAAATTCCAAGGGGTTACACAACCCAAATATTCATGCTAGGTATCAGGTTAATGCTGCTGTTAGGGAATCGATTAAGTACTATATTAAGCCTTATTTGCACCTATTTAACACATCAATATTCATTCTACAGAACATTTAGCAAGAGAAGACAGTCCACCTCTTCCTTTGCTCTGTTTTCTTGACCATATTTGAACTGTGCACATGCTTTTAATGCATAGACTATGAAGACTCGGGCATTTTCTGACGCCCAAATAGTGGGTGTAATTCGGTTTCCATGGATAGTGCTATGGAGGTAGTGACCTCTAAATAGTCAGTTTTTGACCCCCATACCTACATTTTCTGTGTTTTTATTTCTTTCGCAAGCTAATGGAAAAAATATTGAAACGAAAGTCAATTTTTCAGTTGCACATTCATTCCGGAATGCATGATTAGGTTTTTTTGCCTCACCAAAATCCTAATAAAACTACGCACAGTCCCACTAATCAGAAAAAAATGACATAGAGTCAAAGTAAAAAACCAACTCATAGTCCCAGCAGCCCGCTTTCGCAAACATCATTTAGGAAATCGTTTCTTCTTAAAGGTTCATTTCATAGATTTCTGGCTCCTAGCCTAAAAACTCCTTTCTTTGCCCCCTCTCTCAGTAGTCGACGTAGTTAGCGAATGATCGGAGCGTTATGCTTTGTTGATGCTTAAAATGCGAAATTGTGTGAGCACAGGGCTTAAAGATGTAAAAAGATTTTATCCCTTTTGCCGACAGAGGCATGAAGACAGGCTAGCACAAAATGTAGGAAACACTAGGCTTTACTTATAACTATCGTCGGCTCTAAATTGCCTTGCCTGTCCATCTTACCTGCGCACTTATTGCTGTATTTACGTAAATATCTGAGATCCCCATGTTTAAAACCTGTTGTTCAAACAATCGCATATATATTCTTATCAAAGAATGATTATCTAGAAGAGTCATCATTAGAAGGGACACTAATGGCAGTGCTTAAAATTGGGTTTGGTATTTATAAGACCCATTTGCCGCAGTTTACCAGTATTTGGCCGTCTGCTGCTTGATCATCTGCATAACCAGTGGGTAGGCTTGGTGCTGCCTTCGTTCGCTAGACTAATGTGGTGCAAATCGTTGCTCGTGCATAGCCGGGAGAGGCACTGTGTGACTTGCGGGTTCATCGCACACGTGGATGGGTGTAATTGGCGCCTCTTTATGAGCTTCTACGCTTGTGAAATACTCACGGAAGGCCACGTGAGTTTGCTGTAGTTGGATAAAGAGGTATAATTTCAAATTCGAATTAGTATTAGCAATTACAAAGAACGATTGAACTCGATTTTTCCTGGTCTACAGCTGACGGTGTAAGAATAAGTGGAGGGCAGACTTCCGTTCTTGGACGTTCTGGTATGCAACCAGCAGGACAGTAAAATGACTACTACTGTCTACCATATACCAAGAAACGCATCGCAAATATTGACTTGCAATAGCAAGCACCCGCAGCAACACAATTGAAGTTGTATAGTCACGCTATACCGACAGATAGAAACCCACTGCAGCACGCCAGCCACCGACCGAGACGAGGTGAAGCTCCTTCGGGAGATTTTCAGAGCTAACGGCTATGCACGGGCGTTTATTGGACGGACTCGAATGTTAACAAAAAAAGGTTCTCCGAGACCGTAGCTAGACCCCTCGCGCCTCACGGCATAGGAAGTGCCCACAGGCCTGCCTCCACAATCTGGCGACGAGTAATGCGGCCGAAAGACTCTATCCCGAAACAAAAAAATCAGGCGTGTTCTACCACCTTCAGTGTAGATTTGGGATGTGCAGCTACGTTGTAGAAGCCGGACGGTAGCTATACACGTGAATGCACGAACATCACTTGGTAGTAAGAAGGCTGGACCCAAAGTCAGGCGTAGCAACCCATGCGGCAGGGATTGGGTGTCTTCAACTTTGGTCCAGGTCAAATTGTAGGCTGAGGTGCCGATTACTAATCAAGGCAGATTAAAAAAGCCTGGATGTCAACCGACTGTTCGGTAAACCGCCCCATAAATGTGCCTGCCCCCTATGTTATATTCAGAACATTCTTATCGGGGACAGTCACGGTGTAGAACAATCGACGCCACCAACTAGCTCTAAGGTCAATGAGGCATGTCAGAGTGGGGAGACGAAACGGGGAGCGAGGTGACACAAATTACCAGCGCGCAGGAGACCAAATAAACATTGTCACCCCAGTTAGTGTCAACGCGAGCCAAAGTGCGTGTGACTGTTATCGTACCATTGGGGGGAGGTGCCTACAGTTACCACATCGAGCGGTTCAAAGTGGACTAGCAGACTACGTACACGAAAAAAACAGTGGCATGTAGTGAGAGACAGGAGCCGGATTACTCATTCTCTGAAGATGGATATGTGAGAAAACTATCCTAAACGTCAGATTTAAAATAAACATCTACTCTTTCTCGTTCTGACTTGCCACCAGGGAATCAAAGTTTCACTACCATTTCTTATTTTAATGTCTGCTATAATAAACCCAGTTCGAAATGGGTTACGGGTGCAAATCTCGGTTTCCGATGGAAATACTAGCCATTTGAGCGTGCTGCTTTTCGCTGGCTACGTGAACAACAGGTGTATTTTGGGAGAAAAAGGTTAAACAGGAATATCGGAAGGCGAGAGCATCACACGCATGCTTATGAGGAACAAAAGACCGAATTTTTTCAAAAACGGTTCAGTTGAAGCCCTCAGTATCGGATCTATAAACGAATCCTCCTTCAAAAAAGATCACAAAGCTGAGTAAGATACGGAAACAGGTGAGCTCAGTCAACAGTAACATACTATAACCATCTAATACAAATTTCTTCCAATTAACTACTCCTGTTTTCGCTATTAACAGTGAAAACAGTCAAACCCAGTCGTCTGCGATGATCAGACCATCATCAGCAGAGTACAAGTTTATGCAGAACGCTTCTGACTAAGGGTGCGGTAGCAATCGAAAATGTTTCACACATGCTATTTCTTGGTGAAACACTTAATCATCAATCCGAAAAATGTAGCGCGTTCATTAAAAGAAAAGATTTTTGTCTGCTGTATATAAATATATGAAGGCTCACTAGAGCGTTTTAAGAGTACTTGAAGCTTTTTAAAATCGTGGAGAATGTGTGCTAGTTTTGTATGAGCTTTGACGATGATACAACACACGAAGAAGATGTGAAGATTTGAGCGGGATTCTGTCCACTTCGGTGGCATAATATCAGAGTCTTCAGAAGCTGGTAAGCGAGACTATATTCTGCAAAGTAACATCACATGTAAGTTTCTACTCTCCACATGCAAAGATTTGCTGGATGATTAAAGCCCTGTTTCACCGATTGTGCGCAACTGAATCGTGCGCGGACTTTCTCTCTTGTACGCGATGCAGCGAAACAAAATTGATGATTTCCGTGATCTAGCGAAATAGGCATGCCAATGAAAGTGAAGTCACATTTTCAGGACTATCACTGCATGCCTAGATTTCGTTAATCACGACTGCAGTCTCGAAATGAGTGTTGCACATAAGACCGAAAAACGGCATAAAGGAACCTGTATTCGCCATAATGTATACCAAGGCATCCGGTAGATAGTGCCATAACCGCGTTCTCACTTGGAGCATCGGTGTTGGCAGGAGCTACTGATTCTTGAAATGCAGGTCAAATTAATCTCGATGAGATCCGCTATGTTTGGACTCGTGACCTTGGCGGTCTTACAAAAGCTGGAGCTACCACTTAACTTGCAAAACAGCACAAAGTTTGCGCCTTGGTATGTGGATGATAATTCTGTCATTCTGAAGAATAATTAACACTACCTTCCTCAAAACAACATTGTTCGTGGGATAATGTCTTCCGTGATGCCCTTGTCAGAAATCTTAAGTATTCGGGAGGGTGAAATGAGTCACACAAGTGACCCGATTCAACAGCCATCATCCGAACAGTCACAGAGTTAATTTTCCTTCAATCGGCACCTCTGGGACACATGACGGTGAAGCAGGAGGAAGATTGTTAAACTGCGGTACTTTCACGGGCTGTTCAGGGCAATTGGCCACCCGCAGAATTTGGACATCCGGTCGACACGACAACTATTAATTCATGCCAGAATTGGGGCTAAGGAGATATATGTGAAACGGACAAACATCACAACACGAGGTCTTACAACCACCAGCTGTAACTCATTATTTCACAGGAGAAAGACGGGAGAACCCACGAGAATACTTAATTGGCTGCAACCTCGACCATCGTAAGAGGGAGAGGTGTCCACACGAAAGAGACGTTTGGTAACAACAACGGCCACTTCAAAGGTATTGGGCCGGCATCGTTGCAGTATATGACACGCGACGAGGTTGAATAGATCAACTTCAGCAGAACCAGCCGCAGCATCCTTGTAAATTTGGGAATGCAAAATTTTCGGAGGCCTTTTCAGCAGAAATAAATTTAGATTCATGAATTCGTCTAGTGATCTATGTTGCCAATCGTGGAGAATATGTAAGTTCCAGGAAGCAGTTCAGAAGAAGAGGACGCGATCACGGGAACACGAGTTTTATTTGCCTGACGTTTTGGATTCCGTCAGGAATCCTTACTCATAAGTGATGGTGGCATTGTCATGGTTATACGCAGATAAGATAAATGGCCCCCATGGATTATGCCATGTCTGCGCGCCTCCGTCTTAGGTTTTCCACTAACATTTGGTCTAAGTTCCCGTCCACTCTTATGTACAGGACTGCAGAAAGATAGACGATAGTAAGTCGCAATTTTCTCGATTCGACAAGCCTTTATATGATTGTATTGCCTGACGATGAATTCGACAAAAACGTTCGTTCACCTAACATGATTGAATGTTGGACATAGTAGCGGTGATCAGAGGCCCTCCACGCGCGGCAAGCTCTGAGACGGCGCGCGCGCGTCTGTTCGCTAGCACGATGTGGGCGTGACTGTGTAGGACCCAACAGGACAAAGAGATAGATCCTTGTTTAAATACGTGGGCGCGGTTACTTTGAGCCGGATCGAAGATGGTGTACATCGTGTTTTCTCGCAATAGAGGGGCAGGACTGTTGTCCCTTCCCTGGCGGAGCAGCATAGTCAAGATGGGCTGCGCTGTCATAAAAAAACAGATGAAGAGGCGAAGCGATGGATCCACCATAGGGAGGTTTGATGTAGCAGACCTTGGCCGCCCTGAGGGCGGGTGGGAACGCGGTCGAAGACGCGTCTGCTGTGGTTCCCTCGTCTGTGGGGGGTACCGTACTTTGGCGGAGCGCCTATTACTTAGAGAGCTTGTCGCAGCCGTTTGGTTGCTAGAGAAAAATGGGACCCTGAAGCGGTTGTTACAGAATTCCTTTCCCGTTCATGGCGCTTGCCGATCCCGACGAGGTTAGGGGGAGGAGTGAGGCAAGAGGAGCAATAAAAGCATCCCCAAATTATGGGAGAGGTCACCAGGACTGTAGCTGGTAAACCACTCCATTTTATCTTGATATGTCCTATACTACCTCGCCCCGCCCCATTTTCAATGGGATAAGAGAGGCTGTTTCGTGTTGCTTGTATCCACCGATTCAGTATTCAGCAGTAATGCGTACATCAATCACCAAAGATAACAACTATTAAGGTGGTATGGTTCTATTGAACAAATATTACACGCGCTACAATAATGGATACAAATAGTCAAGAAAAAGAGAGTCGGATGAATTGCCGGACTCTAGACAAGGGAACGACGCACGGCCACTAACGCCACGCAGGGATAGGCCAGTTTTTCGATAGTTATATTGCCGACGAAGGGCAAAATTGGTCAAGCGGTGTTCAGGTCAACCAAGCATGACAGTTGCTGGTTCTAGTCAACTTTCCTATGGAAGGCCCAGAAGCGAGCTGATGTGAAAAAGTTCCACTTTGTTGGGGGTTGTTTTTGGACACGCGTGTGTGCATTCGAGCGGAAAGGGTCAACGGGGAGGGCAGCTGGCATTGTTGGGCAAAGAGCTTCGACAGACACGCGGACGGAGGAAGGAGACAGCTTTTAGAATAGGGAACAATCGTATATAGGTCACGCATGAAGGCAATGGAAGTGGACGTGGAGAATTTTAAACTTGGTTAGCTATGACTGTCTTTTTGCCGTCCTTTGTGTACTTTGAATGTGTGGCACCGTTGTTCTGTCGTTGCTTTTGCTACTTTTCCAGATAAAAATAAACCGCGTACTCCTGGAATATTAAACCTCATAAAATCACTGACTAGATTAGACTCAATTTCTGAGACGTCTAAATTCATCAGATTTCCTTCCTTTTAGATGCTAGCGAGTGGCACAAAAAGAGTAGCATAGCGATTTTTAAATTAAATGTTAGATTCTTTATTTGAGCATTTTTGTGTTTTCCTTTTTTTCAGAGGTTCTGTAAGGCCGCTTACCGAGCCGAAAATGGCTCACAGCTGTTTCAAGCAGCTTATAAATTCAGCAAAAGGATGATGATCCTACCCTCTCACCCAGCTGTCGTCAAAGGCAGTGGGATCCCGGTTCGCCCTCGGAAGAGCTCAGTAAACTTTGAACGAACAGATTTAGGTAAACTGCCAAATTTGATATACTTGTTAGCAAATAGCTTTTACAAAAATGCTGCCGTGGCTGCATGCGGATTAAAGAATCCGTTGGCTTTGATGGTTTTCCTATTAGGTTCTCTTTTCTTGACAGACATTTTCAGTGGCTTCTTTTTGATTATTATGAAGTGAAAATTTCCATTTTATGATCGGGTATAATATTCATAAATTGACGATAAATGCTCCTTCAGATTTATCAAAGCATCCTTGACAGTGACTTGCTTCTACACCTCTGAAATCTGATTTGCCAGGTCCTGCTGCTGTTTCTGAGGATTTCCTGTCCCAAAGCTTCGACTGATTTGACTGGAAAAAAAATGTACAAGCTGTTTTTCAGGCTACGACGTAAAGGAAATTTTAAAAAATGGACGTGCGCATTTTTTTACCTGGATACTGAATGATCGGTGTGCTCTGTGTTTCGTCACTTACATATACAAGGCAATATGCAGAATTTGTGGCATGTCACGCGATGTGACTTATGAGTTGAAGCGCACACGAGAAAACTGGAGATGGGCAGAGCCACCAGTTAATGTTTTTGATATTTTTTGCTTGACTGTATTTGTTGTAACGGTGACTTCAGTGTTGTCACCGTCTAATTAAGCCCTTTGGAATCCTCAAGAAAGAACACAATAAGCAGGGCGTAACTTTGGAATTCACCCGAAGTCGCTGTCTACAGTGGAAGTTTCTGCTGGCTGATCTTCAGCGCAATGAATATCCCCGCAGTGGGGGGGACTGGCGGTGCTCGCGCAGTCCGTGTCCAACTCACTGCCTGAAGTGTGAGTGGCTTCTAAGTGATTGTCAAGCAAGCTTGGTTGGAGTCTCACGGGGCGCATTGGAATGACGTCAGCTGCCGTGGCAATCCTAAGTGGCCCTTGAGGAACTGCGACCAGTTGGGCACGCGCCTGGACGCGCGTGCGTGTGTCTCTGGTCCAGCCTTTAAGGTCAGCGCATGGAGACGGTCAGAGTGAAGACACAAATACATTGTGGCAGTCCAAATCGAGAAAGGAATCATTGTGGCAGTCGGCGACAGGCACAACACCTCAGGGAGCCTGCAAGGTTGCTAGTATTTGGTCAGGCTGGACTCCTAACAGTATTATTTTTGATTCGACGAACAACCCCTAATTAAAGCGATGGTTGTGCATAAAGACGTGTATTGTGGTTTTACTGCCACGATTGACTGACGGCGGACAGTTATGATTCAGACGTATGGACCAGTGATACCGTATACGATTCACCGTACTATGGGGCACTAACAGTCCCGGGGTCTCTCAGGCAAGTTATGGTTGCGGGGAGAAATAGATGCAGACTGCATCACAGGGGACTGGTCAGATTTTATGTGAAGGCGCATGACAGTCTCAGCGTACAGTTTATGAGTGAATAAAAACAAAGAGAATGAACTTATCTTTTTTTAAATATACTATGTTATGGTAAAATAAGATCTTTGAAAAATCGAGTTGCACTGGTGAATTTTCGAACAGGTATCACTTGTTCGTCGTCAGACTAAATAAAAAGTGAGAGCTGAGAATGTCGCACTAGATGTTTTTGGAGCAGATACTACAATAAACGTGGTGGAGTTGGGAGGGGGGTTACGGTGACGTGACTCCTGCGGCGATCGGTTGTGCTGGTGAGGGGATGACGAACAAGTGATACCTGTTCAAAAATCCACGAGTAAACCTCGATTTTCCGAAAGATCTTTCTTTTCATCCTATCATCTCGGAATATAACTTACTACACTTATCCAAAAAACTATTTTTGGCAAACAGCTGTTTTTATCAGTCATCATTGGGCCTTTGCATTAAATGGCAAATAAGTTAGTCAAGTGTGTAGGATTTATATGGTTCGGAAGGGCGTATTAGTCATCGCTTCATGCTCTAGTTTCTTTCATGACGGGTGTGGAGTGTGGAGTGCAGAGGAAGATGGAGGGTATGTTCACGGTAGGCTGCGTTTTCGTTCTGTTCGTCAAACATATGGCATGCGTCTGACTGATGTCTGTGCGGGCCGCATGTGATTCCCGCCCTTAGTCGGCCAAGAAAGACAAACTTTCTATGTCAAAATATTTTGTTAAACGAATTGCCCCTACCTGCGCTGTGACTACCACCCTTTAGCATATGCCTTTGGGGGTAGTGTGCCAGGGCCTGGTATATGACATTTTTGTAGAATAGATTATTATGATTTTCTTCAGGCGTTTTGATGGATTTTACAGCATGTGTCTGACCCTGCTGTGCAGAACTCTGTGGCTTCGTTGGGGTTCGAATCCTACATCAGAAGGTTTAAGGTTCGTCTACAGCAAAACGGTCTAACCAGCTGATGTTAGAGCACAAAGTCGAATCAGATTCGGATCAATGTATCAGTCAAGTTAATGTAACGCTTGCAAATCACACATTCTGTTGCATTAAGCTGACTGTGGAGGGAGGATTTCGTCAGCAGTTGCCCTCGGAATCGATATTTTTTTCGACTTATACCGGGGTTGCTAATGTTTACACAAACTACTCACATCAATAATAGAAACCTGCCAACAACTTTTAGTATGAATTGAGCCAACCAGTAGGCTCTTTCGTTCCAGATTAACTACTTAGGTAATTCTACAAAAGCAATCTGCCTACTGTTCGTGGTGGTATAGCAAATGAATCCTATAACTACTGCAGGCCTTGAACAAACAGTGCAGTATCTGATGTCTTCATTGATGATGGATTTAGATGTGGATCCGAGAAGCCGGGTGTATCTAACTGTTGACAAGGAGCAGATGTGGTCGGGGTGACAGAAACTTATTCCCCAGGCGTTTTAAAGTCCATCGCGGATCCATCATCAGAGACAATAGGAGAAATGATTAATGTATGCATACAAAGTTGCAGTATTTAGAAAATACAGTCACTATGGTATTGCATACCCATGACAATCAACGGCTCCGTCCCATCGTTGTTAGCTGCCCGGCTGTGTGCTAATTGGTTGATGGCCGGCGTGTAGGTCTTGTCGTGGGGAATATTGATCCCCGTAGTAGATTTGGGCATAATGGCTATTCTGTCACCTGGCTGCCTAGCGCAGGCAGTGGACGACGCGTTGACTTGTGCGTGCCCTGTGTGAGGAATTGTTTTAGCCAAGCCGGGCCTGAACACCAGATATGAATTGGGCAGGTGTTTGCGCCTGTTTAGACTGGGACTCGTGGACCATAACTCTAATAATTTGGGACTCACAGGATTGTGATCTCTCGCGAAATTGTCGACTTCATCAAATTTGAATGTGTGACCAATTATCATCGAATGAGCCGTGACTTGTGAATTAGCGTCATGTTGTTGTTTAGCCCGCAACTGCGCCAGGTTCTGTAGACAACTCCAGATGTTTCTTGCAGTGGCAGTTGGTCTTTTGGTTTAATTATCCAGCTCTTCTTCCAGTGATCACGCATCTGTCTTCTTACCACCAAAACATTCAGTTAGAATAAGCAAATTTCGATCTAAGTTTCCGATGATAGCCTCGTGCATAGCCTCGTGCGAAGGTCTCCGCGGTCTACCCTACTTGGCTATCTGCGTACCGTGATTACCCGCTGGCAATCTTATCAGCCAGACCTGCCGGTCTAAACAGTCACCCTTTGTTCGACCCAAAGCAGACTGTTGACGATCTGGACGGATGCCTCCGTTTTTCCAGTTCCGTGGCGGACTCTGCAATCAGCAAGGAAGAATCAGGACGTGGCTTCCACACGGTGATGATCCTGGGAACCCTTGCAATACCCCCCCTCCAGTGGGAACCCCTTTTTTTCTCCTAAATCCCACGCATTACCCCCACAAGGGCGACAGTTTTTCTCCTAAAAATCCCTGAGGAGTTTTTTCACTGTCTGCTCCTATTTTCATCCTATGACTCAGGACAACTGGCCTCGCCAACAGTCTAAGCAACAAATTTTTTGCTACCACTGCACATATGTACAAATAGGGCACTCAAAGGAATTTTTCCTACATACCCTCAATATACTGGTACTGAATACTGATACTAATTGGATAGTATGATCTGCGGAGGTGGTTTTAAGCGCTCATCTGTTTCAAAACACTTGCCTATGTAAACATATGAAGCCAACTGTTAGTAAGTATTCTCCCTCACATCCCTTTCATTTCTGTGTCCATAACACAATATATGTTTTCCCTTATTTTGTAGTTAACAAGATATAAAAAATTTGTTTGCCTTTTCCATTGTATTCCAGTTTTTGAGGATTATGCGGCAGATTATGCCGCTAACAATCAACAGAATGCGGTGGTTGATGACAAGATACCAGCGCCACCCGAATTCTCCTTTTCTTTCTGCAGACACTTATGCCCACCTTTCAAGGAATTAGTCCAGGGCATAAAGGTGCTGGTGAAGCGTATGCCCAGTGACTACATTGACGCATTTACAAGAGACAATGTTGGCACCATGCTAAGCAGCATTCTCTTCATCTACTTCGTCGTATTCGGCCCGGCAATCACATTTGGAAACCTAATGTGTAAGTAGATATTCGGTATGCATAGTTGCATTTGTAAAAATGAGAAAACCCAGAGCTCCGTTTTTTAATTTATTAGAGTCGTCTGTCAGTTATTCCCTAAATGCTATCCTCAGTGGGTATACAGTTGAGTGGAGTGAAACTAACCAAGACATGGGAGATGGCAACGGCCATTTCCGGCTTATTAGCCGTCATCAGGCAGACATGCCCGATGCTAAGTGTGGATCACCCGAAGCTCACACCCTCAAATTTTGATCATGGAGTGTGACTCTCTACCATTGAGCTACGGACCCGTTGCACGTCAGTTCTTCTACCTCATATACGACATGTCGTTATTCAACTGGCTAAGAGGGCTCTAGATTCAATTCCAAGGTACAACAAGACGAGCATCTTCCCTAACTTTCAAATAAAGTTTCACTGATGCGCCATCGAATGCTCCATCAGCTGACATCCATGCCCTAACAGAAAGGAAATAATGAGAAATATTTTCTTTACTTCAAAAAGTAGTGTTGACGTTGCTTTTATTGATGCTGTCGCAAGAGATTCGAACCTGTCCCAATAGGCAAGATATGCGCCACCCGCTAGTTGCGCTATCCTTCAGGAGCTACACGCAGGAAGTGGTGTTCCTCCATAATCTTTCCTGTGGTTTGACACAGTTTTTTGTTCAGAAGAAAATGATGCAATCACTGGAACGTGGACTTTATTTTCCTGACGTTTCGGATTCCCTCGGGAATCCTTAATCATAGGTGATGATAATGCAGTCATGGTCATGCGCAGATAGGGTGGATACATGCACAGGCTGCACGGTATTTATAGGTCATAATGATCATCCGCGTGTGTGTGATAATTGCTTACTTCTGTAGCCACCGCTTGGGTCTTAATTGGTGCGGCACTGGCTTGACACTTAGCGGTCGACTCACTTATTGCCACAGATTGTTCATCAGCGTCGGATGCGGGCTCGATAATTGCAGGGCAATTATGCTCGCTGTCGTCGGAGTTGATGCTGCGCCCAGTCCTTCCCACGTGACTGATTCTGCTGCTCAGGAAATGCCTCAGTACACCGTATGGGAAAGCCAATTCGTTGCGTTCGTTGATGGACTGGGGGCCTGTGAACCATGACTCGAGCAGCTCGCGGCTCACGCGGTTGTCCCCTCTTGCGAGAATTTCGGCCTCGTCAAACTTGAAAATATGGCCGGGTCCCGTCGTGTGAGCTGCAACCTGGGAGTTGGCGGCTTTCATTCTCAGCACCGCTGCATGCTCGGCCGGTTTCTCCGACGTAGTTGCTTTGTCCACAACTGCACCAGATCCGGTAAACGACTCCAGCCGTTTCCTGCTGTGGCAGTGAGTCTTACGGTCTCATGACCCGGCGCCCGATGGTTGCTACTGGCCTGTGCGCAACTAGTTCATTTCAAAAATAGTAACATTTGAACGTGAGAGGCGACTTTACGCTCGCCCGTAAATTACAGCGCGAATGGCACTCAGCCGCTCTGCGTCAGATTGGTGAGCTGGTGTGGTGACTTTGCCGATGTGTGATTGGCCATACTCAAGGTCGCGTACCTGCTCATGTTAGCTAGAAATTCGCGACCACGTGTTTCCGAGGCCGATGAATGCGCTTGGGCGTATCACGCTTGAAGCGCTACAACCCTTTTTAAGTGTTCAATAAATTTTAATTCCTGTCCTTGCATATAGTACGCATATACACTGGTTCACTGGAGCAAGTACAGTTGATAATGTGCCACTCTATAGGCATCCTAGTCTTTTTTGCCATCATTGTGATCGGTGTAGGAAGACAGGGTTTAGAATATTTATGATCAAAGCCTTCCACAATATGATAAAATCTATGACTGGGTTAAATTTATTCACACACGAATGCACGATTATATTCGATAAAAAAGGAGAGCGGTCTGGATCACACAACTCAGTCATTGCAATTTTATTAACAGGAATGTGCAGGAACACGTCTTTTAGAATGGAGCATCTTACTATATAACTGCAGGAAGACTAGCCATATCTTCCGTGCTAAAACGTCCGCGAACTCATAAAATTCCCTCTTTTGAATAGAAATGGAAATAAACAGCAAATACATTACTTCTTTGTGACAGCCTGTTTATGGATCTCTAGTGACCCAAGTGAACCCGGGATTTATAATCAGTCTTAACATCTTCGCTGCTGGCATTTCGACGCTCGTCTACTCACTGTTCGCCGGTCAACCTCTGGGCAGTATCGGACCTTCGGGACCAGGTTTCATATTTGAAACCATTATTGCCGCGGTTAGTTCAATCGAACACTGTTTTTTTTACTACATTCAAGGAAATAAGTATTGTCAAACTGAAAGAAGCAAGAGCACAGTCTTTCTGTTAATGGCGTTTTTGTCTGTTACAGTCCTACGCACCAATAAAAGTTCTTTATTCGACTCCCCGCGGTTACAGTACTTGAAGCTAATTGACCTGTAGGCAGATCTAAAGTGTTCCGAACACGCCAGCTACTTAAGCAAAGAATAAGTAGGCGTTTGTGGGGATAATGCTTTCCCTCTTCGTTCTCCAATACTCGTTACCCAGAAATCATGCACCGTCATAGTTAACTGTTCCAACGCTTCCGAGGGTTGACCTCGCAGTTGCTTTTGGTTAACCGACAACAACAGCATCCGTGTCCTTTTTCCTTCGGCATCCTGACGGCCGAGAAAAACCCACCGACTAAAATGCGTTCTGCCGAAGCATGGCGGCTCCCGCAGTTGACCTCAGCTCGACCACGCACACTCGCGCATACTTGCGCGTCCAGATAAGCACATCTACGTAAGGACCACTTCAACGGGTCCCATTCCACCGATGTGACGAGGGCCTCAATATTCGACACTCCCTTTTGCAAATACAAACACACCAATAGCGAACCACCTGAAATCCCTTCACAGACATGCAAAGGCAACTGCGATCGTCACGTTACACACACTCTCGGGCAGAAATGGACGCATTCAACACCAGCCCCGGCCTCGCTAGCGGGCACTGCTGCCCAAGACAGTAATGCAGGGTTCTATACACAATAAAGCCCCCACAATGATGACTTCCACCTTTAACCTTGTAGCGGTCTAAGCAGTGAGTGTACTGGGGTCACTACATCATCATCAGGTCGAATCCCAGGTTGGAATTTAAAAGGCAGGAGTTACCAGAATGAGGGGTTTAATGTGTACAGAACCTTGAGTTGCTGGCATAGGTGGCAGTGGCCGTTGGCGAAGCCAGGACTGGTCCTGACTGCGCCTAACCAGGCCTGATAGCGTCGACTGAGTGGTGTGTGGGGTGATGACAGTTGCTTTTACATGACTGTGAAGCGAATTCAAGTGCTTTTTTATTGGTGTGTTGCAATTGCCCTATCAGATGTCGCCTGCAACTGCCCCCTGCTGCGTGGCCGCGGCTTGTCGTGTTCGAGTGGCAATTAGGCACGTGTGCTTATTTGGACGCACGTGTACACGCGGACATGTGCGCATTTGTGTACGTGAATGAGTAAGCTGAGTTCAACTGCCGGGTCCGCCGACACGCCGAAGAACAGGCGAAGGTGGACGCAGCTGTTATCGGTTACCCAGAAACAGCTGCGAGGTCAAGCCCAGGGGGGTAGGGGGCGCCAGTGAAAGAAAACATTGTAACAGTTGAAGAAGTGGATCCGACAAAGCAAAGGGAGACCGGAATGGCCATTTCTGGCTTATTAGCCGTCATCAGCCAGTCATACCCGTTGCGAGCTCCTTGACAAAGCGGAACTTAATTGTTCCTTGACTAGATCGGTGAAACACCTACATTCATTAATTGTAACAGTTGTTTGTGGTGACACGACTTTGGAGCAGCGAGTCTTGGACAACGAAGGGGAGATAGGCATTGTGGCTACCCGCCACAACCTTCAACCCGGGGTTTGACCTGATGATTGTAGTGCTCCAAGTAAAATCACTACCTAGACGCTAAGGTGCTGTGCTGTCAAAACACTTTTGGGACGGCTTATTAGCTGCCATTTCTCGCCTATAAAGATTGATAAAGAGTAAAAATATACAACAGAGAACTACACGGTTTCGGTAATCCAGCAGCAAGATTGTATTTTAAAAGACAGCCTAGTCGCTGAAAAAAAAATACCGAAAAAAACGACCTTCAAATTAAAAAGACATTAGTATGTATGAAGTAGGAAATGTAAGCGTTTTGTAATGTTTACCTAATAAATCTAGTACTCTGCTGTCAGAAAACTCTAACACAAGCCCTGGCCGACACCAACGCCAGATGACGATGGCATATAGCCCCCAGCCACGAGTGGCAGTGGCACATCCAACACGCCGACCACTTGCACAGACTGACAAAATCCGCAGTCGCCACGAAGGGCCCACTTAGGACAATTATTGATTTTTGTTCATTTTCAAATTTTCATTGTTTTGCAAAGTTAAGGGCCTGACAAAGAATTTCTGAAAAACATGTTTTGCCTAATAATTTGACAGTGCTAACTGACAGCTCTGTCATTTGAGCACTTGCCTCAATGATTTTTGAAGACCTACAACGACATACCTCGATCTCCTATGACTAGACACCCCATGATATTGGACAGGCTGTACAGCCTACTGAGTATTTACTAGCGTTTGAACCGTTTAAATGCCACAATAACTGGAAACAGCCTTCATGCGAATACACTAACCTGGTCTTCGCAAACAGCTTGTCCATGTGGCTAATCTAGTCCTGTTATTGCAACTCCCAGTCCGTGATTCACACAATTCTTTCTAACTTTTAGCGCTTTGATAATTTCCTTATCGCCATCTTAATTAACTTTAATTATAGCCGATATTTTCAAGTTGCTTTTCTGAAATAACTTCCACTTTGATGCATCCACTACGCGTTTTCTTGGTTTAGGTGATTACAATGTTAGTGGTATATTATCGACGTATGAAGACGTCTAGTTAATATACTGTTAACGTTACTTGCTCTATCTTATAGTATTTGTAGGTGCCGTTTCTCTCAATTTATTGCTAAAATTAATAACCCAGTTGGCAAAATCTTAAGGCTAGAAGTGCTAATACGGATAATGAAATGGTATGGTAAGAAAATGGCTTGGTACGTTTCTGTGTAGTCTTGATCTTTACTCGAACAGAAGACAGGGACTTTGTATTTGTCTTTGATTATAAGGTAAAATTACGTTTTACTCTGTGTGGTTGCCCAAACAAAGCAATTAGCACTGATACTTGTTGGCAGGGGACTATTTTAAGCGTGCATTTGTGATGCCGTTTTCCATAACCCAAAGTCAGTTAGTCTTGGTTGACACAGCGTTTTATCACTGCGCACGCATCAGCGAGTCCAATTTTGTCCAAGTATGGGTTGCTCGTGATTTGCTGTCCATTTGTCCCCATAGAGAACCGGAGAAATAAAACAAATATCCCTTTTTTGCGAAGCAAATATTAACTATGCACAAGGGCAGTTGGCGAACACGTGTAGGCTTTCGATAAATTCTCAGCGGGTAAGTACATTTATGTAGGAACACAACGAAACCCTCCCAGCCGTGTAATCAGCCTTCGCTTACCGACTCCAACTCCGCCCTACTACCTTAACTCTGCTAAAAAGATCTAGAAGTCAAGTGTTTGTGATATCTTTGGTTCTTAAAACAAATGGAAGGATATATTTTTTCGTTTCTGAATGCCATTTGACCAACATACGTAAGCTTTCGCTAAATTCTCATCGAGCCAATAAATGTATATGGGAATGGCGTACAAGTTAAACATGCGGTCAGTTGTGTGTGTCATCGGAATAAGGTGTGGGGCGGTAGAGGGTCGATAAGAAACGACTGGTAACGCAACGGGGGAAAGTGATGGCTTGATGCATCTGCTCTTTCACCTTTTCCTCTGGAGCAGGTTATAGTGGTCGCACCAGTCGACACTTATCCAAAAGAATAAGGCAACATAGTGGTGGCTGAGAAAAGGTGAACTCAGGCACATGAAAAGCGCTATTCTCGCCCATATTGATTCCGGACATCGCGTGGACTCCAATGAAGCCTTCTGGGTAATTAACGAGGTCAAATAAGCTATCCAAAGTCCCTAGGTCAGCGCCTACTAGCAACAGCAGAAGCGACTGCTGTCAGATTTAGGAAGGTGGTTTTGTGTGCAAAAATGAACGTCCTGCAAGCTTCGCACCTGGCATGCCAACGGTCGCTTAATTACGTGCGGGCTGCTAAGCTCTTTCTCCTCCCTCCCCCTGGGCCGGCTCCGCCAGCCTCACCCCCCTCCCCGGCCGCGTAACCAGGTTTCGCTTATCAACCTCTCCCCCCCCCCTATTCCAAAGACTTCCTTGCATGATATTACGAACATTTAGCATTGCTGGCAAAGACATGGGAGACTGAAGTGGCCATTTCTGACTCATTTGCCGTCGTTAGACAGTCATAATCAGTGAGCGGTCGGTGAACGTTCATCAACAAGTGTCAATAGCCCCCAACCTAAACTCGCAAGACAATGAGCGCTTGACTCAATTGTTCAGGCGTCGGACCCTGCTCAAAAGTTCGCCAGTTCGAGCCTCGAGTAGTGCACCACTGAAGGCTGGACATGACTGACTGACGACGGATTATCAGCTAGAAATGATCATTCCATTCTCTCTCATCTTTGCCGGCAATACTATCTGCCCATACCACCAGCTGATTAAGCTGCTGTCGGGGCCCGAGAAATGAGGTCCAACATAAAGGCAGAGCGGGCCAAGTGAGTTCCGTGAGCGGTCCGTGAACATTCATCAACAGGCCGTATATTATTGACCGCATCTTTAAACTGTACCCCATTCCCATATAAATTTACTGGTCCGATAAGAATTAATTCGATGCTTACACAAGCTTTCCAGTTTTTTGGAAAACGTTAAACGTAATTTTGTAAAAATAAGAGGCCTTCGTTTGAAACCAGTCCTGTAGTTCTGAGGACGTATTTGCTTGGGTATCAATGCTAAATGTCAACAGCTATGCTAGTCGCTTACCTCGCTTCCGTTTTCCAGTGCGCCAGATCGACGGGTGCAAACTTTTTCATCCTACGATTCTGGGTGGGTATTTACGCTGCTGTTTTCGGCGTGACCCTCATTGCACTCAACCTCTCTTCTCTGGCCTCCTATGCAAGACGGTCACTGGAGGAACTATTCAGCAGTTTCATTTGCCTCTTTTTAATACTGAAGGCTGTATTTACCATGTTTAGGGTGAGTACTTTCTCAAGGTTTAATGTTTTTTCTTTAGCTAGCTCTTTTTGTTACTTACACATACACATATATTACAGTAAGATGCGCAAATATTCGAGGTCCAGGTATCTTATCGTTTTCATCATCCCTCAAAGAAGATGAAAAAGAAGGTTCAAGGACATGGTACGAGTTATATTGATACTTCGTTTTGGACAGGGCTCGACGCACGAACTTTGACCTGTTCATTCGCTGCTGACTGTCCATGAGGTTGACCGCTGGGGGGTGGGGGTAATGTGACCTTTGTCCCTTTGCGGGTGTCATAATTGTTGGCATGTCGGTGCGCTTACTGACCTGTCCCTCGTCCACCAACGGACTAATCATTTGTTTCTGCTCGCGTGGGTTCATGCTAACCTCGTGGACGCGGCCCTGGTTGACCCCTCTCCTATTTTCCTCTGATCTCCGTTGTACTCCATGCCTGAGTCTTCTTTGCCGTCCTGTTGGCCTTGGTGAAACTGACTCGAGCCGTTTCCGTACCACCTGGTAGGCAGGATAAAGGCCTATGGCTCTGTTAAGTAGGCCAGTCGAAGACCAACTTCCCAACAGGAGTCTAGCCATCTTGTCATTTGCTCGGCCTTTTACCCATGATTTTTGAAGGCGAAAATTGTACGTCGAGCACCGATTTAATACCAGGTATGCAGCGAGACTGAAACAGTCCCGGCAACCAGGAACAACCACCACGTTACTCTGGCGATGGGAAAAAGCGATTGTCCGAAACGTCAGTATCAATTTAACTCGGTCAATGTCATTGAACCTCTTTTTGTGTCTTTTTGGCGGATGCTGAGAACGAAATATATTATAGTAAATTCTCCTCTATCATGAAATTTCGACAGAAATTGTGGAATGTGTTTTCGATTCAAATATATTAATTATGGCTGTAAGACTGACTATCTTACAGTTTACTCTCAACGTATTACACCCACGTCAGGATGCAGGCTTTTGAATGTGCCTGCAAATGTATATTCTGAAAAAATGGCTCATTAAATACCATGCCTTTTATCATTGCTTTTCGATGCGTCTGCACATTCAAGCATATCCTTTAAAAGAAAATGCACAAACTATTCTTATTCGTACAAGTTTAGTATAACACCGCGCCTTCTTCAAAGTTATACTTAAAGAAAAGGTATCTTTTCGACTGAAAGATGTTTTCAAACAATGAGATATATTACGACCATCAAATAAGAATTCACATAAAAGCACATTTGCCCACTTATTAATGTTGCCTTTTAATTATACGACTTGGTCGGCATCCATAGCAGCTTTTAGGGGGAATACCTGGCTTTGTTCTCATGTAAATGAGAGACATTGAAATCAAGATTTACGGCCGGTAGAACGCAACATTATTCTGAAATTCAGAAACGTTTTAAAAATCGAAGAATACACTTTCTTAAAGTGTAATATCTGAAGGTGTAATTTGTGACCGAAGGAGTGCAAGGAAGAGTATGTTCGTGACCTTTTTTAAAAAAATTGAATTTATAAGGGATGCGAAAATTAACGAGAAAAATTTAGAATAATTAGGTAGTGACTTTTAACGGATTAGACTATTTGTATCTAGCGAAATGGAAGTTCCCTCAAAAGTCCGCATCCTGGAGTAACTAAAATATCTCACGATTAGGTTGCACAATAAGCAGTCTTATAACCCTACATTACTAAGTTTTTTTTTCGAATCGAAAACTTGAAAACAACAATTCATGTAGTCCGGCTTATTCAGCCCTACTGCCAGTATATTTTCCTGCAAAAACGGCGGTAATAGGGCTTTATGCGTGGGGAATTAGGACACGCAAAGAAATATATTCTAACTGCCATATGCATTTTAATTTTATTGTATTTAGAGGTGTTTTTAATGTATATCTGTAGATTTTGCTAATATGCATTATAGTTTGACGTATTGCGCAAAAAATGCTTATCGAATTGCAGGTTTCTTGAAAATTATCAAGCGGTGGTAGGGAGGTCGTCTACCTCAACTTACCTGAGGTCCAACTTACCGTTCTGGACTTAAATTAGTATAATCCGCGGCGCATAGTGCCGCTCATACTTTCAAATTACATGCGGAACAACTTACTTCCAGCGGCCGCAGGAAACAACTCCGACTAGATTTTTCACTCTACACTTCTTAAATTTCCTTCTCTGCTTATCCTTTTTCCTTACCTCCCAAAACCTTATAACCACCATTTTTTAGGACAAAATCATGAGTCTAGACGTATATGAGAGGGTTTGCGTAAGCATCTTTTGACAAAAACTCACTTGAGAATTTCGGTTTTAGAATTTCAGTATCTTCTGTATCATAAAACACCCCTGCTTGCTCTTAACGTATGTATGCAGTCGGTGCTAACTGCATTTGTTCTGATGCTTCTATACGTACGTTGTATGACCCACCATAGTGACTGCATACTTACTAGCTAAAATTCTAAACAGAAGTTTCATGGACGGTCCGCTGCCACATAACACCGATCTAGGGGAGTTCGGCTCATCCGCATATCCCCAGCATTCTCCGCATACGTTTTGATTTATACTTTAGTTTTACCCATCCTACTGTTAATTCTCCTAGAAATTAATGCGCTAAATTGAAGACATTAATGACATTAATGACATAAACTTTCGCTTAGATTTTTATTCGAAATGGCTGTTTTTCTGATTTGGGCAATTTTTTTTCTGAGTAGATTAAAAATATATATACAGTATCTTTTCCTTATAGTAAACAAGAGGCCATCCGAGATACCATTTAATATTCAGAATAAAGTGTTAAGGGTATCCTCATATTAATAAACTTGAAGGAATTTTAGCTTTTTTGAAACACCATTCAAAGCGGTTGAATTAAAAATAGTTCTGTGTCATTTGCACTTTTGAAACTCCCGCAAAAAATTACCACACGAATGCACTTATGGCAAAACTGTCATGTGAGGCCCCCTTAAAATAAACTCCTTGCGCAAATGTTTTACGAAATTCGTGGTTAAAGGTTTAATACTGGAGTAGGGGTTGAAAATAGGTGTGAAATTGGGTGGAAAGTGCACAGTGGAAAGTAAATTAAAGCCATTTTAATTAATTTATGGAGCTAAGTATAACCAAATCAATCAGCATAAAACCCTGTTGCTTAGACTACTGATGCCTATTGACCAATAAGAATAGTTGACAATTCCTTTGGCGACAATTTGACCTTAGGTTGACGGAATTCATTTAAGCAGCCTTAGGCAGGCGGAATTTATTTTAGGCACTCAGTAATAATAATTAAATTTTCTGAATTTGTCTAACAATGGAAAGCGAATAAAAATACTGTCCCAGCGATTGAGTCGTCTTCTTTTCAATTACTTCCCGCAATTAGCATGTTCGATATCAGTGAAAGCAAAAGAAGCACCGATGTTTTTTAAAAGTATTGCAGCATTCAGTAGGGTGTTGCCAAACCCCTCTTTAACTTATTTCATTGGCTTCTCAAACATACACTTGTGGCCACTATTTGACGTCAGGTCACGAGATCTAACTGATAACTGTCATAGCTTTATGCACAAGCTGGCTTTTATCGTATATGTTATAACTGATGGCCTGACATCTAATTTGCACGGACAGTAAGTCCGAAAGCAAAAAGGATGGTGGATAGCATTAACGCGTAGGCTATGCACCTGCCGGCACGTGAGATTATAAATGTTTTAAATTGTGTGACGTCTGTATTAGAGAAATCAAGCAAAACCTAATTGCCTTAGTCAGACGCATTTCGAACAACTAAAACACTGATAGATACAGCGAATTCTCGTCAAATGTTATTGAAATCCCTACTTAAGTTTTGAGTTATTGGCCAACGGCCATACTTTGCTTAACACTTGTTCTTGAAGAATTTTGAAGTGTACAGATCACGTAATATGTATTTTCAAATATTATTCTTCGTTATTTTATTTACTACACACTTGGCTGTTTATGCGGACCTTTTTCAGGTCACAAAATCAGTTTGCTCAGTCCCAAAGATTTACGACGTTTTCGGCATCATCAATAAATATTTGATCTTTCAAAACAAACGTTATGTTACTTTTAGTGTTTCTTTAATACCTCCAGTTCCTTTAAAATCCTTTATTATTCCACGTCACAGCCGGTTCGTTGTCAATTATTCAAAGGTTTCGATAATTTTCCTGACGATGGTAACGTGTTTTCCAGTTAGGTAGCCGAAAGTACCACATATACGTGAGTTATCGAAAAATGAATACCACTGATGCAAGCAAAAATAGAAACCTCAGGTAGTCGTAAATAAGGACTCGATAAAATTGGCACTTGGCCTATTTAATTTACTTGGTCCCTCTTGTTCTCAATCCAATCCGGCATTAAACAGCCAGAGACATGGTTCAAGTATCAATAGGCGGCACTTTGACATGGAACCCAGTTTGCCTATTGTTTATGCAACGCCAACTGCATCAGTAACTACATGCCATCCAGCAATTTCTGTCATCAGACCATGTCAGAGACGGAGAATATATCAGCAGGGGGAACTCAAATCTAATGTTCCCCGGGGAAACGCGCTTATGAGCATATTTTAAATTTTCTTTTCAAAGACTTGCATAGAAGCGGATGCTCCCAATTTCTGTTGTCATACAAAAAATGCAGTTGTTAAATTATTATTACTTCTTCTATAACAGGCCATACCTCGGGACATGATCACGGAAAGCGTTCCAAACGCCACTCTTACAGACCTACAAAATGCCCTCACCACCAGTCAAGATGCCTCTAGGGCGGTGGTTGCGCTGTTTCTCGCTTTATTAATGATCATCTTTTCATTATGCATCAACGCATTAAAAAGAAGCCACTTCTTACGACGAACTGTAAGTGCAACTTCCATATTTTTTATCTTTGGAGCATTTGTTTATCATTTAACAATAATTTGACGGTAACAGTCGCGTTAAGTGATCAGGACGCTTACTTCGCATAACTGTCGTTTTGTATCATAGTACTTAGCATTTTTTGTTCCATTTCTTTACCATCAGCTGTTTCTCAGGCAATTCAGTCCATCCACATATAACAGTGACTCCCCCATGGAAATATTGAAAAGTTCTGTATATCTTAGTTAAGTCAGTTTGGTTTTATTAACTTACTTTTAGTTTATTTTATCTTTCCGGTTAGTTTAAATTTTTGGTTTATTTTACAGTTTTATAAATTTTAGATTTCTTTTTCCTTCAGTTAACTTAGTGCACTTTCGTTTACCTTTGTTTATTTTATTATGTTAAGCATTAACCTTTTTTAGTTTAGGTTTAAATGTATCAGCGACAAGAGGTTGCTTGTCGGGTTAAAATATTTATCAGTTTAGTTTACCTTACTTTGTTTAGCTTGGTTCATTAAGGTTAATTATATGTTAGGGTTGAAGTTTAATCTAGGTTACAGAACAGCTTATTTTTTCGCAGCACTGTCCCCTTACTTCGTAATATCTGTGAGCATCATTTTACAAATGTGTCACATGTAGCAATGAGGGTACCCCGCGAGCAAGTATGACTGCTTACTATGACATATTCTAGCCGACCAGAAAAACAAACCCCTTTAACACAAAAATCTTAGCACGCCATTCTCGCTGGCTTGTATGGCTGCATGCTACAACAAAGTCATTCCGGGTATAAGATTCCCCCCCCCTCACGTTAACCTACAGTGCGTACACTATCTTATGAAATAAGTTGGAAAACGTACTGAAAGTCATTTTGCGGGAAGTCAGCACACGCGGCGTGCCCCCATACTATTATGACAGTAAAGTTAAAATTATTAGTAAAAAAAGTCAAAGTTTGGTTGAGAAATTACTATTAACTAGCTTAGAAAAATGTAATTTTCACACAACTCTGCAAAGTCAAGAAATGGCAATATTAAAATTTACTGGTCCAGTGTGAACTAAAAGGGGTGTTTAAGGCATGCGAATGGAAAAGGATGGCAAGGTAATACAGAATAAGTACAAGTACAACATTTTTTTAAACTTAATGTTTTCCAATAACATTTAAACTTGCAATTTACACGTCAGGAATGGATGTAGTCACCTTAAGTACATTTGTTTCCAAATTTAGATACTTCGGACACATTCCCGTATTTTATGCACGAAAAGATTCTTGCATGCTTTGTATCAATTGCTATTGACAATGGCAAAAAGATTATCTATAGAAATCACCTCCTGGCTGTTAAGTGGAATAAAAATACATCGACTGCTATACATGGATAGGATGGCTGTTAACTAAAACTTAGATGACGGTTGTACTTGTTACCGAATTCATACCATCTTTTGTAAGTTGGAATAAATTTCCGTTTATCATACACTTTTAAAATTATTTCGCGAGTTCGAGTCCGTCAAGCAGCAAACTTTTTACAAAATTCTACTGAACACTTCACGAATTTCAATGTTTTGCTTTGTTTGTCCATAAATACCGACTTCGTTCAGCCTATTTACCGAAAAATTAGAAAAAAGAAATATCTCAAAAGCATTTACCTCAATAATGAGTTTCTAACGATTCCTCCTAAGATAGCTGCCTGTGTGTGTCATGAATTTAGAATTGCCCAAATATGTCAAGCCATTGCCGACAAAAATGAATTTCCACAACAAAAGCCGAGAACAAATACGACAAAAATTGATTTAAAAAGTTTCTAGAACAAATAAATACGAAGATTCGCGATCCAGGTACTTAAATGGATGAGGTAAAAGGCAGGTCGAGCACCCAATCAATTGATTTAGTGTTCTGAGCTTTCGAATACTTACAGGTGTCCATCTTCAGAGATGAGAAAGCAACCAAAAAGAGGATAATAATATTGGCCAAAGGCCAACTAAATGTCAGAAATCGTCAGGTTATCAAGGAATTAGCAACAGCAAACGAAAAGGGGGGATGGGTGAGGAGGGCAATTAACTGCCAGTGGAATCGGAGGGGTCGGAGGGGCAATTATATTGGTTGCGAAAATTCCCATCACAGAAATCCGAAGAGTAATTGGCAAGCATACGTATACTTTCAATAAATTCTCATCAGGCCATTACATTT
>JAYGXS010000002.1:71228027-71251519 GCA_036362985.1 Ligula intestinalis | reverse complement strand
GGGGGGGGGGGGGCGTAAAGCATAAAAGGTAAAATTGTAGACAAATTACGCTCAACGTTACAGGCAAATTAGTCCGGGGGATAGAGTAGGGGGTGGGGTAGTAACAAGCGGCTAATTAAGCGGTAATAAGGGAGAAGGAGGGGGGGCTGGAAGAGGAGAGAAGAGACTAGGGGAAAATGCCGGTAGCTAGGTGGCCGTTGGCCATGCTAAGCTTGGGGCTTGCAGCAGGTTCTTCTGCGCGCACAAAATTGGCTTCCTCAACCGGATAGCAGTTGCTTCTGCTGTTGCCAACAGTCGCTAGCCCAGTGACTTAGGGTAGCTTGGTGGGACCTTGCAGATCACCCTGAAGGCTTCGTTGGGGTCCACCTGATGTCCGGAATCCACCATGTGCGCTAGGATAGAGCTGTTGATGGTTCTGTTGGTATTGAAATCACCCTTCCTTAGCCATTGTGGGAGGTGTTCCTTTATTCTTTTGAATAGGCGCCGACTCGTGCGACCAATATAACTTGCTCCACTGGAGCAATCAAAGAAGTAGATACACATGGAGGTGGTCTGAGTCGGTAACCTGTCCTTACCTTCCCCATGGAAGACTGGGTTATTTGAGAATAGTACCCAAACTCTCGCTGCTGGGAAAGTTCGTGACACGGCATCCTCAAGGCGTCTTTTCAGGAGTTCACCTGTCGCGTCTCCTCGAAAGGGCACTTTGAGAAATAATGTTTTCTTCTCCACAGTGGGTGTTGTGGGTTTCATTTCTTTATAAGCCATATTCTTGGTAATGAATTTCTCAGGATATCCGTTCTCACGGAGTAAGTCCTGGATTTTCTTGAGTTCCTCTTCAATAGTGTCTTCATAGCAAATTTTCCTAGCTCTTTGCGTTAAGCAGTGAACTAGATTTCGCTTCTGTTGGAGAGGTACGAAACTGCTAAAGTTCGTATATTGTCCAGACTAGGTTTTCTTTCTATACGCGCTCCTTCAGACGCTACCGTCGGGTCTACGACTAAGGACGACGTCCAAGAAGGGGAGAGAACCTGCTGTTTCGTCTCCAACGTGAAATTTATGGAAGGAAGGGGTTTGATTGACCCCGCTTAAGAGCGCATCTCCATCGTTTTTGTCCTCAAGTAGGCTCTGGGCTTCCGTTTGGTAATCAGACTTGTCCAGCACCACTGAGGAGCGACCCTTGTCAGCCGGCAAAATAATAATGTATTCAGCGATTCGATCCTCAGTGGTGCTGGACAAGTCTGATTACCAAACGAAAGCCCAGAGCCTACTTGAGGACAAAAACTCATACAAGATATGCCCAGCCAGTGAAATGAAACAGTTGCTCACCCAAATGAACAAAAGTCTCGCAAAACTCAAAGCAAACGGGACAATCACGCCCAGCGATTGGTTTTCTATGAAACCAACCGACACAGCCCCAGCCAATTTTATGGTCTGCCTAAAGTACACAAGGAAAACACACCGCTTAGGCCCATTGTGTCCCTTCGCGGCACCCCGTCGTACGGATTAGCAAAGTGGATGTTCACTCACCTCAAGTTCTTGGCAGTAGGCTCAACAACAACCACGGCTTCTGCCAAACAGTTCCTTTAGCGAATGAAACATCTGAAGGTAGAAACAGATGAATCCATGGTATTCTTTGATGTTGTCTCATTGTTTACTTCCATCCCACAACAACTAGCAATTGATGTTGTCGGACAACTTCTATCCGAACGCTACGATGACAACGAGCAACCACTCAAGTCTGAACATCTGCTTGAACTTTTACGGCATTGCCTCAAAACGTACTTCACATTTGGCGGACAAATGTATGAGCAGATTAAAGGCACTCCCATGGGCTCCCCCCTGTCAGGCCTGATTGCTGAAGGAATACTCCAACGGATAGAACACTTGGTCTTCACCAAGTATCAACCGAAGTGTTAAGCTCATTACGTCGATGACACCTTTGCCATTTTTAAAACATCGGACATCGAGCACCTCAAACAGCTACTGAACACGGTTGATCCAAATATCCAGTTCACAATAGAGGTGAAAACAAATGAATAAGTGCCCTTCCTCGATGTCCTAGTATGCCGGTGTTCTACTGGACAACTGCAAACTCTAGTATTTAGAAAGGCCACCAGCACGAATCAGGTATTCAATTTCAACAGTAACCACCCCATGTGCCACAAACGCAGCTGCGTCCGCACTCTTTTCCAAAGGGTTCAAACACACTGCAGCACACCAGCCGCCAGAAGAGCTGAACAACAACATCTTCAGGAACTCTTCCGAGCTAATGGCTACCCAAACTCGTCAAACAAAGCAGACGCCGAGTGAACAGACGACGACAAGAACAAAAGCAGCCTGAAGCCTGGAGGGCCATTCCCTACATAAAAGGCGTCTTCGAAGCAGTATCACGACTGTTACAACCTGCCGGCGTGGGCATAGCCCATCGACCTCAAGCGACAATACGCCGCCAGGTGATGCAACCTAACGACCGACTGCCTCTTAAAGAAACCTCTGCAGTTGTCTACAAAATACTTTGCAATGAGGTAGACTGCAATTATGTTGGGGAAGCAGGCCACAAATTGCAAACCCGCCTACAAGGGCACAAACGAACGGCCCAGAGACTGGACCCAAACTCACAACTGGCGGCACACATCACAGAAATTGGCCATAACTTTGATCTCCAAGGAGCGACCATCGTAGGCCGAGGAACCTCAAAAGCCGAAAGGCTGACACTCGAGGCATGGTACTCAGATGCCAACTCGGTGAACAGGCATCTGAACCTGCCAGCGGCCTACAAAGTCTTGCGCCACTACGTTGGAAAGAGACAAGACGAAGCCAAATCGAACGTAAGAATGGCAAGCGAACAGAAACCCACAACGCACCAGCTGGAAGAGGAGGCAGTGTTACCAGGGCCCTCTACCGGGTGACAAGGTGGCATACTAATTGGTGTTCATGACCCCGAGCCCCACGGACAGCTAATTAGCCTACACCAATATAATTGCCCCTCCGACCCCTCCGATTCCACTGGCAGTTAATTGCCCTCCTCACCCATCCCCCCTTTTTGTTTGCTGTTTCTAATTCCTTGATAATCTGACGATTTCTGGCATTAAGTTGGCCTTTGGCCAATATAATTATCCTCTTTTTGGTTGCTTTCTCATCTCTGAAGATGGACACCTGTAAGTATTCGAAAGCTCAGAACACTACATCAACTGATCGGGTTTTTGACCTGCTTTCTTCCTTTTTCCTTTCTAAAACAAGATAACTCCTCAAAAAGCGTTTAGTTAGATATAACGAAGTCGAATATATGTGTGCGATACGTTTTTCGTAGTTAAAGTCAAGATAAAAATGGGATATTTTGACCGGTTTTTGACTTCCTTAAAACTTAGAGGGAAAAAACTGTGCTGAAGGTTAAAGAACTTACATTTCTACGTAACCCAGAGCAGTTTTCAATACGTTCTTTTACTTCAGGGCACCATTATTTGATTTTAATTGCACAACAGAGTGACCCAAAATATCCTCCAATATTCTTAAACATGATAATCTTTTACTTCTTCGTTTGGACTTTTGATATTTATTGATTTTCGTCTATATTTGACAACATTTGGATGGACTTTGTTTACGTAGTTAATAAGAAAAAACGATGAGATTTCGAGGGAGTCCATCTAAAGTCAAATCAGCCTACTAATTTCGGCGTAGTAAAACACATTTTTGCCTCTTGGAAGTTTATTACTTATCTTTAGGGCATAAAACGTAAAATGTTTGTAGAGCAAACATTTGTAAACTTAATTTATCAACCTTTTCTCGACTCTAGTGTTGTATCTTGTAGGTACTCTCACCTCAATTTCATGGACGCAAAACAAAATTTCCTCTGTAGTGATCAAATACAATAAACCATCTTCTGCTTATTGTGAATGTATTTTTATACTTCAGCATGCACAAATATGAATTTTTTTCGCAGCGCTTGATAGCATAAAACACACCTTGGAAATCAACAAAGGTTGGATTTCGCTCGTTTCCACCTATTTTTTCTCCAACTAAACTGATCTGAATGGAATTGAATTCTAGTAAACAATATTTTGCCCCTCAAGCCAACCCATTGAACTTAATAAACGACCTCAAGTTTGTGTTTAATCAACCAATCCTCAACATTTCATCAGGTATGTCACCTACTGTAAGTTGGCCTTTTGCATTTACAAGTCGCGTCCACTTTTCGTTAGCCAATATGGCTGCTTTCCAGGGCACAGTACATCCGGATAAAACATTGACCCCCCACGTAAATATAATTTGACAACTTTCGCTTACACATTCTCTTAGCGAGCATAGCAGCTTACTACGATATAATCAATCTCAATAAATGATGTAACCCCCTCCCCCACGTAAATCTAAGTTGGCCATTTTGACATATGACCTTTCGCATTTACATGTCGGGTCCACTCTTCGTTATAGAGTATAGCTGTTTACTAAAACACTCCATACCGACCTAATATTGACCCCTTCCCAACCCTTAACTCTATTTAAGCCGTTTTTACGTGCGACCTTTCGCCATTGCAAGTCCCATTATCTTGTGCAGGCGTCATTTATTAGTTGCCTTTAACTATTTATCGGCCTTCGAGCATAGATAAAGCTTGCTTGCTCGTTACTGGGAAATGACGATATGTATATATATACAAAGGTATACAGCTCATTCAACTTGCTTTCCGTCAGTCATTATATCACCTTTGTCTTGCATTAAAGGCATCATTGCGACACGGTACAAAAAATATAGTCTATGACGCGGTTAATCACGACGAATGCAGACCACACCACAGTTTGTATTGGACTTCGTCTACGTGCTCGCAAATAGAGCGTCCGCGGACTGGTCCTCATTTATGCAGTTTCCGCTTGGGCCTACTCCAGTGGTTTTCGATAGCATTAGTGTGTTTGCCTAATTACAGAAGTAAATAAATTAGTATGTTGACTTGTTGTTGGAGCCTTAAAATGTTTGGAGGGATTAACAGTCCCGTGCGTATAGCCTTCATGGTCCAGGTCCTTGTATGGTTTCTATTCGTCTCTTATGACTGCACTGCCCTTCTTTATTTTCTTCATCCAAATGGGACAGATAGCATTCCAGCTTAGACTGCTTACGTGGGCGGGGACCCCTTTGCGGGCTTCATACTTATTGATTCCCAGAATTCACAGCTTTCTCCTTTCCTTTATTATATGTCCAACGACTGATCAAGGTCTACTCGGCTTGCACTTCCACTCCGGGCCCGCCGCGTTGGCCCTTCTTGTTAAAAAATTGCACTACATACGTTGCGGCAGAACCGGTTCCAAGTAACAGCCGTTAGGTGAACTATTCCGCTGTTCATCCTCGTGGATATTCACTCTCAATTCACGAGCAAATGCAGCATTATCATTAGTGCGGCTCAAATGCTCAAGTGGCTTCCTTCAAAATTAAACCATTCCTCAGGAATCGCCTTCTTCCGCACTTCAAACAGCGAAACAATATGCATGCACTTTCTGCTGCCATACTTTTGAAGAATATTGCGCCACGCAGACATTTGACTCCCTTCGCAAGTAGTCCGAAGGCCTGACGTTTGGGCACGATGTCGCTCCCATTTATGAATTCAAATATCTGTTCAAATTTCGTCAGCCCATCTTTTTGAACCACCCTTCGTCCCCTCTTTTTGCTAAACTAAAAAACGAAAGAGCATTAGCTACTGGCGATGACTGTCATTCGAAAAATTAGGGGTACTATTTGTAAGCTCTAACGACGAACTAATCCAGGTAATTGTTGGCAAACGCAACCCTCTTACTCTTTCCCCCTTACACTATAAAGAAATAACTTCATCTCTATTAGAAAAGGCAAGAAGACCAGTTCAACACGCATTTTTACTCAAACAAAAAATGGACGCCGCCCTGCTTTCCATCCTGGATTACTTTTTTATTATCTTCTCCTACATTAACCATAAAAATAAATTATTGTTATTAATGTTTTATACGTTATGGCATCCACTGATATTCCATTGAAATATACGTCTTTATTTGGCTGAAAATCGTCATCTTGCATAGGCTCAGTGGGCATCCTTGGTTTTATCCATAATAAACCGTAAACCAATGTGCGAGAAGCTTCAACCTTTTAGCAAAAATGGATAGGCCATTAGATTTTACGACCACAGATGGTTGACGTATATAAAGGCAAGCCTAGGGATAACGAAAAGATGAGACTCATAAAACACTTGGCAACCAAATATTCGAATGTCACATGCAAAAGTCAGACAACACTTCACAACTCGTTACCATCAGGGTTCAGTTCCGCCAAGTCAGTCAGGGCGTTCACGTTCGATCTCCCTGAAAAGGAAGAAATGCATAAACGTAAAATACCACGTGACACTAAGTAAGTTTACATACTTGTGTTCATTTGGTGATTTTTACCTTCAAGTTTCCTGCTTCCTATTGGTTGGGTTTCGCATTGTCTACTGAACTGCTCAGTTATTTGTCGATGATTAATTCATTTGCCTTTGCTTTGCCGCAAACTCTTCTTCCCTAACTTTCCAGTTATCACGCATTTTTTCTATACCATTTGCTTACTTTTTATATATATCGTCAAACTTTATCCTTTTCATTCTTCCACGCACCCCAATTTTACTTGACTCGTACTTCCTGCAAAACCACCTGTCCCGTCTTACAGTAGAATGGGGTTTCCAATTGCTGTTCAGCAAACTTAATTCAATTTCTGTCTAAATAAGTTCAGTTTTTGGTTTCAATTTTGTTTACTTTTTACTTTATCATTATGTTTTATTATTTTAGCATACTTGTAGATTAGTATTTAGTTTATTTAGTTAAATCTACTTTAGTCCACCTTCCATGCGCTAGTTTAATTTACTTTGGTTTAAGTTTAAGATTTATTAATGGCACGTGGTTTTTATTTTACTCAACTTTACTCTCCAGAATTTTCAGTTCTTTGCATTGTTCCGCAAAGGTGTACAGTCCCAGATATTTGCGTACTTATAAATTTCGCGGAATCCTTATTTCCTATTGGTTGTAGTTCCCTATTTATTCTGCAGTGTTTTGGAGAACATAAGTTTCTTGAAATAATTGTTCCTGGTTTTTCTTCTTTGATACGCTCTACTTTTAATTTACTTCTTCCTTATTCCAAACTGCACGTACTGTATAATCTTTCTTTACGATGTTAATACACAACGATGAGTTTTTCATGTGCTATTGGGATCACTAGACGCGAATGTTACCAATTTGGCGAATATGTCTCATTCAAAAGTTTCGGGCTGTCATAGGTGCGCTCCAGAGTTATATTTAGATGTTTTATTTGTAGTTCAACGCCTTTATGCCTAGAAAATCTTTTTTAATCCCTAAAGTTCCGATACTGGGTTGGCGCCTTCAATGTGCCTCTGGGAATAATCTTTGTGACTCTGGTAGAACGAACCTTCTTTGCGGACTACAAGGTGAAAACGTTGGACATTCCACCTGTTTCAGACCTAAGTGTGTCGATGTTAGTACAGATTGTTAACCTGACAGACGCTGTAAACATCCCTCAACCGCAATTTTCCATCGTCCACGGAAATGCCGCTTTTCTTGGATTTTTCACTGCAGTCCTCGTCTTTACGGAAACAGCACTCAACAGGTAGGCTGTCCTTCGTATAACGTTTCTTATCTTCTGCGTCACAGTGTGTACTCGAGACACCTTTCGCAGTTATAAGAGCTGATAAAAGGTGACATGTCTCATGCTTGCCACTTTAGGTGAACATGTGGGTCCGAGGAGATGACTGAAAATAAGTAGATCTGATCACTGGGATAAAACGTCTTCCCACCTGGCGTTTCCAAATCAGTCGCGGATCCTTCATCAGAGACCCTAGCAGTAACGGGTAATTAATGCACAGACAATTGCTGTATTTATAGGATAGAGTAATTAGGCTACTGCACACATATGACAATTATCGGTTACCTTCTCGTAGAGGGTTGCTCACTTTTGCGCTTTTTGCTTGATAGCTGGCATGCGAGTCCTAACCGTTCGGCTATGTAGCACCCTGAAACTGGCGTTAGGTGACGCGTTGGCCTGTGCGTTACCCCGAATGATGGATTTTTTTATGGACGAGGAGTCCGTGAATCATGACTCAAGTAACTCGCAACTCATAAGGATGTCAACTCTCGCGAGAATTGTGGCTGCATCAAACCTGAATGTAAGGTTGGCTACATTTCTCTCTACTGCTACCGTGTGCTGGAAAATTAGCGTCCAGAAAAGTCATTAAGTTTCTCAAACGTAGTTGCTTTCTTCGCAACTGCACCGGATCCTATAGATGGTGGTCAACTCCCACGAAAAGAAACGCATGCAGTTGCTTATAGGATATAGGCCGATGGATTTCGAAACGCCAGGTGAATAAAATTCTTGCTCCAGCGATCATATCTGATCCTTCTCAATTACCTCCAGGGATTCAAAAGGTTCCTTTATTGTCCATACAATCATACTTACTTCCTTTTGAGCGCATGTGACAAGATGCTAGCTAAAAATCTTGCCTATATTATTTTTTTATAATTTATTTTAGAGTAAGCAGTGCATTTGGTTTCGTATCCCGTTAATAATCTTTTGAAAATCATTTGGTAACATTTCAATTAGCGAGGAGGACAGCTGGGATAGAATACATTAAACTGCAGTCTCCCAGAAAGCTCTTCAGTTTAGCAAGGTTAAACTTTTCGAGATAATCAGACTTTTGCTGTCTTGCCACCATTTGGATCTCAGATGAAAATGAGGAACTATTAATCGATTGAATGTGCCTTGCAATATTTAAATAGCTTTCAGATAGCTAATTAACCTTGTCAGAAATAGGGCCTTAATGTAGAAAGTTAGCATAACAGAATACATTAACCTTGCAAAAACAAACCATTATTCTGCGTCTTAACATTTGTACAGGGTAATTGCGCTAGCTGGCTTACTTTAATTTATTTGTTCAACATCTGAACTGTATGTACAGGTGCGTATATTCTATCAGTCTCTGCGCCAGATCTGACTAATACTTTGTAGGTAATACGTTATAAGAAACCTATTTTCCAGGGAATAACGTGAAATGCGAATAACCTCGGCAAATGAGTTAATGTCCCATAAAGGCAGCTGAAGAATGTACGGAATAACAAACTTCAGAAGACGTCAGTCACACGCTCAGACTCTGTAGCGGAAGGAGGATAGAAGTGCGTATGAAGATGTGTTTATTCAGAGGACTGGTTCGAACTTTCGATCACTATTCACTCTTCGGAATACACATCTATACTTTTGGACTTTTATCGATAATTGATTTACTCCTGAAGTATTTGATTGGGAAGGATAGACTAGATCCTTGGCAAGACGTGGTAATGGAAACCCGTTGTGCTGTTGCGCAAAAACTCAGGAAACTGAAACAACCTACTGTCTTAATCAGCAGATGGCTAAAACATGCAGCTATCCATTCTAGTGAACAATTAAAGTATATTTTTCGTGAGAAATGAAGCCCAGCATTATTAGCGAAAGTAATTTTTGATTGAAGAAGTGTAAGGAGTCTCTCGGCTCAGAATCTGGAACAATGCTGACTGTCCATATTGACTGTCTATTTGTGCATGAAGACAATTACGCTATCCCGCTGATAGCGACTGGAATTTTAAAGGATTCGGGGGAATTTTATAGATGTCACGTGCTACTGGGCATTCGAATAAAAAAATAGAGACGACACACTGCTTTCCAATAAAATGTATTACTGTCTTAACCCCGTTCGTCGGAGAAGGTACTTGAACACTGCGAGCGAAGGGGAAAAATCACTGGGGCAAGAGTGTCATGAGTCTGACCTCTAGCGCCGCCATGAAACTAATCAACAAAAGCAGTTTCAGAAGAGTATGTATCGCAGAAGGGTAAGTTAGCAGGTCACTGCGATCTTCAGGCTCGGTTCTGTGTGCGAAGGGACGCCAGGTGGAAGAACTACAGTACACTGTAAAAAGGTAGTTGGGAATAGATTGGAAGATGTTGACTATTGGATGAGCGGACGTGTACAACCTACATGGATTGGGCACATGCTAGTAGCCGCGGAAGGCAATATGTTTAGCGTTGACGCAGTTTGCAGTACCTATGATTGGTTATCCCAGAAGCAGACCGAAAACTGCAAGCAAATGACTTCCTTTGTGGCGTGGCCTGGTGTCGGAGAGAAAGACAGTACAGATGAACTGAAAATTATCCCTGCCCTCCTTTGTATCCACTCTTTCACTGTAGGATTGTAGAAAATGTTTACCTGCTGGATTTATTTATGGCTTATCATCATGTACTTATGCTGTTTCACTTTTGTTTTTTAATATTTAGCGTGACTGCTCTAAAGCCGAAGGCCGTAAAGCCTAGTCCTTTCGTGATGGATCACGTTGTCACCGTCGTTGTGTTCCCGCTATTGTCTGCCTTTTTGGGATGGCCTTTCATGTCCGGGGTGCCCGTGCGCACGATCGCCAACACTATGGCGCTGGTGAAAGTTGATCCACATCCACCACCCGGAAAACCAGCGGAGTAAGTTTGCATCACGTGTTATATAAAAAAACCTATTAAAATGGAATCATTTATCAAAAATTTAGTTAAGTTCACTCGCATTCCATTGCTAATCTTTAGGTCTAGGAAAGGTGTACACGCAACAACTAATGGCATAATGGTTACAAGGGTAATCTGTGTACATACCGATAATCTTATAAGATGTACAAATCATTCTCTTCTTATAACCTGTCCACTACAGTGCAGGTTGTTTCATCAACAAAGGCCAGTCCAGCCTCCCTTGTCTTTGTCGGTGATGTATTTCTGCCTATAGTATATGTTAGCCATTGAGCGGCTGCTACCAAGGCTCGAGAGCGATCTCCAGGGCGCAAAGGAACGAGTGAGTTCTGTGCCTAGCAGTGAGCGCTCATCTACCATTGTACATATTCTCGATTGAGACTGGCAAGACAACGAGCCCATGACGCATTGGTTAGAGCGCTAGACTTCTAACTAATGGGGTCGCGGGTCCGAACCTCGGAGGTCCTCACCCCCTGGGGTTGGGTATGGCTGGCTGATGACGGCTTATAAGCCAGAAATGGCCATTCCAGTAAAATCTAAGCCTAAACTACATTAAATGAACTTGAAAATCAGCATCCCAAGAAGTATAATTTGATAGAAGGAGTTCTTTGCGAAACAATGGTTTATTGTGTAAATTTGTGACACTGGCACACCAGCTCGTCGTTGGACAGATGGAAATTGTACGAAACAGTTAATTCAAAATGATGGCTAACAGAAGCTTATATAGTGGGTAAATTAATAGTGCATAATCGTCACCCGCATTTTATTATGCGGTCGGTCGGGATCGTATTGTCGACCGCAATTAATCCTGCGGTCGGTGGTGGCTGGTTTTTGCTTCCCTAGTCCGGAAAGGCTGACGTCTCTTGCATTGCCGGCTCTTGTCCATACAAGAAAGGCTGCGAGTTTTTAGAAGCCATCAACTCTGACGATTCGTGCATCAGTAGGCACGTCGAATTGGATGCGATATACACCAACCTTAGGGAAGCATATCAGAGACGACAGCCTCTCCGGACTAGAGGAAGCGAAAATCAGTCACCACCGACCCCACGAATAATTGCGGTCGACAGTTAGATCCCGATCGACCGTATAATTACATGCGGGTAGCAACTACTCTTTCTTCACTGACCGCACTGCCGGTGACGATTATGAACTTTTACCTAACCCACTATATAAGCTTATGTTAGCCATTATTTTGAATTAACTGTTTCGTACAAATTCCATCCGTCTGACGACGACCTGGTGTGCCAGTGTCAAAAAATTACACAATAAACTGTTTCCCAAACAATGCTTTCTACGGAAATACATTGACTATTCACCTTCCATAACATCTGCATGAACCCGGTATTTGATTACGCCTAATATAGATCTGACATTGACGCCTCCACGCATGTTGTCACCCATATTTTAAAAGAGTATAGTAGCCGTGCAGGGCCTCATGAGGAGTAATCGAAACCCATTTTTGCCAAATAACCCCTATAAAACTACGATAGTTCAACTTCATGCATTCAGAGTATTTTGATTAAATTAAGAAGTAAACTATCAAACTTATCTTGTGAGCAATTTCGTCTGCAGCCAAGGACATATTTTCGCGATAGAAATTTAATAATTTGACTAAACTAACTAAGAATATATTCTCATCGGGCCAGTTCATTTATATGGGAACCAGGTACAAGTTTACAAAAAATTTCGTCTCTGCGTGCAAGTTAATCGTGGGAATCGATGGGAGTGGTCCAGGAGGGAAGGCTGGTTACGCGAGGAGGATTTGGTGGAGACAGTGGAGCGGTCGCTTCTGGCGTTGCTAATAGGCAGTGAACCAAGAACCTTCGATGGTTTGTTAGGACCTTATAAATCGAACGAAAGGCTTCGTTGGGGTCCACACGATGTCCAGAATCAACAATATGGCTGAGAGTAGCGCTGTTTGTGCTCCTGACTTCACCTTTGTTCAGCCATACCGGGAGGTGCTCTTATATTCTTTTGGATAACTGCCGATTTGTGCGACTAATATAACCTGTTCATTTGGAGCAAGTAAAGGAATAGGTGCACCTTGGGGTGGTCTGAGCAGGCAATGTACCCTTTCCTTCCCTGATTAGGAGCGGGTTGGTTGAGCATATTACCCGAATTTTCGCAGTTGGGAAGTTTCAGGAATTCACTTGCCACACCTTTGGGAAATATCATTTTCTTTTTCACAGTAAATGTAGTGGATTTGTTTGGTCTTCCAACAATATTCCTTGTTACAAATCTCTCAGGATAAAGGCTCTCGCGAAGGATGTCCACGATTTTCTTAGGCTCTTTCTTAATATTGTTTGCTGAGCAAATGTGCCTAGCCCTTTGTGCTAAGCAGTGAACTAGATTAAGTTTCTGTTGGATGGGTACGAAACTGTTAACTGTTTTATACCATCCGCTATATATAAGTATCGACAGAATCCATTTAGTTACAATTGATAACTTTGTAGTGGTTTAGTACAGGCTGCATTGGTGTCAACTTTGTCATCAATTATGACTTCCTCACAATGTCATTAACCGTCCAGTCTTGCAGCATGACCAGCGGTATCTGTATGTTATCGGCTTATAACTTCTGAAGATAGTACGTCGATATATTATGTACCTCGTGATTAAATGGTCCCAAATATCGATGTTTGATATGAAGCCTACTTAATAGTGCCGACCATTTAACGTAACGTAACGGAAGTCAACAATTTCAAACGCTGTAGTTTGACTATATTCAGTAGTGTATCAAGTCAATTTTGTTAGTTTAAATTCAACCTTAAATCAATGCTCTCTTCGTCTTGCTTTCAGCGTGAGCGATTATCGTGGCGGATGCGAAGCTGAATTTATTACCCGTTTCATAGGTGTGAGCGGCAGCTTGCGATAATGCATCATCTCATCGTACATCCAGCTTATGTTCACGTATGCGCGATGCGAGCATATGTTCAATTTGAATTGTGTAAATAGAAGGACAACTTAGACATGGGATGCGATACACTTCCAGGATGGCTCATTGGGAGTAAACCACTCTTTAGTTCCAATCACCCTTCTGTGCAGGGTAGTTTTGGGTCGATATGCAATTCCAACACCTAGTCCCGCAGCGATGCGGTCAAAGGATCGTGCACACTTAAACGCAAGCTAGCTCTACGACGGGGCAACAAATTATCGCAAGTTAATGTCAAACCTACGAGACATGTCACAAGTTTAGCTTTGCAGCCGCGAAGATAATCGCCCACGTCGGAAAGGAGACGAGCGGAAAATTGATTGGAGCCTGCTCGACGGATAGGAACTCATTTAATCGACGTACCGATCTGGCACGGGCTTACAGAGCCCTGCATAATCACGCGCAATCACGCCCAGGGGTATGCCACTGATAGTTGATTATTGTGAATTCCCTTTAACAGCCCCCGTTGTGTTGCTCTTTTTTTACCTTTGACGATGAACTCCTGTGATACTTTGAAAGCTCAAGACAATAGACTTATTGTTCCGGTGCTCGACAAGCCTCCTCCCTCGACCGTGTAGAAATATGGAACGCGAGTTTTCTCATTCACTCGTGAATTAAGATTCTGAGAAGTAGAAGACAACTCGATCGCTGGGACACTTTGTTTATTTGTATGACGTTTTGAATCCATTGCGGATGCATCTTCAGGGATATACTCACAGAACCGTAGCAGAAACAGTTTGTGTGTGCACAGGGTTCCGCTGTAAAATTTAAACGTACAGAAAAAATCGATAAATGCGCTGGGCGTGTTCTGATTCGTCGCGTCAGCCATGACCATCTGGCCTTGCGGTGTTGGCATAAGATGATGTAATGGCCCGTCTGTTCTCCATATGGCGAGTTGCTTTGGCCAAATTTAGTCTCAACACCGAATATAGATTGGGTAAATCGTTGCATTCGTTAATGGATTGGGGGCCCGTGAACCATGACTCAATTAATTCTCGGCTTACTCGATTGTCACCTCTAGCGAGAATTTCGGCCTCATCAAATTTGAATGTATGGCTGAGTCTTATCGAATGAGCCGCAACTTGAGAATTGGCATCATTTTGCCTCACTGCTGCCACGCGTTCAGCAAATAAACATGGTGTCCCTGCGATTGAGTTGTCTTCTACTTCTCAATTACTTCCTGGGACTCGCATGTTTACTTTTATTGGCAATTAAGATTCTGTTGCCCCAAAATGTCGTAACAGAGGCCACTTGAAATGTCTTTATTATTTTGGTAGATTGTTAAATCTCCTGGGTATATAGTTCGTTTCCATTACAAAACCACAGGCTTTCACAAATTTCCTATTATGATTTTACTTCAAACTGAAAGAAAAGAATAAAGTCTTGTCTTTTTTCATGCTGGGAAGCTGCCATGCCTGTAATAACGGCGCAACAGTTTCGTTCATCTGGCCTACTTAAAAGATCTCTTCCAGTTTTTAGTAAAAAGTGGTTTTGTGCCGCACAATGGCTTCAAAGGAGTTAGTGAAAAAAACAAATTACCCTCGTGGATACTACCCCAGGAGCCTATCATAGTTAACCTAACTAAGCTACAGGGTCTTTTGACATTTTGTCGATTATGTAGGCCTAAAGCGAAAAAAAGGATGCCGCGTCATATGTTTTGAGAGAGGTTTTTCAATGTACCGTTTGCTAAAGCTAGTTAACTCTCACATTGAATGTGTGGCATTATCGCAAATTATTCCATACCTACACGCTACATTTCGTCGCATAAATATTGTCCTTACAGCACTCTATCACACTCACAACCATGTCAATAAGTAAGTGATATAAGGGCCATACTTCGTATTTGTGATGCGCAATGAGGATAAGTAATGCAAAGTATGTCTTTCCGGTGTTAATGGTTAAGAGCATTTTTGCTTTTCCGAGGCGCTCGCCTAATGTAACTTTGTTATGCTGTATACAAATATAACAAGTGATCCAACCCAGATTCGACATTTTGCAACTCAAAATATATTTTAACAAACGCAACTTAGTTTTAAAGTTGTGCCTCGCGGGTAGGTAGAAGACTACAATAAGCAACTGAAGGCTTTCTCAAAGTTCAATATTTAAAGGCACGTGATATGTATCGAGAAAATCAAAATTCTTATATTGAAATCATACGAACAGATTCTTAAACCTTTCCTTTAACAAACGAAAGATAGATCATTTATTTTGGGAAAAAAAGCATTTACAATTCAGATTTTTTTGTAAATCCAACCATTGCATTTGCCACGGTTTTACGGGCAAAAAATGTATTTACGCATTCACTGTGGTCAAGGGTTGTTACGTAAAGCAGAATTTCATTAACCTCCATTTTATCCACCTTGAAAAGTCCTAAGTAGTGTTGATGCTTGGAGCACTACAATCACCAGGCCCAATTTCAAGTCGTAGGTAAACAGCTGAAGGCATACATGGAAAGGATTTAGTTTATACAGCAATCTAGTTGCTGTCTCAAATGGCAGTGGCCACTGGAAAAACCAGGGCTAGAGTTGATTGCGTCCAGCCAGGCCTGAGGTTGAATGAGCCGATAGCGGCGATTGCTTAAGTAGGATTGTGGAGCAGGTTCAAGTGTTCTCCAATTGGTGCGTGTGAAATTACCCGAGGGGTGTTGGCTGGCTAATAACCCTTGTTGGATCGGGAGTCCCGCCGGACTTGCCCCAATCCCGGCGGCGAGGAGGAGGAGTCGGAGCAGCGTGGTTGGGAGGGGCTGCTCCATCATAAAAAATAAAGATGAAGAGGAGGAGAGATTGGTGTAGCTGACCTTGGCCGCCGGGAGTGCGTGTGGGAACGCGACGACGACGCGTCTGCTGTGGTTCCCACCCGAGGGCTGTCGTGGACGGGGGCGAAGGCTGTGTGGGCCACGACGAACTTACGCGTGTTCTTCACGAACTCTTCTCTCCTACGATTGGGAGGTAAATACTGACTCTCATTTAAGTCCACATCTATGTGCATCTACTCCTTCAATTGCTCCTGTGGAGGAGAATACATTTGCCGACCAACGAGGCGCCAAGAAAAGAGTACGTGAACACGCACCGGCCTGGTTAAGAAAAGGGATATGTTCAAGTGGTGCTTTGGCAGCCGCACTACTTGGACGCGCATTTGCGAGTCCGAATGGGAGTCGGTTAAGTGTCTGCAGGTCAGCGCGACTTAAATTGCTGACTGACATAGTGAATGAACTTGAAACAGTTGGCCTTGAACAAGAACAAAAAATGTTGGGCGTTGGTCACAGCCTATCAGTCTGCACTTCAAAAATCCAACGTTTTCTGTAGTCTCAGGTACAGACGGGAAATGAAGTTTTCCAGACTCTTTGATGCTAACAGATCTAACCTGTGAAGAAATCACTTTCTGCGTCACAATTGAATAAACGCTTCTTCACACTGTTTTGTGACATGCTGACACAGGGACATATACTAGCTCGGCGCACACCAATCAACTCTTTGCATCCTGTCCTGAGGTTTACCCTCGAGCCCCGTTGGCAGCCGCGTGGTGACTAGGTAAGAAAATCTTACTAAAAAAAGACTGGAAAGGCTGGGTCTGGCCAGCCATACATAACCTCAGCTGCTGCTATAGCAAATGACTGCCAGTAAGCCAATAATTAACATTTCAATCTCCCTACTTTTATTCGTAATATCATTCTGCCTACTTATATATAACAGTAACGTTACTTACTATTTTAGGGTTTTATGGCATCAATAAGGGCAGTAGCATAGCTCCATTCTGGTTTTTCAAATGCAGGCTAATAAAATTTAAATGTTTAACAAATTTTTTTAAGAATGACTTAGTAGTAAGCAAATTATATATGGAACCAACACCATTTAAATGTTTGAAACACACTAGGGCAATTGACTTGTGTTTATCAAATATCCCATTCAAGGTGGTTTGCTAACATCTTATGCATCCCCAGACGACTAATTCTGAACACTTGAAATCTTTTTACCTACCCACAGAATTATAAGCCTGGTTGAGCAACGTGTGAGCGTGCTCATCGTAGGCGTTCTCGTAAGCATTTCAATTTTCCTCGGGAATATACTGCGCTTCATTCCCGTTGCGGCCCTATACGGCATGTTTATCTATCTCGGACTCGTTGGTCTTCGAGGTATGGACTCTGTGAGCTCTGTTCTAGCTCTACTGACCCGCCGCAAGTACTGGACACGCTGGGAGTTCCTGACCAACCTACCAAAGCCCCAACTGACCGTCTTCACCTTTATAAACTTCTTTCAGTTAGCCATCCTCATCATGTGCATATGCCTTGCGGAATTCACTTCCGCCTCATATGTGACCTTGATCACGCCTTTTGTTCTGATTGGCAGCGGTTTGATCCGGGAGTATCTGCTGCCTAGATGGAAATGGCTAGCACCATCTTTGGAAAAGGTAGGTTAAATATTCTGAACCCACCACGCATACAATAATTGCCACAGATGTTTTTGCCCCACCTTTAACTGAAGAACTATTAAACAGGAATTTGCTGATGACGTAATATTTCTACAATAAATGTGCGTCAATAGATATAAAAATTAGGAACTGGCAGCAATAGATGATATTTCAACAACATGTCATTAACTTTAACCCTGTCAGTAATTCAGTAAAATCTTTAAGAAAATTGTTTCCACTACGGTCAAAGAGTCACCTTATTTCTTCCTACTTACTGTTTTTTGGCAAAGCCCTTTTTCTTGCGAGCTATTACGTCATTCAGTTTGATTGGAACTTTACTTAATAATCGATGACCATGTTCGGTCTCTTGATCCAGATACGACCGGAGGTAAGAGAGAGCGCAGGTGGCTGGCGCAGCCATGACTGCCATTAACTCTGCCGCTACGCCTGGCGTGGCTCTCGCGGAGTGGGAGTTTCACAGAGGCCAAATCATGAAGGGGCAACTAGAGCCTGACTCTCGGTCCGCCATCTGACCACCACACTCAAACACACACGCAGGGTCCTCTGCGTGGTACAACTTACCCCTAATCAGTTGGCAGTCTCTCAGGACATGGTCTTTAGCGTACCATGATAGCGCGTCACACTGTTTAAAAACTGCTCTTTTGCGTGCTATTTTTCACCGCGGTGTTAAGTGTGAAGTCGTATGTGAAATGCAAGTCGTGATTTCTACTCGTAGATACACTCCCTGGGCTTTCAGGTGCCGGCGTTTGAGAATATGCCAATAAGTGTTGTAGGCGATGCCGAGGTGCGCCATCAGCAGGGCAAACAGCATGATCTGTGCAGTCTGTGCATGTATCAACCCTATCTGCGCATGTCTCAGACTATCCTACCATTACCTATGATCAAGGATTCTCGACAGAATCTGAAACGTCAGGAAAATAAAACTCTTGCGTTAGTGGTCGCATCTTCTTCTTCTAAAGTGCTTCCTGGAACTGGCATATTCACTTCTATTAGAAACCTGTTGTTGCCAGCATCGTAGATGGATGATGAGCACTTTAGGACGTCCTACATGCTCGGCTCAGCGTTTAATATCCAGTCAGTAATGTTGTTCCATAGGAGCTGAGCAGCGACGCGGTTTCTTTTGATGCAGGAACTTTTATAAATTTAAGGACGTTATTCACTTCGCTTCCTGCCGCCTACCCTAGCATTTCATCAGCTTTGCGGACCATCCAGCGGTTGCTGTACACGGCGACGACATTCACAGAAGGTCGCATTTTTGGCGTCATGGCATATGAGCTTTGTGCATTTGGTTCTTCTCTTTAACAACTCTGCTCAGCTGGGCATCGTTGACGTCAGTCCAGTCTGGGCGTCGACAGCGTGCACTTCAGATGACGTCAATGGTAGTGGTGGTGGTGGTGGTACCGTGCGTGAAGATAACCAACATCGGATATCCTCGTTTGCTTTAGCCAGTCTGTTGAGGTGATTACCAGGGTGAGGTGGTCTTTAACCTCGTGGAGCCATAGCTGAATGATGGGTATCAGGTGGCGGAATTTTAAGTTTACGTAGTTTGCTAATTATGAATAATAAGTAAATTACACAGTGCGACCTAATGTGGTATAAGGCATCCTTGATCCAATTCTATCTTCACTTTTTGCTTTCGTGATTCGCTCATAATTTCGGGTCCGAAAACATCTAGACGTTCACTTTGCTCTGTCGTCTGGACGTTCATGCTTCTGTAAAAGACCCGTTTATTAGGTAAGGCATTTTAGAACCCTCACTATTTATAGTAGTAAAGACGAAGGTTTTTCGAGCTCCACAACAGTTCGTCTATTGTCCTGAACTTTAAAGCGCTTACAGGAGGTCATCGTTTGAGGCAACATCAGCAAACAACATGAAGGCAATCATAGGAAATGTAAACTACTCAACTATCAGTGACGCATGTCTGGGGTTGATTGCGCAGGGCTCTAAACGCAAGCGCCAAAAGCATATACCGACTGATTGAGTTCCAATCCGCGAAACAGGCTTCAATTACTCCTCGGCTCATCTTGATTCTAGCGTAAGTGAGTACTTTAACGGCTGCGAAGTTCAACTCATAGCCTGTTTCCTAGGTGTGAGCAACAACTTGCGATAATTCATCGCCCCGTCGTATGGCCAGCTTATGCTCATATATGTGTATCTTGCAGACTTTATGAAGCACATTGTGATCAGTATGAGGTTAAACTGTTTCTAAAACCATACTTGCGCTTTTACCGATAACGAATAAAACAACCTAAACACTTCAGACTAATTGTTATCTTCCTTTATGTCAAGCTTGACAAACGCTGCCTACCCGCCGCTAGCAACGTCCTGACGCCCATGCAGCCACCCGCAGAAGATTTTTCTAAATCGATAGAAAAAGTCAGCAGCCAAATGAACTTCGATTCTGTGGAAACTTTGCTTTTCTAAGCCAAATTTTCTTCGCCTTGAATCCAAAGAATGCTATTTATTTTATCTTTGTACCCTTTTTACGGCTGATTAACCCGGTCGATTTTTTTCACATTAACCTTGTGTATCATTATATTAAAGGGAACGATATTTACTCGGACTTTTTACAATTTTCTTCCTACTGATGAAATAAACTTATATCCATATTGCACGCTTCAGGAATAATGAGTAAAAAATAATATGGAATCGTGAACGTCCACTTCTGTCGAATTATAGCCAGATACTTAGCTGTCTCTTGCAAAGGAAAATATGAAGACGTTTTTACCATTGTCCAACTGTACATACGTTTTTCATTACCACACGTAATGTCTGCTATCATACGAGTTCTTGCTCACAACAACCTCTACCAACCGTCCGGTCTCCAGTTTCGTGTTTAACAAGACTGCGTCCTGTCACCCAGTTTGTTTAGCTACGCCACTGAGTGGATCTTCGGGAAGGCCCTACACGAAGAGGACGGTGTCAAGTCTAAATTCGAATGCTGGCTGACTGATCTGCACTACGCGGATAATATCGTTTTGCTAGCCTCGAGCTTTTATGATAAGCAGTACGTAATGTCACCGCTGAATGAAATCGCTATAACGATTGACTTATCCGTAAATACTGGGAAAACCAAATTATTCTCAAGGTGCATCCCGGGCCAGGAGAAGGCCCACCTGAGGATTAATGCTCACCAAATTGAAGAAATAGACAGCCTTAAATACCCAAGAGTAAAGACGACATTGCCTCCTGAATGGATGCTGTTTGCTGGGTTTTCTCAATCCTCCGAAAGCGCTGTGCACCCGTTCGTTCAGTCCTCCTCGGTGGGTGTTAATGCTGGACCATGTGCCTGGACGAGGCGCAAAGACCACCGCTGCCTGAGGACTATCCTGCGAGTGAGCTATACCGACCTTATCTCAAATGGGATGGTCCGCACTCGCTGCGACAGTATCTCAAGGATATTGCAGCTCATCCATGAAAGATGATTGAGGTGGTTTGAAAACCTTTTTCCTTGTCCGCCACACGAGCTTTGCTATGCTGCCATCGATCGGACGCCGCAGGCGAACTGGAGGCATCGAATCGGAGAGCACCTCAATACGAAACTGGACAACGGTCATCAAGACATGGAAGCGCGTCTCGAACCTTGGATTTTTGGCCTCCGTCGGCGGAGAAGAGCATGGGTGGAGCTTCCCAACTCTACTGCCGCCAATTGTCACGCGTGGAGGAGTATGGTCCGTACCATCCTTGAGACCAGCTAGATCAGATATAATCACAGTCGTATCAAGTAGATGTAGTACATATGGACGACAGCGTCCCTGTCTTACGTCTGGGCTAATTAGCTTATTACGCCATTTCTTGGATCCTTTCAAGTGAATTATAGTTAGGCCAACTCGTATATATGAGGAGAAAGACGCGGGACCAACATGACTTCTCCGTTACAGCTCCAAAGGCTTGATTTTGATTGCAGCATTGACATGAATGCATAGTGGGTAATGGTTTATTATATGGATCTCCAAAAAAGATGAACACCCAAAATTCCGTAATACATGACTGGTAGTAATGGGGGTAATATAGGTGTTGGGAATAGAGGGGGAGCAGGAGAGAAGACAAAACAAAGTAAAAAGGAAATTGCAGATAGAATTAAATAAAAATATAAATATAGCAACGAAAAAGTGCGATGATCGGAAGATAAATGAAAATAATAAATACTGAATTATTCATTTAATTAAATGAATGGATGAAAGAATAAATTTGTATATTCCAAAAACCGCAAAATATTTAGGATCTATAACACTTCGGGAGCGCGCATCAGTTGCAGCCATTCCAATGCGTTAAAGAGTAACGAATTAGAAAAATATGAGATTAAATTGGTACGGAAAGGTCACAGGTCATAGTCATTAAGGCGTACTGGTAAAGTCAGATGGTTAGAACAAGGTGAACGGAGAAATAGACGAAAATGAGTTACGGGAAAAAAGGAGGGGGAGTGTGTAAATCTGGAACCCAGTTGTTACCAAAGGAAGACTAGGTTAACTACAGGCTCCAACTGTTTACATAGGTCCGGTTTTGTGCGTCTTATATAGGCCGCCTCCAGGTAGTGCAGGATACGAGATGTCCATGCTCGAACTGTTTATAAATTACCTGTTATAGTCCTGTAAAAAAACGGATCTTACCTGCGTCGCCAACTGTTTTAGCCCAGTTTTTTCGGGTACGAATAGTAGGCAGAAAAAGGCAAAATAGTGATTCTGATGAATAAGCGCTTTATTCAACACTAAACAAAGACAGCGGGATTGTGCGGTCCTTTAGCTTGTCCAATCCGACGTAAATATATTGCTCTAGCCTTTCTAGAATATTCTTGGCGTATCGTGTGCGCCTCTTCGACTGCGGCCACTGCTCAGGCTGTCTGTCGACGCATGGCGTTGGCAGCTTGCATGTGAGCATGATCCAGCTGGTCTGTTCGTTTCGTCAAATGCCGTGGGGCATTCATTACGTCCCCGGTCGATCCAAATAACACACTAATTCCGCATACTAATTACTTGCACAGTTGCACAGTAATTTAGCAACTGTATCTTCCGCTACAGTGCAATACGTCTCGACGCGCTGATATAGTGCTCGTGCGCAACTGCATTTGTGCCTGATCCGATGGTTTCTGCTGAAGTCAAGTACTTGCGTCTTGTTTGTCGTCTTCTTGGACACCTCGCTTTTTGGGAAGCCAAAATCTTTGCGGTAAACGACAGCATCCAGAAAGGCCAGCTGGCTGTTTTATTCTGCTTCCATCATCAACTGAATATCTTGGAAAACGGCTTTGGGACGTTCTCTGAATGTCAGCATCTGATTGCGCTCGATGACGACATGGGTATTGCCCACATACTGAAAGAAGACGTTCGGTCACTGGTGTCGGAACACCAATGAAATCGCCCGTTGTAAGACGACCCGAGGCAGGATTTCAAAATCTGGCAAAACCCTGATTTTCTCCAAGCATGCATTTGAAACGGCAGGCCAATTAGTTTCTTGTTGCAGCAACCGAATCTTTGTCTTCTGGACTGCTTTACTCATTTTGGGTAAACTTTTGACTCTAAATGCTTCTGCCTTCAATTGATCTTAGGAAACGCTTGCGTTTGAAGTCAGGAGATGGCATGCACGAAGCAACGCAGCCTCAAGGTATGCTGATTT
>JAYGXS010000002.1:71135802-71213027 GCA_036362985.1 Ligula intestinalis | reverse complement strand
ATATATATATATATATATATATATATAGTATAACCCGTTTTTCATTCACCAAGTAAGGTGAAAAGGTAAAGAAGGTGCTTTCATACACCACAATGTGTTGGTGCTGAGGTTTCAAAAACATCGTCAGTTTTATCATCAGAATGGTGCAGAAGTTGTTCCTGCTTGCCAAGATTTGATTTTCTCGCTGCTTGTCTCGTACTATAAGCATGTCTAATGCACTGTTCCTGACCATCCTAATGGTCACGGATTGGATTTGGCTTCCCCTGGACGGACTACAGACGACCCCCTCTGAACCTCTTCGTTTGCACGGCTGGTATAGTCGCTGCTAGATCTGGGTGCCAATCGTGTGTACTTAAGGGGCTGCTGTGGGACCTCTCTCATGACCGTCAACAGCGAACTTCTTCCATGGGCTGACTTCCTATAAATAAAGGTTAGGCTGTGCCAACATACGCAGTAAGTTACTTCTTCTTGCTTGTATTAATCGTAAGACCAACAGTTGCTGCGACGTCGGATATTTCGTCTCGCGTTGGCTGTAAATATGAGGCATATTACCAAGTACGACAATGTCATCTGCATAATCCAGTTCGGGTGCTCTGGACACAGGGCTCATTTCAAATCCACTATTCGAAAGCATTAATTGGAACATCACCCAGTCAATCAAGAAGTTGAATAGAGCTTGCGAAAGAGGGCATCCTTGAAGAAATCCAGAAGTCAGTGGGAGAAAATCTGAAAGTAAGATACGAACACATTTAACGAAACGTACTAGGCCTTCACGTGCAACTAGTACCCGAGTTTTCTTCCTTTTGCTGCTGTGGTTATTTTGGTGGTCGTAGGTGGAGCCCTTAATACTATTGTAAAATAGAGATTTGCAGTTTTTGTTTTCCATCCAGAAAAGTAGTCGCTGAATGTCATCTCCAAGTGACGTTACATAAGTCAAATTGCAATCATCAGATTATGAGTTCGATAGTTTAAGCGAAAAAGGTATTCTGCATTTAAAACTCGGTGCATCCCGACTACGGCCCCCTAATGTCAATAAATAATCCGAAAATTGGTTCTAGCGTCCGCACTATTTATATCTTTCAACGTATACACTGTATTTTACCAAAATGTTCCGTAATGCATACCTAAGAATTCGAAACAATGTGAGGTGTTTACCAAACAAAAGCCGATAAAAGCATGCAGAAGCCTTTTTTGATAGGTTTAAGCGTACGCGTTGAGATTTTAACGACAGGCAAATATTATTGAGTCGAAGTTTAGACGACAACGGAAATATTTGACTTCTACCAAAATCCTGTGAATATTCCCGTATAATGCTTGGAAAGTGAAACTGGCCTACTTGAAACGTAAAACGTGGACATATATCATTTTCAAGTTTTACTCTCGCGCATCTAATGATTACTAGTCACTCACTTGAGGGCAAACGACTATTTCAGGTTGTGTACTGGGCACAGGCAAACTTGTAAAGAAACCTGCCTCAACGGATGCCTACGAAAGCCAAATAAGTTACTATGCGGCTAGTATCTTCAGCGTTTTTCTGGTCAGCAAGCGTTGGTGCATGTGCTTCAGCTTCTTTAGCCCACGAGCAATGCATGTGGTGATTGTTCACCATCCTGATGATATTTATGCGCACGTTGTGTGTTTAGTATACAATGAAAATGAATAGCCAACTGAGAAGCTCATAAAACCTTTGCATGATTCATATTTTCATTCATCATGCAATCGTATTTGCCTGACTAGGAATTACTGAACAACGGTTAACCAATTTGTCTTCTCTAACAACTGGCTGATCTCGTAGATCTCAAGGAAATTGCAAGTATTCTTCTGATTTTCCGAAATTACTATCTAGTTGAAGTTCGATTCAGGCAGATTTTCCCAGAAATAATATATTTTCTACGACAGGCGGCATGCCTAGTTGAACTCAAGTGGCTTATCTTAGCTGTACTGGGTAGCAAGCTATCCATCCGTGTTTTCGTACGTCACTTCGTGTTTTATGTTCTGGGTTAAAGCAAGAAGCCATTATTAGGATACCACGATTCCTTGAACGGTGCATAACATGGCCGTAACCCCGTTTTTTCCAGTAAGATTACCGACTTACATAAGTAAAAGCCGTTACAAAAGCTCCTATTTACAGACTTAAGTATACGGAGATTATCATAGTAGATGGGCGTTACGTAAGCCTCGTTTTAGAGCTTAAAAGAACCTTAGGCGACGCCTGCCTTCGCATAATCCTCTTGGCGTTATGCTACATTATGATGGTAGTAGTCGAGTTTTCTCAAATAAAGGGCTAAATCTCTGCACCTGATGTTAAAGAGACGAATAATATTTGTTAAAAGTTCTATTGTCGGCATTTTCCTGTACTTCGCTACTTGTTGATGCGTTTATATTTCCCTTCTTTTATTTCATCTGAACTGCAGCAAGTCATCATTAATTTGGTCTTTTTGACGTATAGGACAACGTCTGTTTGCTCTTGCCATCTTTAGTAATGCCTCTCTTGTTTTTGGTTACTCTTTTTAAGTGTTTTGGGGACTATCGTTTATATGCTAGGCCGTTGAGTGGATTAAGGGTCACAAATGCCTAAAAGATACCTTTAACCTATTTATGTTGGCTCTGGTATTACTTTATCGCTCAAATTGCCAAGACAACGAGCTTGTGGCTCAAGGGTTAGAACTTTAGACTTCTGCTCAAACGTTTCGAGCCTCGGTGGGGCACTCTTTGGGTTAAGTATGACTGCCTAATGTTCGCTAGTGAGCCAGAAATGTAACTGCCGACATTCGAGTTTGCACTGGTTACTATAGCTTTAAACTTCATTGGTAAGTGCTATGTATTATATGTGAGTCACATAATAAATCATTTTTTTAGCCGTCTCAGCTGTGCACTCTTAATTACTTCACCTTTTAATATTATTCCGGTTACCAAGGCAATTGTTCTCACAAATAGAAGAAGAATATTATGATCATTTTGGCTTGTTTGACGTAGGTAGTCAGTGATACACTGCGCGACCGATGCCAAGGAAGCTTCTATTTCTGTGGTGAAAGCCGAGTAGATTGGGTTCACTCTTCTCCTTTGAGTTGGTTCAGTTGAAGAGAACGAGATAACTGTTTAAAGTGCTTAGGTTGATGGAATGAAACGTCCACTTCCCCCTGGAGTCACTTTCCAACCTCTGGTACAAACGCACCTGCTTTTATCGAGTCACTAACAGGAACGGAAATTATTTTTTTTCTGTTATTAACTACTTTTCACTGCACAACAGCCGGCTTTAGCTCTAAGGTAAACATCCGCTCTACAATAATGATAACTCAGTGCATGTCACATCCGTGCTTCTAAAATGATAAGAACTGCATACTATATTAAGTTCCCCATATAGCAATACGCAGCAGAATGCATATCTGATGAAGTGAGAAAGTCAAAATTTGAGTAAGAGATATAGCACATATTGGAGGTTATTTATTTTGTTCATTAATTTGACTTGAGGTGCAAGCTTCTGTTTGCTAGAAAATATTTCACTTTAGATTACTATACTGAGGGCAAATAGGGGCAGAATTGGGCTGAATTCAACGTTTGTTGATGTCCGAGAAATTTACTACGCTATTAAGCACTGCCGTCCAAAACTTCTTGTTTGTGAGTGTTTTGCGATAGAAGAACATTAATACACACTAGACATTTATTTGGTATATATATTCCAAAAAAAATTTGTTTTGCTGCCATGAAATTGAGATAACTGTCCTTACGAGATAAGGCATTACTGTCGGAAAGAGAAGGGCAAAGTTAGTTGACAAAATTTTGTCTTGCACATCTGTGAAGTTTTTGTGCCTTACAGATAAGGAATAAACTCATAAGACCATAAGCTGTTTTACTGCGCCGAAATAAGATGCCCTAGTTAACCATTATACGGTTGTCGTGAAATGCCATAAGTTTTCTCTGTAAAGTAGTGAACGAACCCCGTTTAAACATTTTCAACATAAAGGAGAGAATAAATGGATATAAAAGCTCGAAACGGAACAGGCAGTAAGTTATCAGTTTTAGTATAATTGAAGCATTATAATGTCATTCTTGTGTACTTTTGAAATCAAAAAAGGGGGCCTAAAAGTAACGAAATTTACGTAAAAATGTTCCGTTATGCCTGTCCGACGTCGCCATGCATTCGCTTGAAAATGGGCACAAGTTTGCATGCGACCAAACCCACATAGTAAGATCCTACCCACATAAGAAAGGCCGAAAATTTTTGGGAGCAATTAATTCTGACGAATCAACAGGCACGTTGATTTGGATTCGGTAAGAGTTTTCTTGGAGGCATGAGTTTCCTTGGTAGCGCAAATGTGTTCTTTTTTATATTTAAGTACCTACGCAATTAATTTCTGTTAGGGTTAGGGTAAGGGTTAGGTTTATGATTAGGGTTAGGGTGCGTTTTAGGGTTAGGGTAAGGATTAGGGTTATGGTTAGGGTTAGGGTAAAGGTTCGAGTTAGGGTAAAGGTTAGTTTTATGGTTAGGGTGAGCACTGGGGTTAGGTTTCGGGTAAGGGTTAAGGTCACTGTTAAGGTAAGCTTTAGGGTTACGGTTACGGTAAGGGTTAGGGTTATGGTTAGGGTAAGGGTTAAGGTAAGGGTTAAAATTAGTGTTAGGTTGGGATAGTGATATAGCATGTAAAATGGTTAAAGTTTCTGTCTGTTTGATTAGGCATTTAAATTTAAATAATAACATTTGTGCGGTACAAAGGAAACTCCTGCTTTGGATTCAACGCATACCGATCTTAAAAAAGCCTGGAACTAGCACCAACCACCAAATCATGCTATTGACAATGGATGACAGAGCATTATCGAATTTATGGCGCGTTTAAAAATGCACAGTGCTCTTCGTACATTTCCCTCAAGTCCGAAGACGACCTGGTGCGCCAGCGTCGAAAATTTACAATAAATGGTGTTCCTGTATCCCGAAGAATCTTTTCTCTCAAAAGATATTTCTTGGTAGGCGTATTTTCAAATAGATAAGTCAGTTGATCCATTTTCACCAGGAAATTCATGCCTAATTTTAAGAGAAGTCGAAAACTGGTCAACGTTTCCCATTTTGATGTCGACATTATGTTTAAAAAATATAAAGTGTACAGATAGTCCACACCGATGTATCAAATTACAGCACTTTTAAAGAGGGGCTCAATGGTAGCGTTGCGGCTTGCCGAGCGTTGGGGACAGCGTTCGATTCCCGGACTGACCAAGAGTTTCGGCGCTGGCTCCTTATTAGCTCCCGATTATATGCATCCTATTTTGTGTGAGTCAAGTGGCTAGGTCGTGCTGGGGCGCGCGCAGACGGGTTCGCCAGCATTGTCAGCCCCTGCGTCCACTCAACTCCAGGCGACCGATCAGCTAGGCGGTGTTTTCTTGCTGGCGTTGGATGATAGAGTGAGGTCGACCCTCAGGGCATTTCTTACCTCTAACTGACTTGCATAAAGAGATTACGGTGCACTAAAAGCCGCGACTTGAAGAAAACCCACGTGACGGGTTAACCCGGACCACATAAACAGACAAGTATGCGCCTTGTGATGTCGATCGGCTGACTGGTGGGCCGCTAGTCAGGCTGCAATGGCTCCTTATTACTGTGTCCTTTATGGCTCACCCACTCATGTGGGAGCTAACCTAGCAAGGTGTACTGTTGGTACGCGTATTGCATTGTTAGTCGCGCCAGACACCTGTGCCTTACCCCATGTCTGGTTTTCTCGATATAAGTTTTTTCGAATACAGGGTTGGGAGTTGTTAGAAACTGGGGTAGATCCGGCGAGTCTTCATTTACTATAATCCAGCTATAGTCACCGCGTCTGCCTTCAGCTTGCTGGTGGACATTGTCGAGAGCAACGGTTGAACTGTCGTGCATGTGTGGGTTCATTTATGAAAGTGCTCAAGCCCGCAAAAAATGTCTGTTAGTTTGGGCACCTGGCGGATCTACAGATGATGAATATTGCAGCGGTCTACAGTGAGGTTTAACCGCCGAAAAAGACCGCTTTCGGCTCTGACGAGTAGGCAGCCACAGACTACCAGGGCAGAGGTCTGAGGTGTAGAGCACCGACTACTCTATAAAATGCCACAACTCTCAATGACAGCACATTCGCAGAGTGGCTGTTAACAGCCATTACATAATTTTTGTTTTTGCCGCAAATTTCCACTTGTTAGATTTATGCACTAAGACTCCAAACGGGTCAACAACGGGAAAACCATTGTAATGGTTGTTGTAGACCCACCTGTAAACAAATAATTCGCTGAATTCTGTCAGTTAGTAGTTAGCATTGAGGGTTTTTTATGAATGCTGTGGGTTGCTTTCCATATTTTGTCCTTTTGGAGATAAGAAAATGAGATAAGGTAGTTCAATGACTCCCCATGCTCACATTTCTTCCAATCTTCGTTGATCTCTCCCTAAAATCATCTTTTCTTAGAGTAAGCCTCACTTATACTGGCTAGAGGTGCCAATAGCCGTTTTGTCGAATTTCTGCAGCTATCTGACGCCGTTCCGCGGGATTCAACGCTCCAGTGTGTCTCTCAGTGTCGCCCGTATACTTTATGGCAAAAGTAGTTTATGTAATGCACCTCATAAACCCCCCAAATCCCGGCATTTCAAGAAACTTGTATTTTGATAATCGGGTTTCTCTGCAAACGTTAAACGGTAACACAGAATAGTAAAGTCTATAGATATGAATCAACAACAGTTCCAAACTAAATAAAATAAAATGTATATCATTATTGCTTCAGTATAGTGCAATGCCTATCCTTATTGACAATCCATAGAATCCTCTAACCAACATTTTCGTAGGACAACATGCTAGGAGTAGGTATTAATGAGGTGCACTACAAAAACTACAGTTGCCCCCTTTATTCCGTATCTTTACCCCGGATATTTCAATTAATGAGAATTTTAGATATTAACCATGGAAAATCGAATTCTCCTATCAGAAAACGTACCTGAAACACTGGAGACGCACTAATGAGCTGAACCCCTCGCAGCTGCCCCATGCAGTGTTAATATAAGTGCAAATTGCGTGTCTGAACAAAAATTTTGCATCTGTGTTGTCAGTATAATAAATAGCTGGCAAGTCGTATATCACTGATTGTCTGCTGGTAGAATGTAAAACTGCTATAAGAAACACTGAAGCTGATGCATTCAGCAAAGATATTTACATTAAATTTAAACGGAATCCTCAATATTTCGTGCCAAAAGATTTACTGTACGGGAACTTCCCCCATCTCGAACAGGGTTCAAAGTGATCCCTTGGTTGACTTGATCCCATACGTTCAGTTACCTGCAAACCCTGCTATCTTTTACAATTAAATCTATGTTTTGTATATCACTACATAATAAACTGCTTTATCCAATATATTACAATCTACATTTCAATCGTTGACGTAACTGAACGCAGACATTCTAGTAAGGTTTCCAAAAAACATATGTATGCTACAGAAATGAAGAATTTTTAGCAGTCTGCGTTTTTATGTAAAATGCTGCATGAATCCTAAATGTATGCTTCTGTTCAATACTCCAAAACCTAAACGACACGAGAAGTCTGCACTAATTTATTTGTCCCCAGGATAATAGGCAGAGTACGGGATGGTGTATGGCTGCCTGTTCGCAAAATATGAATACGACGCGATCATTCCGTTGAAACTGATAATTTGAATGTAAACTTCTTGTAAAATTTTCCAATCAAAACTTGGAGAATTCTGCTCAAGGAGTGAATCAAAACTCCTACGCCCATTTTTGAAGAATTTAAACCACGTACGCTGAGACCCTGTTTAGTGTTCTTTAAAAGCCTCTCATTTATTCGCAGTTAATCAATTTAGGCGAAATAAATGAGGAAAAGACACCATTTTCGGGCTTGTCTCAGTATTTTTTTATCGAACTAACTACAGAAAAGCGTAGTGATGTTCTTTAAGAACACGGGACCACAATAATTAAAGGCAAGAGTAGGTTAGTTTTCCGCCTTAAAGCCGAGTCTTGGTAGCACGTATCGCACCGTCAGTGCCATGACTGGAACACCCGTCGGGGGTTCTGTATTCTTTCCCCTGGTAGCGCATATATCGACATGGGTGTAGGGTATCGGCCTCGGTGAGTTGATTCCATGCTGTTAAAATGAAAATAATTGCATGAGATGACGAGTAACTTTACAGCAGCAAAGGAACCAAAAAGGTGAGTTACAGGAATCAGTTCAGAAGGAGAATATATGATCGATAGAACAGGAAAATTAATGCCCTGACGTCTCGGGTTTTAGCTTGAAGCCATTTTTAGAGACAACCGCTGAGAAGGGTAATAGGGGACTCACAAGCTCTTCGGTTGCGGCCTACTCATAGGGGCCTGGCCACATGGTCAAATTTAACGAGTGCAAACTCCGCACAAGAGGTTACAGCCAAGTGAGCATCGAGTTACTCGATTCATAGTTCGCAGGCTCGAAATCCATCTACAAACGCAACGACTTGTTTCTCCCGTATTCCGTACTGAAACTTTGCCTGAGCAGGGGAATCTGGCACGTGGGGAGGACGCGAGCCATCCATAATTTCACTGACAGCTATCCTAGATGTCGCATAATCACCCTGCAACCTCCAACACGGATAATGAAATGTGGCAATTATCAATTCGGACGCGGACTGCCAAGCCAGCGTCGCATCAATCAAGGCTTGAAGAGCTGCTAAAGTTGGTATTTATATGATCGTGTGGCCGCTACGGACTTTCAATGCTGTTTAATTCCCTTTTTTGCAGTTGTCTCCGATGATGGTTTCAAGCCAGAATCTGAAACGTCAGGCCAATGAACCTCTTGTTAGCGGGGTCACATCTGCTCAAGAGAAACCCCTGTACAACAATATTTCGAAGACACCAATTTAACTCTTTTAAAAGCCTGGTCCAACCATGGCGTACCATGAGCCAAATTATGGTCAATGGATATTTCCAACCGCAAGATATAGTGACTTTCAAGTTCCTAGTACGAAAATAAGTAGGATATAATTAGGAGACAATTAACTGAACAGATCATAGTGACGTATTTTGTAGACATAAATATTATCTTTGCAATAGCCAGGTTAGTTCTTTGTTCTCATCAGCCCTGTTAGGGTCATGAGTTAGGGAGACTGGAACGTCCACATTTTAATACTATGCTATGCTTAGTGAGACAGAGTCAAATAACAAGCTGAACAGACGTTAGATTCGAGCTAAAGATGTATGCTTGCTTAAGAATACACCCTATCCTGTATCGGTATCCTGCTTCGTATCTAGCGAATGGGGATACACGATCAGGCCCAAATGCAGACTGCAGTTTTATTCCTAACCTCAGAACTAGAGTCCACTAAGTGATCAGCAAACCTTCCTTATCTTCCATGTAGTGCCACCTTAGGAAGTACAGTAGAAGAAACCAGTATTTTGGCTCTGATTCTGCGTCCGAGGTTGCGGGAATACAGGAAAGTGAAGGTAATGGTTTAGTCAACAGTCACCTTAACCAAGGGACCGAATAAGCCGGAGGGAAAATCAACACCCCTATTTTTTCACAGCAAAAGTAATAAGTTATAATCATTATCCTTACTCAGGCCGTAGACTCCATCTTTGCCGGGAAAGTAATTATCACTTATCGGGTATCAAATAAGACGGATTAGTCATGCCTTCGTTTCTGCAGAGCACTGGTCTCGATTTTTGCTTGTCAATCGGTGTTTGAAAGCTGACGTAAGATTTGGGATCTGTAGGCTTATAGCAATTTCGTTATTATAAATTGATGTTGTAACTTACCATACTATGCGCTCTCTTGATAGTTCATGGGCTGTTAGTATGATAAGGTACAACTTCCACGTATACTGTTCTATCTGCGCGTCGGTAGCATTTGTATATTATGCGAATACCCCGCAGAGGATGACAGAGTTTGGTCCAAATTAATACATAAAATTTCGTTCTTTGACTCTGGACCTTTAATATATTGATGTAAACCGGGAATGGAAATTAATTTATAAAGGAATTAAAAAGCTTAACCTCGTGACTTTTAGGTTCGATATTCATGACTCCTGGGGTGGCCTACTATTGATGCGCGATTGTTGCTCATAGGCAGCAAAAGCAGGACCTAAGTTATCCTTCCAGCAGATCTGCAAAGTTTTAACTGTAACGGCAATTTGTGCGTGCAGCTATATTGCTGGTCTAGACAGAGAATATGCAGTTCTTAATCTCCTGAGAAATTAATTTCTGTTCGCGGTATATATCAGGATATTTAAGGTCTATAAGCGTAGAGTGAAACTGTTAGTGTATATTTTGGTTAAAACCCATCAACTACTGAGAAATATCCACTTGCTTACGACAGACAGACTTAAGTAGTATAAATTGATGCTCTTACTCACTATATTAACAGCCTAGGTACTAGCTAAAAGGCCCAGACCAATGGTTTGTCGGTATTCTGCCGCTGCTTGACACAGCTGCGAGGGGTCCGGCTCATCAGTGGGTCCCCCATCTTTCCGTCTGTATTCTGATTGATATACCGGTTTTGAAAGTTCAACCTAAACATACGCTTACAATTTCGATCAACGCCTATAAACCTTAAATATACTGATCTATACCGCGAACAGAAATTAATTTCTCAGGAGATTAAAAAGCTGACCTTTCAAAACCGGTATATCAACCATAAAGCAGAAAGGGAAAGCTGGGGGACCCATTGATGAGTCGGACCCCTTGCAGCTGTGTCAAGCAGCGGCAGAATACCGACGAACCACGTGTCTGGGCCTTTTAGTTAGTACCTAGGCTGTTAGTATGGTAAGTTACAACAGAGAATATTGACAACCGTTGATGAACGATCACCGAGTGCTGGCGGAATTCCTTTGTCCTGCTCTGCCTTGGGGCTCAATTTCGAGCCCCGATAGCAGCCGCACAGTGGCTAGATGCGTAGGTAGATGCAAATTGCCGGCAAAGGTAAGTGAACCCCGAATGATCGTTCATGATTCATTAGCTATCATCAGCCGGTCATAACCAACACCAAGTGATGTACCAAACAAGAAATGGTCGGCAATGGTCAGCAATCCATAACACTAGCCGATATGCTGCTCCAATGCATAATGGGACGAAAGAGTCTTGTTACCGATCGATGGGCATTTATCCACCAAATAATGTTTGCTTTTGTATGCAGAGCAGTTTGAGCCACATATGCAGGGGTACCGTGATTGGCTTAAGCTCCAGCGTCCAATTCGCCGAGTTCATGCTCCATCTTAATACGGCATATCAAGGTGCACGATTAGTTACTGATAGTGATGCATGAATATAGAACTAGAAAAGCTGGCTCTACAAGCCAATAAGAACATCAGCTAATAGTTAATAGACAAGTTATCCGTCTCAAATGACCATGCACACTCCTGCTATTAAGCACACCTTCGTCGGGGAAAAAGCGCACACAATTGACGTCGGCCCCTCCACAAATTTGGGTCTCACGAAAACAGGCACAGCGTTTTGCTGCTCATTAGTTAGCCCATTTCCGTCAACGAACTTGTTAAAGAAAGTGGAAGAGGCTAGGAGACAAAAAATGATGCACATGACGGCCGCTTTCTTCTCGAATACCAAACAAGTGTCGGTTTTTAAGTGCCTTTGACATTTAACCTTCGTTCTGCACATGTACTCTAGTCTGCCGAGGACGTAGAGAACCAGCGTCCAATAAAGACTTTCGTAAATTTTCTAAAGAACCTACTTGCTTTGGAATTATATTTCTCGGAAAGTCTGTCTCCCCATTCATGCGTATGCATTTAAGTCTCAGCCTCAAATAGGTGCACTTAAGCCCACGTCATTAAAGACACTACGTCATGACTCCCTTTCTTCTATACACACCTATGAGACAATTCTGCTGGCAATGGAAGTATCCTAGTCGACTGAAAGGAGCAGGAGGCCAATAAATGGGCAGCCAAAAACAAAACAAAACTTACTTCTGCCAGTCCACTGGCTCGGATAAGATAGGCGGCTGGAAATTGATGTCCTCGACCATACTCAGAATCGCTCTTGTGGTAAGATTGCATCAAATCCTCGTACTCTGACTGGCCATCCGTTATATCATAGTCCTCTCGCCTGATTGTTGAGATCTTAAGAAGAGAGGTAGCCGAGTGACAAATTGGCTTTTAGCTTCTCGGTGATAGTTTCAATACTACGGGGTCTTAAGCCTCCTGAAGCTGTGGAGACTAAGAAGGGATTAAACGTCTACCGGGATTTAATAATCGGTTAACTCACAACAGACACTTAGTTGATTTGCTAACCCCAACTGTCTTGCGTGAAGAAATGACACAAAAATCCAAATCTCTGTCACCAAATCTACAAGTAGACTAATTACCTGTTCAGATATGAGTATCCAGAAGGGCAGTTGACAAGCATACGCGTGCTTTCCATAAACTCCCATTGGGCCAGTACTTTTATATAGGAACGGCATACAGGCTAAAGCATGCGGTCAATATGTACGTCCTTCTGAGTCGTGGAAGTGGAATGGAGGGAAGAGTCGATAAGATACGACTGGTTACGCGGCTCTGATGGTGTGGTGGAGCCGTTCCAGTGGGGGAGGAGGAAAAGGAGGAGGAGGAGGAGGAGGAGGAGAGAGACAGAGAGCGGAAGAGTGCATGCAGGTAAGCTGACGTTGGCCACGCCAGGCGTAGAGCATGCAGAAGGTCCTTCTATGCACAAAAAATCGACATCCTCAACCTGATAGCGGTTGCTTCAGTTGTTGCAGGCAGGCACTGACCCAGGGAATTCGGATAGTTTGGTGGGACCTTATTACTACCCTGGAAGAGTTCGTTGTGGCCCACACGAGGTCCAGTATCAACAATGTGCGTGAGAATAGCGCTGCTAATGCTCCTGACTTCAACTTTCCTTAGCTATACCGGGCGATGTTTCCTCATTCTTTTGGAAAGGCACCAACTTGTGTGACAGGCTCGACCCGTCCACACCTGACTGCTGTCCCGACTGCGGCGCTTCTCCGCATTATTATCAGAATCTGTTCGTCTGCTGTTCCCAGCTAGGCACCCACCTCTTCCCCCCGCGGACCTTTGGCTCAAGCCGGTCGAGATGTCGGCTTTTCTCCGTCTTCTTACTGCTAGCAGTTTGGATTCCGGCGGGGACTTCTGATCCAACAATGGGCTATGACACACACACCGATATAACCTGCCACACAAGAGTTTGTTTCAGCTCGTACACCGTTGCCATATAAACGTATTAGTCCGATGGGCATATTTGGAACACATGAGCATGCTCGCTAACTACTCTTTTGAATTCTCTGATAGAATTTTCACACATCTCAAATAGTGAGGCGTTCATTTTATCGCTATCTATCTACAAGCTTTGAGCATGTTATCCAGCGTTTTGACGCAGTCACTACCTATAATTAACACACACTTGTGTGCAATTTTTTACTTCTAATGGGTTCTGTCCTACGGGAATGTAGGCCATGCTCGTGTACTATGATAAAACATCAACAGAATCCTCTCTTTCAGCAAGATAAGTGAATAATAGAAGGAAGATTCGTAAAAATTGGAATTATACAATGCATGTAGCTGAAATAATGATAGTAAAATTAATAGCCAAGGCAGGGGCATAGAGTAATTACGGAAACAAACCAACCTCCATCATATCCGATATCCGATCTCCGGCGTTTTGAAGTGAAGACGCAGTCTTCCTCTTTCGTGCAGGTCCATTGTCCATGATAGCCTGAAAAATGGTTTGCCAGAAAATTGCAGAGCCTTTTGTTAAAAACTACTCAATACTAATGATCCAACAAACACGACTTATCAGCCAATGGAATCGTTTTTAGACTAAGCGGAGTTACGGGCTTTCAGCAAGACACCAACAATGCATGGATGCATAACGATGAGTGCGTAAATTACAGTGCCTAAGTAGAGGACATAATTCGTGCCTATTTTTTAAAGTTTTGAGCATAAACTGCTTTCAAGCAACGAAAAAGGGTACTTCATGTACTTTATCAACGTTGGCAGATTACGTTTATTACATTGCATTGAGGCGACGGCATAAACGTTTGTATCAAAGAGAGGTCAGGAGTGTTTTTTGGTGAACGTTCACTGATCATGCATCAATGGAAGCTCGAACTCGCGACCTTTTTGGTCAGAAATCTAACGTTCTAACTGTTCAGCCATGAGCCTGTTGTCTTTCCGGGAAGATTGGAAAATATGGACACTTGCTCAACGAACGTTTAAAGACGATTGTCCATATTTCGCAATCTTAACCGGCAAGACACCGGGCTCGTAGCTCAGTTGTTAGAACGTTAGACTTCCGATCAAAAGTATCGCGAGTTCGAACCTCGAGTGGTGCACCAGCTGGGGTTGGGTATGATCGGCTGACGACAGATTTTAAGCAAAAAATGGCCATTTCAGTCTTCGTTGTCTTTGCCGGCAATATTATCTACCTGGAGTTATGAGTTTTTCTTATATTCTTAGATGAGTATTTACGGAAACCATTGCAAGAGTCAGAGTTTAAATTAGGAATCTCCTGACAAATCTGTCCTCTTCGAAAGAACATAAAGGAAATTGTTTAACATACTGACGATGTGGATTTTGATAAACGAAATAAGGACCTATAGACGAGTCCGGATCATTTTAAGATTAAGTTTGGAAAACCTTAGTTGATTACGATAGAGGCTAAAAGCTTACATAAATATCAACGGCCTTCAGATTTGACAGGAAAATTATTTGAAAATTTTTAATATACACTGGGAATGGTAGAACAACGAGGGCTTTGGTTTTTGCAGAAATTGACGGAAAAGGGAAACGGAAGAAAACCCAAAAGCACTTGGTAAAGGTCGGTTTAGAAGAAGAAGATGCGATCACTTAACAAAACGTAGGTTCCTTGACAATCATTTTGCATCACATAGTAACTCGATTAGCCATGATGATCCACAGCCGAACTTAGGGGCACAGAATTCGTTAGGAAATAAACAGTTCTACCGGGGCCAAGGCTTCACAACCTTAAGAGGCTCATTTTTAGGGAAAATACCATTATAAATACTCTACGTAGATGAGTGAATTCATACATAAAATCCCGGATATAAGTGAAAAAATATATATTTACAGAGGTGTATTTAGCAGATATGCCAATGAGTGTCTGAAAGTCGTTGCTTACTAGTTATTCGGAAAAAAGAGGGCACGAAATACTTAAATGGTCCCTGAACTAGAATATGAGAACAGTAACTGCTAGTAATGTGCATGACCTTGCGAGACATTCCGCAGAAATGTGTGTAAGAATTAAAAGTCCATTTTAAGTTTAGGCTAAGCTTTCAGGTTAGAGTATAGGCAACATTCAGGTTTCGTACTTGGTAGTACTAAGACAAATGTTTGGTGGTCCGAATCTTATGCGTGGCAACGTTAAGCGTTGACTATAGCTGGCTGCTATACCCGAAAAGTTCATTCCAGTCTCCCATGCGTTTACTGATAATGTCGTTTTACCTGTAATATATCAGCTGCTGACTAGTTTCTGGCAGGGCTTGAGAAGGATCCTCAATGCCTTTGTCGGTAATACCGATAATACACTAACCCGAAGCAGAAGCGATCGCTGGAACAAGACATTTATTAGCCTAGCGTTTCGTATTCTCACTCAAACCCATCATTAAAGACAATATCAGAAACGGGTAGCAAAGCGGCTGCTGGCCCGAGTGGGTCTCGAGACATTTTGGGATAAAGCTAAATCATAACATGTTTGGTAAGCGTCCCTCTATTATTGTCTTGATTACTTTAAACTGTATGTTGAGGAAGAGTTAAACTTACGTTACGGCTGGTACTGGAGTTGAACCCCAAGGCATATTTAACCTTCCTAGAATCACGTAAAGGATTATCTGTATTACTGGGACAGGTCCCTTCCATGCTCGTAATCTCTTTAGGGTTTGGTATAAGATATGCCTACCAACATTACTATAGTAGGTTTAACTAATTTTTAGATGGGAAGTACGCATCTGCACTGTTCAACAGTTATGTGCGAGGAGACACATGCAGTCAAACAGTTTGCAGTACATTAAACCCCGATACAGCTTTTTCTTGGACGGCTTGAGATTTTATTTTGATTTTGAAAATTAACCATCGTAGGCTATCGCTCCACGTCGCATTACTACAGAAAACGATTAAGGACACTGCTGTCACCTCAGCGCCTTGACATAAGAGACAGCTTACCAAGCCAATTGGCATTCCACTTCCCATAAACCAGTTCGTTTCCGCCGAACGAATATATATTTCTGGCTAACTATGTCCTCGCTTCTGTGCATGCTTCACATTTTTCTGAGCTACTGCCTGTACTTATTGTATTTTCTACCGAATTTGCTAATGAAATTCCCGCTAAGAAGTTCCAAAGACAGGTTAGTATTGTACACTCGCGAAAAGATTAGAGTGATTAATTTGAAGACTTACGGAATAAGACTTGTAAGTTTTTTGGGCATGTCCAGTTAACGTGGCGATAGAGAAAATGTGTGGATTAGATTCCTTTAGAGCCTAAAATCATCAAAGGTCTGCAAGTGAGAATAATTCAAACACAATACAGTAGAAAGATAAAACACACTGGTGACTATCACAACATATGTTAAATGTCAGCACAGTATGTACAAACCATGAAGTTCTGTGGGCATAGGGCACACACTAGCAACTACAACCCCCGTTCATGGCTCCGAGTAGGATGATAAAAAATATTTTGGGGGAGGGAAGTTGGGAAGCTACTGTAATGAAAACACGATCACTAGGGCAAGACTTTTACTCATCTGACGTTTCGATGTCCGTCGAGGATTCTTTATCGTAGACATTAGCATAAACAGTAGTAGAAACGATTTTCTGCTGAGGAACTGTATTCTTAATGGAGTGATCGGTGGACAGGTTCAAACAAAATAACAACTGAACGAGCACGCAGGTCCGACACAGAGGCTACCTGTGTGGGAGCGGGGAGTGGTTACAGCGCCCTGAACGAGGACATTTCAGAGTTGGTAATGGAGTTAATTGATCAGTTATACTCAATTTGATTGACCAAAAAATGCGCAGCGTGCAACAGGCCTGCCAGGGCTGCCACCTGTAACTGTGACGTAGTTGGTTAATTGCGACAAATACGTCGGAAAATATACTTGTGAACTTCTAGATTTTATTAGTACATCTTCATCAGTTTGAGCTTTCCGTCGTACAGGTAATAAAATAGATACAAATACTACAAACCTGGTGTCATCCAACGCAAGTTAGCAGTCAACTGCCTTCCTCGGGCCTATTTATACGTATTCTTGCGCGTCTTTCAAACCGTGATGAAACGGCAACGACGCAGCGACCTAACTCAGAAGATTGCCTTTAACAACCTACTTAATCGGTTAAAGTAGGATTGTTTTTATTTTGTTTTTGTTTTGTTTTTTATTTTGTTTTTGCATCAATAACATACTTGGACATACATGTAGTAGCATACCATATTCAGCATTTGTTATGCGAGCACAATCAGAAAAACCCGTGCCATGCCCTGATGTCGGAAAGAACGACAGAGGCTAACTCAAGTCGCAAAGATTATGCTGTATTCTCTAAGCGGACGCAGCTGCATGACCTTTAACCCCATTTCTCGTGAAATTTTAGGAATATGCATTGGTAAAATGTATAAATCCATCGATTCACAGAGCTATATGCATGTCCGTAAATGTGAACGCTTTCCACAATCCTAATTATTTCCATATCCCGGTCGAGTAGACGCTCCAGATGGACTAACGATGCTGAATATGGGATTCAGTCCAAATCGAAGTGGCAAATGTCCAGTCACTGCGAAAATCCAACTGAATATCTTATTCCAATTCTAGGTAATCACGTCAAAATTATAAGTTTAATATCACTAGGATAAGTATGGTGCGCGCCAGACTGTGACGGTTTGACCGTCTATTTTGACAAGATCCGCCGTATGCTCCATTGCGTGATGGGGCAGAGATGGCGGCTCACGCGCGGATTGGTTTTTAGCGATAGAAGGTACAGTTCTGCGAATCCTGCAAACAAATTTCAGGACGAAATTTAACTTGGTAGTTGAGCGTATATCTGAACAGGTTATTTTGATCGACTGAGTGAATTTGATAATAAGAAGGGCTTTGGTTTGGGAAACTGCCCTCTTAGTTAAAATGATTGGTAAATAGGCACTTATTTCGGGCTAAATCATGAGCAAGTTTATAGTAAAGAAATTCCCTATGCTATAAGAAAAAAAGGACCAAACTTTCTTCTGATATACATTGTGCTGTGTAAGAATTCCATAATAAGTAAAAAAGGTGGAATAATAATCCTTCCAGTACTGGAAAATTTATGCGAATTTTATCAAATGGAACAAAAGTGAAGTTAGAGGAATAATATTTATTTTCAGAAACAAGCACCGAGAGAAGTTTAAAAAATTATATTTTGCTATTCTGTGAAGTTTTTTTCACAAAATGCAGCTACAGAATCTTTCGACGCGTTTTGTTTAAACCTCACCGATGACCATGCACATAGCCAAACCTCGTCATAAATGGTACCGCGAAGGGGAATTAAAGAAGGCCTTCTTATATGTAAGTCAGGTAAAAACATACTTTTTTGTGAACAATAGGTTCCAATCAAGTGTTATTTTGAAACGAAACAGACAGAAGAGTAATATGTATTTTAAAAAATGTTCATATGTGTGGCCTCGCACGCTTTTTACGGATCGTGGCATTAACATCCTTAAGCGGAAAGTAGTCCGTTATATAGAGAAAGGTATGTTCTTTAATCGCTTGTCAAATTTTATCGTTTTTCTTCAGGTAAATTAAAGAAATTGTCAAGAGTCATCAATTTCCCTGTGAGATTACCTTGGAAATAGTTAATATACGCAGAAGTTCGTCAGCTAAATATCCAATAAAAGCTTTTTTGAAAGAGGTAACCTACTATGGAAACGTTTTTTATTAATGTTTGGAATAAAAATATGTGTGGTACCTAGCAGACATGTTGTATGCTCGAATATGTGGTTTGCTGTTCTGAAGCATTTCCTCATTTGACCAACATAGCCATCTGCACGGGAAAGGGTTTGATGTAAAAGTCGAACAAACGGACAATTAGTAAACTGATCAATGAATACACCGAAAACTACCGAAATGAAGAGAGAATTTATTCAACGATATTCGATAACTACGTATCTAATCATTCCCACATATGCAAAATATTTTGACAAAAGGCAAGTTCTTTTTGTATAAAGAAAGTGGATGCTTTGAGTTTTATACCTAACAAACAATTTAAATTTATTGTTCTAATTTATAGCTATTTTTGACGTCATCACAAGCTGGAAATCATCGAGAAAATATTAATTTATCTTTACAAACACTTAATATTTCTTATAGTTCTTTTAAGTACTTAGTATGCCTAATGCTGCTCATTATTATTTATAAGTTTTCGTAAATGCGTTCCCGCTGGTATGGGAGAAATAATCAATCATTTACAAATTTAGGAACTTTGCTTGCAGCACTCGCAGAACTGTATATCGTGCGTCTATCGAACTCTCGCTTCTCTTACCAGTTCGAGACTGGTCTCAACACATAGTCTAGAATACTGAAGCCAGAATCGGGTGGAGGGGATGCGCACGCAGTATTATAACATGCCGTGCCCTGATCGGGCAAGGACCAAGCGCGTGAACCTCCAACCCCAAGCTTCTGCATTTGTTATGCGGGCGCAACCCAAACAACCCCTGCTATGCGCTCATATCGCATAGGACGACGGACGGTAACTCGCCTCGTAAAGGTTGTCGCGAATTCTCTAAACGGAAGCAGCTTAATAACCTACAAACGCAGTTCTCGCGTTATTTCAATGATACCTATTAGTAAAGTTTACTAATACATAAAGTAACAGAAAGGTATGCTTGTCTGTAACTGCAAATGCTTTCCGCAAGCTTAATTATATTAATATCCCGGTCAAGTTATTATGTACAGTCCTTTGAAGTCCTAGATACTGACACTGGAACCTAGTCCACCTTGGAGGGTCAAATGCACCTTCAGCGTGAGCATCGAACTGTACTTCCTTCTCCCGTGTTAGGCACGTCCAGACAAATGATATCGAGCATCTCCTAAACGGACGCAGCTACACTTCCTTGCAAATGTACTACTTACATGATTTAAGTGATATTTACAAGGTAAAAAACTGCGGGAAAATCGGGGAGCAGACAAGGACTTACCGCCTCTTTCGCATAATAGAGCATGTCAGTTAGAACAACGCGACCCTCAGCGTCCGTGTTCACGACCCGCACACGGCGGCCGGCAAGGCTGGTGAGGATTTCGTCCGGGATGTAGGCGTCGGCACCTGGACTGTTCCGAACGAATGCCATGAAACCCATCACCTTGAGAGAGCCGGGCTTCAGCATGCTGACGGTCTTGAAAAAGCCAGCCACTGCCGCAGCTCCGCACTTGTCTCGGTGCATTCCCTGCATGTAGTTCTTGACCTTGATGTTGGCACCGCCACTGTCAAATGTGATGCCCTTGCCGGCTAAGAGCAAAGTCTCATCAGTGGTGTTTGAACCCTGATACTCCATCATCACTATGCGACCATCATGGCGCTCAACACCTGAATAATGGAAAGTGAAGACTTCTTAATTTATTTCTAGCAGTGTTTATACCCGCCCTTTAAGTGTTTAGTGTGTGGATGCAAGACTAGTCACATACACTAGAGCAGACCGGATAAAAAAAATCTGCGTTATTCATCCAGGGGTCATCTAATAAATTTCTGTTCACAAAAGCCAAAAGCTGGATCAATCCAGCGTAGAGGCTATCAGAAGGTAATCTAAACGGAAAAATAACTCTAATCGCACGCTTTCCTTACTCATAGTTTAAATAAATAAAGATAAATTGAAAGTTAATTTGGGGATTGGCAGCTAAAAGGTGACATATCTACATCCTGAAATTGTCGCAACAGAACTCCAGCAGCTGCTGGACAAATTTATTGAAAGTGGATTTCGAGCATATTGATGGACACGCCAAAACGCCTGCTAGCTGAAATTCAGAACTGGAAGAGCTTTATTAGGGGACGTGACAAGCGATCGAGTTAGATAACAGCCGAAGGAGTCTACCACAAGCGCTTTCCCGTAGCTGACCTACGATTATTCTTCGTCAACTCTCCTCTACTACGCTTGGGACGTAAAGGCAGCCTCTTGCTGTAGGCCATATCGGTATGCGTTTACTCTTTCAATTGCTATCATTGAGAGGAATACACTGGCTAAACAAGGAGACACCCGGAAAAGAGACTGCGTGAACACATAACGGCTACTTTAAGTAAAGGTGAAACTACATCGATTTCGCGTCAAATTCTCGTATACCTTACCGATACTTACCACCGATTCGTCCCTAAGGAATCCTTCCACACTGTATACCGAGCACCAACCAACTTCTCTAAAGGCCTATGCCAATGGGTGATACAAACAGCCGAGGCAGTGGCAATACAGTTAACGAATCCAGTGCTGTGTTATCAGTGGACGCTTACACATGCACTTTTGTTCCGTAGCAACTGTCGGGTGGCAATCGCATGTCGCCCCTACCCTCTAGTGAGAGTTGTTCACTCTGTGCACTTGACAGAGTTTTTCATTCCGCGTACTCGCGCCAATGACCACTACTCACAGACAACATTACTTCCCCGATCCCAATGACCCCAACATGCCGACCTCTCCAAGTGGGTGGTATAAATACGATGAGTGTCGACTCTAAAAGATTTTAAAATCTTGTCAATCCCTCACATTTGTATTATCTATGCAGTTGAATAGGCACGAAAGGGAATTGCTGAAAAGATATGGTTGCATAATTACCTTTACAAATTCGTAGAAAGCAGGGTTTATTGTGTACCACACCAAGAATATTGCAAAAATGACATTAAACCCTGCCGTGGTTGGGCTTGATGCATGGTGTGGCTGAACTACTTTCGATGACAATTCCTAAAAGTTGCTGCATTTCTCAAAATCAGAGCGCAGTGCAAAAAAAAGTTCTTGTTCAACAGGTAAGACTAACAGCTGGTATTAGTAGCGATGGTTTCTACATGCCTTTAATTATTGTGAACCAACCTAGGGTAGCATGCAACTCGTGCATTCTGCTCCCGTTCAGGCAACAGCAATGGAATAGGAGGAGGAACGGCCATAAAATATGATCTGCTGATGCGGAAGTTATTGGGTGATCCAGATAATTTAAAAAGGACAAGCAAATGGGTAAGACTATCTAACCATAACTTATGGACTGTATGTAGCTAACGCAGGCATACATGTGGAGGCCAATTTCGAACAGATACCTTGCACTTACAGTAGATCGTCTGTGTTGTAACGGTGACCAGTGGTGTCACCGTCTAATAAAGCCCTTTGGAACCCAAAAGGAAGAAAACAATAAGAAGGACCTAAAGGTGGGAGCCACACGGAGGAGAGTTTATTGTGTACAGAGCACGGAGTTGCTGCCTTGGGTGGTAGTTGTGCCACTGGCGAAAAGCCTGCGTGCTGTACGTTTCCGCCTCAGGCTTAAGTCCGGTAATGGAGTGGACTTGCCGTGTCCTTGCAGTCCGTGTGCAGCTCACTGTTTAAGACATGACAGTTATTGTCAAGCACGTTCGATTGTGGCATTATTGGGCGTGTTGGGATAAGGTCACCTGCCGTGGCAAACGTAAGTGGTCTTTGAGGAACTGCGACCAGTTGGGCACACACGTGCGTCTGCGAGTGGTCCAGAGGATTAAAGTCATCGCGTGTATACAGTCATTAGCGAAGCATATTTCATTGAGGCAGTCCGCATTGAGAAAATAATCATTGTGGCAGTCGGCGACAAGTACAACACCTCAGTATAGTTTGCAATGTTACTGTCATTCAGTCAGGCTAACCTTCTAACACTTCCCTCCTTTAACTTGAATAGCATGTTCCGTCGAACTGAATACTTGTGAGCCGGTGAAATCCTCCAGTTCCATTCACAGCCTTTTCGCACTTGGTTTGGGGCAGCGATGAGGAGCTCCGATATGACTGGGTTTCCCAAGCAAACCAATTGGTAAACTACAAGCAGGATATAAACCCATCTTTCATTCCCACCTGGACAAAATTTATTGAGTTCTGATTATTTGAACTTCCGCCAACTTATCGGACTTGAAGACCCACTCAATCAGTAGCTAAACCTGTGTACCCGCATCCCAGCTACCGCTTGCTTTTGAGAGATTACACAAGCTGTCTTAATAGAAAATACCCCATTAAGAAGAAGAAAAGTTGATCTCTCGGACAATAGTTTTATTCGGCTCATGGTTCGAAATTCAACACTGATCCTTTATCATAGACATCAACAGAAGCAGGTACTTCATGCAAACGGAGTAGTAGTATTTTTAGAATATTGTCACTACACTAGAACCTACCTATGACAATTAACGGCCCCCTTGTAGAAGATGTTTGCCTGCCTGTGCGCTAATTGCTTGGTGGCCAGCATGCAGGCCATGATCTGCTGAACTCTCACCAAACGTGGTGGAACTAACCGTAATGATTGCTCGGCCATCTGGCGCTGGAGTTAGATGACGCGTTGTCCTGTGCGCTCCCCGAGTGGTGACTTGCTTTGGCCAAACCGAACCTCAGTGACCCAGTAAGCTGTTGCACTTGCCTATAGACTGGAGCCCCGTGAACCACCACTCAAGTAAATCGCGGCTCCCACGATAGTCACCCCTGACAAGATTTTCGGCCTGATTAAATTTGAATGTGTGTGGCCGGGTGTCGTCGAATGGGCTGCGACTTGAGAATTCGCATGTTTTTTCCCGAACTGCTGCCATGTGTTCGGCAATTCGCGTCTCGCGAAGTCTTTAAGTTTCTCCGACGTAGTTGCTTTTTCCGCAACTGCACCAGATTCTATTGAAAACGGATTTCGAAACCTCATGCAAGAAAATGTCTTGTCCTAGCGATCACACGTTCTTCTTCTCTATTACCTCGTGGGACTGGCATGTTCGCTTGTATTGACAATACCCCGTTGGGTAACCATCCCTGAATCGTGATCGGAATAGCGCCCCTCGCCCGTACATCCTACGTAATAATCAATCAATGTAGAATCAGTAGTAAGTCAATGTCAAATATAAGAAATCCTTAGAAGGCTTCTCTTCCTACCGACTTCCCTTACACAGAAGTCGCCGGCTATTAAGCCCACGGTTAATAAGCCCAGCTGCCTATCAAGCCTAAGTCAGCTTGGGACGGAATTATACAAAGCAAAATCCGCCGGCTTATAAGCCCAGTCGCCGGCTACAAAGCCCAGTTTACCGGTTGTTATTTGTTTTCATTTTCAAGTTAAATTTGGCGACAACCTTCTCGGATGGCAGCAGGTATGAGGGCTGAAAAGGACAAATTCCTAACACGAGAAAGCCGCAGGCGCAAAAGGCTAACGCACCCGAACCGCAGCGCTGAGGGCACACACACAAAAGGGGAACAAAGCGTTCAGGCTCACGCTTAACGATGCCGACAGGCGTGACCCCAAAGCATGCCAAGGTCGTCTGGCTAGCCTTCATAGTTCTCAAAAACACAGACAAACACCATTCTTTTCTTGTACATAACCAAGCTCTACACACAATACAGTACGTATGCAATGTATAGTGCCTATCTTGCGTTTGCTAATCAAGAAGTAGAACTCTCCGGTTAATGCGCCCGCTGCTTATGAAGCCTAATTTAGTCTGCGCCCGCGATGGGCTTAATAGCCGGCGACTACTGTATTGGTTTTCTGAAAGCGTGATCAGATTGCCAATAGAATTGAACCTTATCTGCACATGTCTTAGACTGTTCCACTATTACCTATGATTAAGGATTCCTGAGGGAATCCGAAACATCAGCACAATAAACCTCTTGTGCCAGTGATCGCTTCTTCTCCAAAATTGAATATGAGATTTCCAGGAAGCAGTTCAAAAGAAGAAAAAGAAGAAGAAGAAGAAGAAGAAGAAGAAGAAGAAGAAGAAGAAGAAGAAGCGACCATTGGAACAACAGTTTTATTGTGATGAGGTTTTGGATTCCGCTGGGAATCCTTAATCATAGGTAATCGAAGAAAAGGCCGAGACATGCGCAGATAAGGGTGATACATGCACAGATTGCACGATATTTATACTTCGTAGCGGTCATCCACATGCGTACTATAATTGTCAGCTCATGTAACCACTGCTTGTTGTCTTCATTGATGCAGTGATGGCTCATCAATTGCCACAATGGTCGACGGGACCAGACCATATTTTCAAGTTTGACGAGGTCAAAATCCTCGCAGGAGGTGACAATCGTGTGAGCCGCGAGCTGCTCGAGTCATGGTGCTCAGGCCCTCAGTCCATCAGCAAGCGCAACGATTTAGTATCCCCATACGGTATACTGAGAAATTTCCTGAGCAAGAGAATCAGTCACGTGGGAAGGGTCGGGCGCAGCAACAACACTAACAACAGCGGGCATAATTGATGCGCAATTATCAGGCCCGTATCCGACGCGGACAAGGAAATCGCAGCAATTAATGAGTCGAACGTGAAGTGTCAAGCCATCACCCTAGCAATGAAGATCCAAGCGGTGGCTACAGGAGTGGATAATTATAGTACGCACGCGAATGATCGCTATGAACAATAAATACCGTGCAATATTTGCATGCTTCACCTCTAGCTGCGCATGACTCAGACTATTTTATCATTACCTATGATTAAGGATTCCCAACGAAATCCGAAACGTCAGGACAATAAAACTTCTGTTCCAGTGGCCGCAGCTCCTGCTTCTGAACTGCTTCCTGGAACTCGCATATTCACCTCTTTTGTCAATGACGAACATCATTGACCGCATATTTTATATTTGACCCCATTCCCATAAAAATATAATGGCCCGATGACAATTGTATCGCAAGCTTATGTTTACTCGCCAAATGCCCTTCTGAATGTTGTACAAAGTATTTAAACAAACGTTAAACATGTTTTTTGTTGCGTTATTAACATGGTGACTTATACACTTCTCATAGAATCTTCATGTTTATCTGTATGGGTGGACACTGGCAGTAGATTTGGTCATTAAAGACGTGTTAACTTACCCCTTGGGCTTTTTTACACTTTACTTACTGTTCAATAATAAAGAGATATAATAAAGCACTAAACATTGGGGAATAAAATTTAATTGAAGATGTGAGTTTAAGAATCGCTGCGCATTTTGAAAATAAAATTAGAGTATTTAACATTTTAGTCATCTGTTAACGTGTCTTACAGCCTTTTTGTCAAATAACTCTATTTTTTACAGATACAAATGTTTCAAATAAGACTGGACACACAATTTCGTGGTCAAAGTTTCCGGCATAAATGATTGCCAGCAAATTTATACAACTGGAATACAAAGCGAGTTGCGGGTACAAGCATTTGTATGAAACGGAGAAAGTTACTCGAACACAACGAAATGCTCTACGTTTCCTCAAGTCACTGCCTAACTGACCTGAAACACTTCGAAATTACGACGGCGAAAGTACATTTGGGAAAGTCTGCAGCTTTCTTCAGCCCGTTAGGAAGTACTTATGCGTTCATTGACAAAACGTGAGCAAAAGCTGCAAATGCCAGCTTGGTATTTGAATCATGGCTGCAGATTGATAATTAATGTTGGTCGTTGTACCTTTCGGTAATTGGGGGGGCAAGTCTTTATTCTAAGGTAAAAAACCAAAACTGTGAGTGCATAAAAACATTTAAACAAAGGTCCAGTGGATAACCTATTCCTGGGAAACATCTACTTACTGTTTTCTGGACTTTATTAAGGCTTTCAGGTGAGATACATAATATCTGAATAAAATGAATCGTTAAGTGTGTAAGGAGGCAGCCCAAGCTGTAGATCTGAGTTCGGAAATCGATCTTGAGGCCACCGAGTGGAGTACAACTAATTCGGTCATTAAAAAAAGGATTTAGGGTTTTAAAAAGAAGGACTAAACAAACCTTTAGCGGCTCTGTTGACTGCAGCACAGAAGGGATATTTGACCGGATCCACACGTTCGGCTTTCATGGTGACCTGGCTGTCATTTGCAAACACCCGCTCGAGGTACTCGACGATTCGGTAGGCGGACATCCGTTCAGGATCTGATCCGCAGATGTCCCGTGCTATGCGGCGTCCTTCTTCCATTGCCCAAGCAAGCCTGAGGACGTCCTTGACAGGCTTGTAAACCCCTAATTTGTCGTATTTTGTTGCCTTTTCAGGGAAGGCCTCCCTTATTTCCAGGGGCTGTATCAAGTTACAAAGGGCTGCTAAGTATTGTGAGAAAATGTGCTTATAGTAAAAGAACAAAGACTCTCTGTTGTTTCAATGTGACCGTTTAACATTCTTCTGTTTAGACCTCTGTTGTGTTTTAAAGTTTATGACTGGTCCGTAGTATGAGACAATAGGTGAGTTGGGAACGAGATACACTGCCGAATAAACCGGAAAAGAAGGCAGCACACAACTAGACACGTGCGATCATCTCGGGACTTTGTGACAATGGGTTCAATAAAGAAATGATTAGAACAACAAGGTCTGAAGGAGGAAATTCGACTGTTGTGAGAAGAAGTTCATTGGCCTGACGTTTTGGATTCTCGCTCCAGCCCATCGCCAGGGAAAAGCGCAGTTGAAGATTGCAACGGCACAAGATATGCAGTATTCACAGATCATACTATCCAGTACAAATACAGCTGAGGTTTGCATGCACTGCAATGTTGAAAGGGGCCCGAGGCCTTAAGCCCTGCATGAGTAAAGTGCCCTTTCTTTGAGTAGTAGGAACAAGCAACAAGGTGTCAATGACGCAAGAACTTGTAGGAAGGTCCGTTTTGGCAGGAAAAAACGAAGACAAAACTACTCGGTCACTTCAAGTTACGTGACTGGTGAATGTTTTTCTCAACATAACTAGACAAAGTCAAGAATACAGTAGCGTTTTTCAAGAAGCTACAGTAATCTTTACGCCCCGCCGTGGTTTTGCAGTTCGGAATTTTTTGAAAAGCGTTGAACTTGATGCCTAGAGAGGATACTGGTAAGACTGTGTCTTCTGATACTTTAAATTTAATGCATTCAATATCATAGCTTCACGTCAGTGTGCGCCGTGACTTAATTGGCTTTACTAGAAAGATAATTCACAACACTATTCTCAGTACTCAGGTAAAGACGTCGAAAATCGAGGGAGCTTTGAAGGATCGTAATATTTAGGAAGTTAAATAAAATTCTCTTTGCATTTAATTGGTCGTGATTTCTTATATTAATGACCTGTAATAAATTTAAATTTGTAACTTCAAGATTATTTTGCTGCTTCTTATTACTTAACTCATATTATTATTAATATTATTTAACTCATAAAGGACATTTCCTCCAAGTGCAGATGGGAAGTCGATGTAATTAACAGCTTTTGCAACAGACTAACCTGTATATCTGCAGCTTAAAGAGCTTACCTGTTTCCTGCAGAGTTACCTTGAGCTAACAAAATCTTAATTTTACAAGTCTTGCACTTTATTCGGTGCAGAGCTAAGTGGATCCCTTTTTGGGATGAATTTTAGTCAATGATAATACTTTCTGAGTAACACCTTTGTCATTGTAAAGTTTTTCCCGCGGTCATTGATGTCTTCTTAACAATTTGATTTCAAAAAACCTTTTTGACAGACTAAGTTAGGTTTCGGCATTTTAGATAGTTATCTATTTAACTTATTGAGACACTGTAGCTAAGCTCTTAATATTTGGCACGCAGATCGGCAAAGCTGTCCAAGCAGTCCAACAAACACAAGTTTTGCCTTCAATATCGTTTTCTTTACGAGTATCACTCTCACTAGGCAGTTTTTACAGGCTCTTCGAGTAGAGAACCTCTTTGTTAGCCGACGTTGCACTTTTGACTAACAGTATCGCAGCTGACCGAAATACAGAAAATTTCGTAACGAAGAGTCTTTAGTATGATTTCTAAGCCGCAGTGATTACTAAGCACGTACGGAAATGAATTAAAGACTGTTGACTTACCGTATAGAGAGCCGAGAGAGCACCCATGATTGCATTTAATTGTGGATAGATTCCCTGCATCCAGACAGCATCGCTGGGTGCGGAGGCAAGTGGCCCAAGAACCAGCAGTGGCGATCGGAATCCAAGTCCAACTGCCCTGGTTGAAAATAATTCGCTAGTTGGTTAGCTTGCTTCGAATTGCATCTGTTTTCGAAGTGTTTTGGTCCGTTAAGTTTACTTGATCTATAAATGCACGTTAAAGCTGACGTGGTGGAAAGAATCAATACTAATCACAATCAATCAATCGAGTTTCAGTCAGATTTATCCACAATGGCATGTAGTTTTTCACCTATTGGTTAGGGAACTAACTGGTCCCGTTGTGCTTTGCAGAAATGAATTCCACAACCGATTGGTGAGGACCTATCTGCCTCTCTGTCTTCCAGATCGAAACCGGCAAGGCAACGAACCCGTGGCACAGTGGTTAGAGCGTTGGACTCCTAACTGAAAAGTCATGGGTTCGAATCTCATTGGTCGCCACCCCTGGGGTTGGGTGTGACTGAATAATAAGGGCTACTCAGCCAGAAATGGCCATTCCAGGCTCCCTTGTCTTTGCGGAATTTAAAAAACTTAGTGTGAACAATAAGGTAATCGTGAAAATTATAGGTCTGCAAATATGTCAGAATCTGACTGCTGATAGGCCAGAAATAGCCCTTCTTCCTTTCTTGTCTTCGTCGGTTCCACTTCATATCAGATTATGTCTGAAAAATGTAAAAAGTCACCTTTTTTAACAAGAAATGCGTCTGATTTTACATAAAATAGTCGGCACGAGTCGCAAGAGTCGGCGCCTATCCAAGAGAATAAAGGAATACCTCCCGCAATGGCTAAGCAAAGGTGAAAGAAATACCACCAGAACCATCAAAAGCTTTACTCTAGCGCATGTGGTGGATTCTGGACATTGGGTGGAGCCCAAAGAAGTCTTTAGGGTGATCTACAAGGTGCCACCAAAGTACCCTAAGTCACTGGGTCAGAGCCTGCTAGCAACAGCCGAAGCAACCGCTATCTGGTTGAGGAAGCCAGTTTTGTGTTTGCAAAAGAACCTGCTGCAAGCTCCCAGCTTAGCATGACCAACGGCCACTTAGCTACCGGCATTTTTCCCCGTGCCTCCTCTCTCCCTTCGCCCCCCTTCTCCCTAAGTGCCGCTTAATTAGCCGCTCCTTACTACCTCCAACCCTCTCCCCTATTCCCTGGACTTATTTGCCTGTAACGTTGAATGTAAGTTGCCTACAATTTTACCTTTTAAACTTTACCCCCTCCAATATCAATGTAACGGCCTGATAGGAATTTATTGAAATCATACGTATACTCGCCAATTGCTCTTCGGATTTCTGTGATGGGGATCGTACAACCTTTACATAATTTCTCGTCAGGCCTGTACATGTATATGATAATTTACTAATGATACTATATGGGTTGGTAGACAAAGAGTACGGTTTTCAGGGTAGGTAGGGAGGGGCAGGGGAGGGTGGATTGGGGTCATAAACCTGATCAGTGGTTGGGAGGCCGGTGGCCACGAAAGGTAATAGGGTGCGCGCTGTTGGTGTCAGTGGTTGGCTACGACAGAAGCGACCGCCATCAATTTACGCCGAACGGTCGTGTGCGCATAATAGAACTTCGTAACAGTGCCGCACTTACCATTTGTTTAAGCAACCCGTATGTTCGCCACTTTATCTTCAGAAAAACGTTAAAAATTGATTCTTCTTCCAAGAAACATCAAATCACGCCCTCGAACTACAAATATCTGCCCTACTGTGACCTCTTATTCCGACTGTACGTGCAGGTATATAAATTCTGTACAACGAACAAGATAAAACGGCTTAAGGCTTAATGAGAGCGTTGACGATCTATAAGCTCAACGAGAACTCACTTTTTCAGGCCACTTTTTGCGGCGTCGTAAATGCGGCGACTGTCGTCATAGTCTCTGTCCAAGGGACCTGTTGGCGCATTTATCTGCAATTTGAAAAAGCGAAACAAGTGTAAATTAATGAGGTCCCTGATTATGCTATCAATATGAAAACAAAGAGGTTTAACGTTTATAGTGTGAGCAGCAATATTTTGTCCAATTTATGCTGAATTACAGAAGACACGTTTGCATGGCTCTTAGAAGAACACCAACTAATGCTTTGAACAAACGGTTTATTCAAATTTGCGTACGGTACACAGCTGGTTGAAAGCTGATGTGTATTCGAGAGTGGTAGCAAAATCGATTTCGCTGACCAAATTTCAAGACAAATTGCCTTAGATCGGGCAAATTCTGGTGCAGCTCAGGACAATCGTCCATTTGTTATCCTGTCTACTTTCAAGTCAAGCATGGTGAACTTTTCGAATATCCCCATCAGTTGCACGTGGCAATCTGCCAACGATACCGGAAATTGATAAGTTTAAAAATCAATAAATGAAAAATTCAAGTTGAATCAATCAGCGTTTGGGAACTTACAATTCTTTTGCTGGGATTTCCGGGAAAGGGCACAACACATTCCTCAATCAGCGCCTGCGGATTAGCCTAAAATGAACGATATGGACAACTAACTTATGGTATTACGTAGTGCAGTACTAGATAACCGCAAGCTAGGCTGCCATTAAGGTTTTTTAAAATGATTTCGCTTTGGATGGATTTTATCTAGTTGCGTACGGAATAAGCCTACGCTAAGGGGGTGTTTACGTAATTGTGCCCTGCTTTGTATACACAGTTCATACCAAATCTGGTCAGTCTGTCACAAAGTATAAAAAATGTACAAGGAAGTACAATTTATGGAAGTCAGGGCGTTTCGCTTTTACGCGCAAAAACGTAAAGCAGTCGTTGTCATGCCGAAAGTGAAATTGCAATTTACTCTACCGCCAGTGATGTAGTAAATAAGCCTACAGATGGGGTGGAAATGCTTTTTTAATCAACCTTTTTTGATCGCGGTTTTGTGAATAAACGAAGGCAGCGCATTACAACAAACACCTCCCCTGTTGGGCGGACCGGAAAATGACATCACTTATTAAGGCACTGATTTGTTTGTCTTTCAGTGCTTAACCCTCAATTGTTTTCGCCGGTTATTGCATAGTATTACGCAAAAGTATAACCGCTGTTAACAATAACCCTCTCAGACTGTGAAAGTCTCGTATGGAGATCTTGTAAGGAGAGAGAAAATATGAAACCATTTCACTTTCAGCATAGGAGTTAATGGATGGGATTCTGAGACATTGTGGATTCGAGCCTAACGAAATGGAAGCTTTTTCTTCTACTTCTCTTTTTCTTATGCCTTTTGTCTACCTTTCTCTGAGGTAAAGCATTTCGTTTCTTTCACTTAATGGATATTATTATGCAATTAGAGGGACGCGGTATTAATCAAGATTATTTACTAACCGTTATTCATGCCTCGAACGAGCAAATCTCCTGACAGTTTTCGGAAACAGATCAAACGTCATTCTGTGAGCTACCACTAATTTTGTATATTGAATTGACGTGCTTATTCCTTATTGTTCAACGGGCGAAGAAGTCAACTCATGTTCTTAGTTAAGGCTTGTAAGCGCCTTGTTACTGATTTAAAAGTTCAGATTGGGCTATAAAGCACTAGATGTTTAGAGTAATGCGTGAAAGTTTTCAGATAGCAATACAACGTGAGAAAGGGGCAAGTGAGAATGGATTGTGAATTCCCAGGTTGTTGGCTCCTTGCCGTCACCAGAAGGTACTGGAACATAAAATGAACTATTTCCAGATAGATTTCTCTTAGAGTACTGTAATATATACACATAATTAACACTTAATCGTAGAATGACCCATGTCTGACGAGGAAATTAAAGTCTTTGACCAATATTTAACCCATAGCTTGAGTCAGATGTGGAAATTAGTAAATACCTGTTTTACGCTGCTACTGCAAGTCGAAAATGCCAACCATACGCATCTATTTTTATGCTAACAGCTAATATGATTTCATAAGATACCAAGATAAGTTTTGCGTGATTGCCTCACGTGCATGTTCTGTCCAAGTCCTGGAGAAACGTGAATGTGACTGAGGAATATTATTGACGTCTGCATAGTATAAAACATTTATGCCCAACAAAAGCTTTTCGTATAGCCAACTGAGCAAATGCCATCAAAAGAACTGGAAATCTACATCTTATTTACGCATAGTGTTATGGGATCAGAACGACAAATTCACTTAAAAAAACTAAAGATAGCTGGTAAGCTACGACGAGGTGCACGAAATTCAGGCAAATTCATCGTTAAGGATAATCTTATTAATGGATATTAACGCAGATTTAAATAATCAACCACTTGCGCGAATAAGTATGAGTGGACAATGAGACTACAACTTGAAAGTGATCGCAGTTATGCCTAACTGTTGGACACAGGAACAGTAACGGCCGATAAAAGAGGTGCATTGGCGTTATATTTCAGGAACTGTACAGTTCTGGATATAGCTCGCAAAGGGAAATTAACGCATATACGAAGACTTCAAATTAATAATTAGCAACTTGATTTGAATTCATAACCTAGACTCAATACAAAAAGTATAAATTGTTTGTTTGTAAATAGCCGTTTTCTTAAAAGGCCTCAAGCTCCGAAAACTTTAGAAATCACTATAAATTTGACTTACGAATGTAAATATAGTCATCAAGTAAAATCGAAACCTTACTAGTCTTTTCATGTTAAAAGGAAGTTTCTTTCGACATTTTTTAGTCGTTTTAGCTAGTCAACCATGATTAGGTACAGATCCTCCATTGAATTTCGTTGATTTGTTTAACGGTTTTCAGTGTTTTCAAACTTTCCCCTTTAAACTTTTATTCTGGTTGGCATGTTTGTCAAAACCTTGAAAATAAGATATTTCTTAAAAGCATTTGCGTAATTTTGACTTTTGGGATGTTAGTTCTTACGAAGGGCAGTGGATTGTGCCTGTATTCGCTAGGAGTGTGCTTGCAGGATTGACTGACTTACCAGAGAGTACGATTTAAGCGCTTGCACAATAGGATCAAATTCACCAGACTCAGTTTCCCTTGTTAGGTGGTTGACGAAGACAATTGTGTCAAAACCATAACTGCTCAAGTCCTGCACCGCGAGCAACTCGCCTAGCGTTGTTGAAACGCAGAGGTGGAGAAGGAGGCAAAGACCAAGCCAACGCATTTGTGCGGCCGATCGAGATGGGTGAAGACAAGCACTCCCGTGTCAGGACTAACCCAAGCGGACACTGCTGCACACGTTCAGTGATGTGTGCTTTGAACCGCGAAAGGGTCCTTGATATATGCGTGCTGTGATCGAATAGACCAGTGACAAACTAGACAAGTAAACAAGTCTAATCCTACGCGCATGAGGGTCAGTGAGTTGCATGTGTGCACTACGGGTGTACTGGGAACCACTACAGCGCTAAAGTAGATTTTCTTTCTCATAAACAACTTACTTAGGAAGGTTTGAAAAACTAATTGTCTTACAGCCTAATCTTAATATATTTCAGTCACGTCAAGGTGCTAGCCTCTCATCGAGCTTCTAACTGACAGCCTGAAAACGTACACTAAAACAATTGCCACGAAATTAATATGCATTATTCGCACTAATTGTATATGCTCTTAGAAATTCAAATATATTTTGTAGAAGACATAAGCAGAAATGATGTTCTTGTGAACTCTATTTGTGACATATTACGCCTTCTTAACATCCTATTCTTGAAGAAATGTTTAATTTACTTTTTAGAAATGTTTCTTATTGGATATTACCTATAAAGTATACAACATAACCTACATTAACGGAAAAACTTAATGAGCAATATCACGTCTCTTTCTTATACCACAGCGGAATATATATCATTCTGTCAGGCTATATGTATACAGTATATAGTTTGGAAAGCATGAATTTGAGTGTAAAAGCCTATAGATTTCAAAATTATTCGGCAATTTATAAACTTTCCAAAACAGAAAGATACGTTTTTAGAGTAAGAAGTTTAGAGAAGGCGCAAGCTGCTACCCAAGAGGTAAATGGAAAAAAGTTTTATGCATTTTCTATAAAATAAAGTTTAATTTTTTAAGGCTGATGAGAAACTCAGACTAAGAAAATGAGAAAATGCATACTCTTATATGTGGATATTTGTATAGAGTTTAGTTTTCGCAGGTGTCAAGAATCTGCATACCAATGAGACTGAAATATCTCGAACCTACGATGTACGATAAATGGTACTAAAATCCTGTTTAATCAGCACGTGCAAAACGAAAACAAATTTCAGAATTGCTGCCAACGTTTCATGACATAGGTAATTTACTGCATGGTGGCAATGCCCGATGAGGCTTAAGAGCGCAACGCAAGGCAAAAATACAGAGTTTCATGAGCTCAGGCGTACTAAAGGGATGCTGTGAATTAAAAAGCAGAGAATGAATTGCAGTGAGGGTAAGATGTTTATAAGAAGGCAAACAATTTCAGCCAGTTGCTTGCGAAGATGCAGTTCAGTCCAACGTTTTTCTAGCCAGTCAGTTCCTGCGAAGTAAGAACCAGAAACTCTACCTAGTGGGATTTTGGTCATACGTCGAAATGTGCAAATGCCTGCTTGCCAACACAGACAAGAAAATTGAGCTCAATCCATTAATAGCTGGGCTGGTATAGAATAACTTTCGGGGTTTTTCGTCAAAGTGAGGTACGCAGGCTATGCCTTTATCTACACATAATGTGCTGGCTCATGAAATGTTACCGAAATTCCAAAAATCTGTTTAACCTTGGAAAATATCACTTAAGCGATGGTGTAAAGCAAATAAGACCACAGCGTAATCCCTTAATATTTCAGTCTCATTAGGAAGCTGACTTTTCAATGAGCTTTGTTCCTTTCGCCTGAAAAAGCGATGCTGTGTAAAAAAAGGGTCTCTGAATTAGTATATAGTTTCCTCTTTGATTTTTAATGCCTCTACACATTCAAATACTTGAAATGCTTTTTAGGGTGTGAACAAAGCAGTATTTAGTGGTTCCAACGCGCTTCGTAATGTCTTAGTATCTGCACGATCCTTCTGGAGGACATGCATAGTGACACAATGCACAGAAGTGTGAATTCTTGAATTTGGATCAAAACGAGCCTCATGGTTGACTGCGATTTGTTCGTTGCGATTTCCTATATCCCATGTATTCAAGTGTAGTTTGTAGAAAAAAATAGAAAAATAACTTTTCCTGTATTCTTTTGGTGTTATGTCGGGTCTTCTGAAAATGGTATACCTATTAGAAAGGGTATCTTCCTATTTGCGTAATTTTTCATCACCTTGAAATGTGCATATAATAAACGTTTCTGACATGCAGTTATTCATGCTGGTCCATCTCCTTAACAAAACCCTAATGAATACTGTTTGATATCTCCTCAAATGTCTATATTAGTGTGTAACTCTCGAGAACGTGTGGTGTGTTGCTAGGTCAGAATATTTTTGGGTATATTTTGATATGACACAGTAGACTCGCTGTCTTTTAAAATGTGAACCGAAATTTAGAAAATGCGCTTTCCATTCAAACACATTATATGACTAGGTTTATTCTGTTGATTATCGTGAAAACTAATCACAAGAAGTTTAGTTGCAACAGGATGCCAGCTTTTAAGTAACATTTTTTCTGAACGCCTGAAAAAACTATTCTCTATTATCTATCAGAATGCATTTTTTCATTGTTTTTCGATATTTACACCAGCATACATTCAACGTGCGCCTTAACCTAATCTTGATTCTACCTTAACTCCTACCTGAAGACCAAGACTTAACTTAACCCTAACGCTTTCTTATTGCACTAATTAACCCGGATGGTCTCGCATAGTTTCTTCGGTTACGAGTGCTTTCCTTTCCCATGACCTACCTCAGGGATTATATAAGTATTTCTTACCGTGATTTGTTTTGAATATTCTGTGGCATACCTTAATTAAATGCAATTACGTTGGAGTGCAGTTTGCTGCAATTACGTCTCGATACTCTGCTTATGGACGTACTCATCTACGTATGTCAGTTACCTAATATTACCTACTGTACTCCCATAAGGGTTGTTAGGCCTAAGAACGCTGCTTACTGTCCTTCAAAGACGTAGCTTCTTAGTTCAGCTGTAAAGTGTATTAGTTAATTCGGTTATTTTCAGATGCAAAACATTCCAGTTGCTTCTTGAATTTCCTCGTTATCTTTTGGTAAATCTCTAAAAAAATCCGAATTCCTCCTTCTTGCATCATTTCTGCTGCATATAAACTTCGCCAACGGTGTTCAATTTGAATATCATTGCAGTTATTATTTCTCTAAGTATTTCAAATATGTCATGATCAGGTGATGTTAACAAAACCTCATTTTACAGTCTTTCAAGTGCTTTTACAGCTCCCACTCTTTTTTTTCAAAATAAAAACTTTCAGACTTTCAAACAGGTTCCTACATAGTATTTTAAAGAGAACAGTTCCGTCGACATATTCCTGATTTCCAAAATGACCATTTTCATTACATTATTTGAATTAAAACAAGCATGCATGGTTTCTGCAGACAATAACTTCAGCAAAGACATTTTCAACTTCGGTTAAATTATAAAACCATAATTACAACGTTTCACCTTAGTTAAAACTATTAAAGTCCTTTAAACTGTACGTATTTATCTTTAAATTTTCTGAAAGCAGTTCGCTTAGTATAAAACGGTGCATATTTAATCCCTTACTTACATGCTGTAATTAACGCATAAGTGGATCTGTGGCCTTGCGTTACTGGTCTCCTGTTGAGATCTCGTAGCTCCATTAAGAAATAAAACGATCACAGTGACTGATTAGGCATGTTTTAGCATCAGTAATGTTAACTAGTTTTTAACACGAAGGTCTGCACTTTCCTGGAAAACCATTCCTTAGGCTTTCATGGACGATAGACCTGTATATAAGAGGAACACAGCATCTACATTCCAGAACGCTAGAGATTGAATATCAGGTGTAATGAAGGTTCGTTTGTATGTAAATATTATAAAGCTTTGTATTAGGTGAAAGGTGTATTTTTTACCTTTGAGCTTCAATCAAGTTCAAGTCTTTTTTTTCAAAATTCATGTCTACTGATTGAATTATGCGCTATCCAAGTTAAATATGAGGATTCAGTAAATTATTTAGAGCAGTTCTGAAATATGGCATACAAGCCCGTAGGACAGAACCCACTCCGCCCTTTATCATTTCACACGAGACTGCTTGTGGACTTGCATATCGTCCACTTAAGTCTCTCTTTGTTTCGCATATCGACCTTGTGGAAATTAGGTGTCAAGAAGTCCGAAGGTTGACTGGATAGCAGGCACCGGTAAATGGTCCTCTTATTCGTGCAGCGGACGTCTAGCCCACACACGATGTGCCAGAGTTTAACAGAAACGAAATAGTGGTGGCTAGGATGCCGATTAAAGAGAAATAGCACGGAAAGCTTCCTACTTTTCCACCCTGAGAAAACGGAAAAGTGATATTATAGGCTGACAGCCATCTTAACGACGGATTTTATTACGTCATGATAATTGAGAAGGCTAATAGCTTGTTTCGGGTGAAGAAATGCATCGAGGTGGTTTATACTACGCACGAGTGAAGACACCTGGAATGCGGGCTGAGATAATGAGTATTTTTGTGCACGATCATTCTATTTTTATTGAGAACTCTACTTTGGATTTGATATGGGTTTGTAGCATTATTGCAGAAATTTTTTACCAGCAAAGCACGTGTCCACATCCATTGTTACTGGCTGGCCTCCATCCTATCTTCCACCAACCTGATGTGCAAGGTCGCCTAAGTCACGTGTAGCCCCTAAGTTGTAGTTAAGATGCCTTACTCATGTACGCAGCATTAAACGTTCTCTGGTTCACCTCATATCCTCCGCGTTAGCGGGCCAATTTTTCTTGACGTCCCAACTCCTATTCCATTGCTGTTGCCTAAACAGGAGCATAATTCACAAGGGGCATGCTGTCTAAGGTCTGCTCACCATAAGTAAAATCATGTGAAAGCCATTGCTATGCATACCAGCTAATAGAGTTGCCTGTTGACCGTGACCGTTTTCGAGCACTGTGCTCTGATTTCGAGAAATGCAGCAATCTTTAGCTGTTGTCTCTGAACTTACCCCTCCCTCACCATGCAAAAAACCAACCGCGACAAGGGCCAATCCCACATTTGTACTCACTCGATAAAGCCAACCTAAAATGCGTTTGAAAAGTCAGTTCGGCAAACGTATCTTCTCAGCAATTCATCATCATCATGATCAAAGGACGTGAAAATACGAGCATTGGATACGTTTTATAAATCTCTTGTGATTAATACTCATCGATCTCACACCGCAAGCATGACGAAGTCGACATGTTCAGGTCTTGGGGATGGGAGGAGAAGTAGTATAAGCTGTGAGTAGTAGTCATAGGTCAAATATACGGAGTCAACATCACTGTCACGTGTAAGGAGTGAACAACTCTCATCGGGGGTAGGGGCGACATACGATCTTCAACTGACCTCGGCTACGGAGGAGAAGTGCATGTTTTAGCGTCTTCTGATAGCACAGCACTGAATTCGCTACCTCCATAACCAGTGCCTCAGCTGTTGCTAGTACCAGTTGGCGTAGGTCTTGACAGGTGGCTGGTGCTCGGTATACAGCCTGAAAGGATTCCTTAGGACCGACTCGGTGGTAAGTTTCGACCATATGTGCGCGAAATGAACCCAAAATCGATCTATTTTCATCTTCTACCAGCCAGAGGACATGTATTGACGAACCATCTTTTCCAAGCAGCTCTTAGTTCGTTGTCTGACCAATTTAACTGGCGCTACAGGAGCATTTGAAAGACCGAATAACTACTGACGTGACCTTCAATAGCAGTTTGTCTTTACGTCAAAAGCATAGTAGGATAGAGTTCATAAAGAATATGCGTAAGTTTGCTGCGGTATATCGTCGTTATCGCCGTCTTCAGAAGTCGTCTTACATTTTCGCCTGTAGCGTCCCCTAAGAGAGGCAGTCTTAGCAGCAGAAGTTCCTTTTGGCGCACTTAAGTGTTCAAAAAAACATTGTTAGTGATAGATGAAACGTTTTCGGTTTTCCATTTAGTAGTTGTTGAGTGCCATAATTCTCGCATAGTGGAGACGTGATACCAGAGTTCGGGCGCCTCTGAAGATATTCCGCTTTTAACTGACGATGCCAAGATCAAGATGAAGTATTTCATGCAACTAATGCATTGAGCCGTGGCAGTGTTTGGCTTCTTCATGGCCGTCAACATTTTGAAGCCTAGTTCGGCAAAGCTGATTGGCTTTACGGCATTAATAGGGACCAGTTCATGTGCCGCCGCGTATATTACTCGTATTTGCGCACTCCGTTGAGTTTGATCATAGATTCCATTGGGATCGCACCAAGGTGGTCACCATGGCTAATACGAGGCAAGGGAGAGAATTCATCGAAGCGTGGCACTCGAGCCCGGCTACTATTAACAGACACATAAAGCTTGATTCACACCATATCGGTTTTCGCGCCTGGTTGACTAATCTGCACGCAGCCTTAAACAATAGCAGGCTGTCCGTGTTAGGTCAAGTAGAATTTCACTGACAATGAACCCCCCTCCCCCGAACATGTGGCTTACAATCCAAACGTTAACACCTCCGTCCCCTCACCAGCACAACCTATCGCCGCGGGAGTCACGTCACCATAACCCTCCTGCCCAATCCCACCCAGTTCGTTGTAACCTCTGCCCCCAAAACCTCTAGTAAGACATTTACAGCGCTCCCTTTTAATTCAGTCTGACGACAAACAAGTGATAACTGTTCGAAATTCACTAGTACAACTCGATCTTCCATAGTTCTTTCTTTTCAGCATATACCTCAGTCGAAATCCTCACCAGGATTCGTGAACACTGATGCAGAGGGTCACGTTGGCCTAAGAACACGGTTTATCGAGGGCATCTGGCTATGGTCGAGGATACCGATTCCCAGACGTTTATCTCATCCGACCAAGTGGATTAAACGAAGTAATTTTCCGTCGACTTACGGTTGCCGATTTTTGGCATCCTGCTGCTTTTAGTCGCCTAATGATTGTTTACGAGTGCATCTGATTATTTATGGCATGAAAGTGCACCACTGTGATTTTTAGTATACACAAGTAACCACCTCCGCGGCTTGTAGAGTGCAACCAATAAAATGAACACACTCATATCTGAAAAGATGACTAGTTTACTTTTAATAATGACACGTATTCACCACCGCTGGTAGGGTGCCATACCTGCGTGAGTCGGGAGTCCTTTATGCACCCAAAATACCCTTGTTCATTTTTTCAGTTTGCTGATTATTGTAAGTGGTAGCCGTTAAATCCTTCCTTCAGATCAATAGTGTCACGAGGATTTAGGTCTCTACTGGTGAAACGATCATTGAAAAATGCAAACGAATTTGTCTCACGGCTTCCTGTTCTCTTTGATTTAGATATACACAATCAGAAGAGAGGGTAATGATATGACGAGTGATCAGACAAAGTACGAGAATTTGATGCAGGCCTACCACAGGAGATATTCTAACTATAGGCGAGGGCCACCATTTCCAGCAGTTTATCTCATCCGAACAAGCTGACTGGAATAAATGAGTTGTCATCTACTCATGGCTGCACATTCATCGGCATACTGATCACTTCATTCGACTAGGAATAGATGAGTTTCCGAAACAAGTGTCTAGTGAGCGTGCATAGGATATACAGTCCTTTTCTTCCTGCCTTCTCGGCTTTAGCCTAGTATTGTAAAATGAGTATATCCGGGAACACTGTTGATGCAGCACTTGTGACGAAAATTTTGTGAAGGGTACCGCTGCCCTCAAATGAACGGCAAAGACAAGCTTTCTTTTTATTAATATGGCAGTGTGTAGAAGTGCAGATCAAGGGCCAAATGGATACCAGGAGTTGTAATCTAATATCCTATATTATGTGTCACGAACTTCTGGTTGCCAAAGACCTTAACTGATAAAAAGTAGAAGATATGAACACTGGAACAATAGGTTTATTTGCCTGACGTTTCGGATTCTGTCTTCAATCCTTCATCAGAAAAAACGGAGAATAGAGGACACATGTACAGATTACACAATATTTATACTTCGTAGCGGTCACGCGACCGCATACGCCCTATAATTTGCAGCTCCTGTAACCACCGCTGGAGGTCGTAATTGGGTCGGCATTCCGCTTCCGAGTGAGAGAGTGCCACTACTTCGTCCTCCGCGTTGCGCGTGGGCTTGATGATTAAGCGATAATTATCTTCGCTGTCGTCAAAGTTGTTGCTCGGACGTAGACTGCCGACCCAATTACGACCCCCAGGGGTGATTGAGGGAGCTGATGCAGATAGTGCGCACGTGGTTGCGTGGCCGTTTAAGCTATAAATATTACGCTATCCATCCATATATCCCACTATTCTACGGGTTCCTCTGGGAAAGAGTTTAAGACAGAATCCGAAACTTCACGTAAATATAGCTTTTACCTGAGTCATCACATTTTCTACAGTAGATTACTTATCTGATGCAAGGTTGAGGATTGGAGGATTTAAAGCACACTTGAGGTTGCTTATTTAGTTTATTGGGTTGACTTGGGTCGCATAATGTTGTTTACTAGAATTTAATTACGTTCAGATCAGAATACGGGGAGAAAATAGAGGTTAAAATGGGCACAATCCAGTGTTTGTTGATATCCGAGAAATTTCCTAGGCTATTAAACGCTGCGGAAAAGAACTTCATGTGTTTGCATGTTGCACTATAAACGAACATTCATAAAGAGCTGACACTTTTTAATTATACCTTTTCACAAAACGGAACATTTTGTTTTGCGTCCATGAAATTGTGTTGAGTGTAGTTAGGATATAGCGCATTACTTTTAGGAAAAGAAGAGCGAAGTAAGTTTTAAAAATTCTGTTTTGCAAACCTGCCAAGTTTTGTGCCAAAAATTGAGAAATAAACTCTTAGAGGTGTTCTTTGTTTTACTCCATATTAAATTTATATTTTATATTTTAGGAATTACAGGCAAGGAATGCTTTTAAAAACTTTATAATTAGATGAAAACCAAATTAATTGTCAAATCGATATGAATTTGAAAACAGTTAACATGACAAACATTTGACAGGGTTGTCACGGGACATTGCGAAACAGTTTTTTTCCAAAATCGCCGTTGATATCATTTTCACTTTGCTTTGTATTTGTTCTTGTAGAACTTAGTCCAGAAGTAACCAAATATGCTTAAAAATGTTCCGTTTTAGATAAAACATTTCGCTTTTTCATATATAACAGAAGAGATACCCCTAATTGTTAGAAAAATCAATCCATTGGCCAAAATTTTCCGTTCTGACCTTGACTTCATCATCAAAAATTTAAAGTACGCAGACATCAGACGCCAAAATATATAATTCAAGTTTTTTTTCAAGAGTTTGCTTTTTTTAGACTTTTTCTAAATCAATCTTGAGCATATTCATTCGCGACTTTTGTAGTGGACTTTCATTTTTCTTGGCAATGAGTTCACATGATTTGGTGGTTCTGAAACTATGACGCACAAAGACAGCTGCATAAGTGAAAATTTTTAAAAGCTGGCTATTTATGTAAAAGCTTACAAGGTATATCTTATTTTGAAGGTTTTGGTAAACAAAAAGACTATACTTATTATTTTTGGTCAATTGACTAAAGGCAGGGAAAATCGTAAAGTCTTAGTTAGAATTTCATGGAAGATGTAAACCTCTTCATAATAGAAAAATCGAAACAATTACAAAACCATATGGTGGAAGGCAATAACTCTAAGTGTGCAAAAAATTGTACGCTTACAATTGTATCAGACAATTCTTTGTAAATTTATTTGTCACTGACCGGCATGTCCGCAAGTGAGCTTATGCAATATATTACTCCTGTGATCTCCCAATGGGGCATATCAAGCGAAAACATTGTTGCCTTAGTCCAACATAAGTCAAGCGATGCATAAATGAAAGAAACAACTAGCAGTTCTTGTTTAAACGTTTAAACGTCCTTCATCTTGAAATTTAGGCTCTCCGGTAACAGCCATACATTATATTGCACGTAATATGGAAGCATATGTATTCGAAAACTTACCAAAACGATTTTCCAACGTAATTTTACTTGTGCTGCTTTATTTTCTCAGTGGTTTTGTATGAACAGGCTTCCTCTATATGTAAAGCTTCAGTTAACCTAGTGCATCCGATTTCCACTTTTTCGTAATTTTCCGCTTTTTAAAAAAGCTGGCGTTTCTGTCAAACGTTATGTTCCTTCATAAATCATAGTATGCCCTATTGTGAAGAACGAACATTACTTTATTGCTGTAAGACTCTGGGGCCCACAGCTTGGGCTGCGTTTGAGTAACAGGGAGTTACTTGTAAAACTCGTAGAATTGCATGAGTTTGGCAACCTACTGTAATTCTGAACTGCTTCCTGCAACCCGCCTGTTCGCTTCTATTCCTCATCTCAATTATAATATTAACAAATATTCAATTCTACTTAAATACATAAAGTAAACGTTATGTTTTCCATATACCTGTGCTTTCAATGCTGGATATTGTAACGCACTGTTTTGGAATTATTTGCTTGCCGTAATGCGCAGAAAAAAAGAAACAAGCATCCAAAACAAAGATACTTACATGCTCGACCTCCGAGAACCCAACCATAATCAACTCGTACGATATGGCATGCGCCGTCATGCGTCAATGATGTGTCGGAGGCGATCGAGCGCATTGCCGCAGGGCTAAGCGTCGAAATTACGCCCCCTCTCAAGACTACCATGCACAGCCGGGTCATGAGAATCAAGGGCTTATTAAACCCCCGTGAGCAATCGGACGTAGCATATCGTATACTATATAAAAACCGTCACCGAAATTACACAGAACAGACTGAACACATGCTTGGTTTGCGCGTACATGCACATGTGCTGGCTTACGATGGGGTGCGGCATTATCGCGCGTGACTGCTCATACCTAGGAAATAGGTTATGAGTTTACCTCCACAGCTGCGAGAAAAATTGGCCACGCCGGAAACAGGACAGGCCGGGAACTGAGTGAAGATTTGCCCTGGGAAGGCAATTCAGTTACTTGATGTATCGAGCTAGCGCCCGCGTACATCACCCTGCGCAGGCAGTTCTTGACTGATGGCGCTGGTGTTTACTTAGTCCTCTCTCCCCGCCCCTATAGTAATTGACTGACCCCCACCCCCTATAAATGTTATTTGATTTTTGTTGACACTTTTTATCCCTGACGATGGACATCCCCGAGAGTTCGGAAGCTCAGACGAATAAAACTGTGATTCCGCTGATGGAGATGTCTTCTTTTTCTTCTTCTCAATCTATTCATGCATACCTCAATATTGGCTGTTTATAATTTGAGCCTGTTATTGGGCATCAAGCCCATGTACCTATGGAAATGGTTAACCATCTGGTTTTAATTACGGTTTATGGCATCGTCAGGGAAACAAATATATGACTCTCTTATTTGCACTTCTTTTAAACCAAAATATAAATTATTTCTTCATCTTCTCACTTATTGAAAATTGGGCTGTTATTAATTGGCGGAACTCTAGAACTACGCGTGAATTCACCTCCAAATGCATAATTCAAAGCGCAATGTGAGTGATGATTGACCTTTAATTAAATTCAAAATAATAGATGAAAAGTACTGAAAATGATATCGTGTTTAGTTGGATGTAAGGTTTTACTTAAAGCAGAGTAAATTTTGAAAAATGTAGGATCTGTTAGATGAATAAACGTAATTCCTAGAAGTGTCCAATGCATGGCAGTACAACCAAATGGAGAAGCAAAATATCCAAAAGGAAGTAATGTTCAGGGGAACCATTTTATTTCAGCCTCAGCTAAATATCCTCCAAGAAAACTAGTTTTGTATGCAGTTTAGAAGCTAGTAAGCTGTCTGTCGATTCATAGTATGTCTCAAAACAGCATTCCTAGTAGCCGATGCGAACTTCCATTTTACTTAAGCCGTATTGAACATTATTTGTCAACAATCTGGGGATCGATTGGGAAATCTAAATGCAATTAACCTCTTCTATGAACAATATATCATTTCAATTGGAGAGGAACTGAAAAATCATGTTTTAATGTGGCGAATATTTTTGGTAAACCCTTCTCCTGCAGATTACTGCCTTCTATCAGTGAAATAAGCAAATGCCCCGTCAGAGCTTAAGGCATTTATTAGCGTAAAATAGTGATTTAACATAAGATGACGTTTATTTTCAACCTATATCCGTTAACGGTTTATTTGATACAATGACTTCAAAGTATGTCGAAGCAAAAAGTTAAGTAAAAGGTGCGATGTTTGACATAACCCTGAGAGGGCAGTTAGTTTTGAGCTATCGCACTTCACAAAGTAAGTCACCCGCTGTATAATCAACCACATAAAATCACGCTTAAAATTACAGAAAGATTATTTTATAACTTTTGCAATATCAGTCTCCTAGTCACAAATTGTGGACCAGATATAGCAAATTTGCTACATGTTTAGGCGCCAGATATGACTCCTGATTATAGTGGCTCCTGTTATCTTATGTGTGTATGCCACTGACAGACAAAATCAGCCACCTCTGAAACTTGTCTGGCAGTCAATCCAGAATCTTGAGCCAGAACCCACCCAGACACTGCTCCGATGTCTTTGCTCCACTCCATCCTTATAATAAATATGATGAGTCGACTGCTCGACGAATTAAAGTGTTCTAACTTAGTTAAAAATCGTATCAAAGATCTTTAAATTTAAGGTAAGCAAGAATAAGATGAATGTAACAATATAGCAGAAGGTTTTGTATCGGGCAGCTATGTCATAAAGTCAAAATTTTCAACAAGGGATTTGTTCTTTCAAAAAATAATAGTTTAAAAGATGAACAGTTACTTTTAGGCCTTTTTAGGCCTAAGAAACTAAGGAAGCAAAACAAGCTTAAAGCAGTTCTGGATTTGATACTCAATTTTATTCTTTCCGGTTCCTTGCTTGTTTTTGAGTTGGATTTTAGGTTGTTATGCACGAGGCTTAATGGGAAGTGATTTAATATGCCAGAGGTAATGGTACTTATCCGAAAATATAAGAATTGCCATCCCTTCTCCCTATTCGTGCATAATTTTAATCATGAACACTTTATTTTGGCAGTGCTCCTGGCTAGGAAATGTTTTTTTGTGTTTTAAAAAGCTGTCTTCAGCATTTAATAAAAAGCGGGAATGACGGCTATCTAAGAAAAATCGAAATATGAAATACGTTGTCAGAAAACACTGTAGGACACGAAAATATGATCTACCCAATTCAAATGAGATTATAGTTAATGCCAAGGTTAGAGTTTGAGTAAAGTTAAGGGTAAATGGTATAGTTTTGGTTATGGTGCATGCTAGGGACAATTATGAGGCTTACGGTTTCAACACGGCTAGAGGCTTCTCGTGCTGGAATTTGAATCCTGCTCCTGTGTCGTATTGGACAAAGTTTCAATAAAAAAACTCGCTACCCCTCTGAACTTCTTTTTACTTTTTTACCTGGCTTACTCGGAATGAATACAGTCCATATATTTGCACCTTCTCGATGGCGTTGCGTTTTTACGCAAAAACATATCAGTCCATTGACATGATTAATACTGAAGTTACGCGCAGCTTCATGTAAAAATGCCCATGCGGACTAATAGTGGTTTCGATGCTTAACTTTAGTCGTTCAACGGCAGCTTTTTCACCCTCAAGTAGGTTTACTTTACACGGATGTGAAGGACTTTGTCCTTAAAGTTCACATAAGTGTTACATTTGTCATGTTTGAGGTAAGCACAACTATTTGTGAGGCCAATTAACACCCAGAAACGCAGATAATCAGAACACGATCGTACACATTCAGATTCGCACAATAAATAACTTAAGATCAGTTTTTTTTTCGCAGGGAAACAGAAGAATTGACAAAAGAACATTTAAAAGTTCCATAATGCTTTATAATCACATGACTGTAAAAAAGATGGTAGATAGACCCTCGCCGACTGGTTATAAAAGAGTACTCGTCCCCTTCTGCCTTGGAGATTTCGCGGGAGCCCCACCAGCTACCGCTCAACGGATAATATATTTCGGCCTATATTATGTACAGCGTACTAACTAGTTACTACTCATTACAACCATTTACGAAAGTTAACTCAGCATCTGCCCCCACGCTTCTTACCACCCTGCGAGTCAGTGATGAAGCTGCGATAACAAGCATCCCCAGGCTACCCACACCGTCAGGAGACGATGACACCTTGCGTCCTCACGCCTACCAAAAGATGTGAACCAAGAACGATGTGAAGTAATTGTCGAACTCCTTCTCCTACCATCCTCTCCCTCAAGAGGTTGCGAGCGTACTCCGTAAGACCAAACCCCTCGTATTTACTGATCATTCTTATGACGAACAAGTCATTGTGTCAAACAAGACTAATGACTAATGTGTCACGACTAATGACATTCTGCCTGCAGTCTTTTATGACTAGGAGATGAATGCTTCATCCGAATAACTGCTATTATTTACGAGAGCCATGTAATAATTGCTGGTGTGAAATAGTCCACATAAACTGTTCTTGGAAAATGGAAATACCTTAATAACGGCAGCGCACAAAAAATCTTTTTTTTGAATTTTCGTTCTCAAATCATATTTAGAAAGTGCATTAACACATACTGAAATACGACAAAGTAACCGTAAGCAACCTAGGAAGGACAAAGTGCGCACGGTTTATGAGAAAGAGAAAGGGAGAGGAATGCTATATTTAGAATAGAAAATCCTAAACTTTCAACAAAAATGACTTCATTCGCGGCAAATGCTATAAGTACAAGAAGGACGTGACTTATCACATTGATGCCGTTCACAAAAGTGCGTACCTTTCCACGAAGATTTTCTGTTCCATTTTTTTGCTTTTCATATCGTTATCGCTTCTCCGTAAAGGTTTTTGCCATCCAGTTAGTTTTTGACAGTCATGCGAGATTTAATCTTGTAATATTTTTAATATAAGCACCCGATATCATGCGCCATTGCTCTCGCCTTCTACGAAAGCAGGGTTCTCCTTGCATTACTTAGTACATGTTGTCATTTTCCTATTGTATGTAGGTCATTTTCTATTGCATCAATTGCACTGCACTCTTTCTCATTCTCCCTCGTCCCACACTCCTCGAATTCGAAGAAGAAGAAGAAGACAATGGCGAGAATATTCTATGGGCCTCTTAACGCCTATCGTACAAGACCTAGTCCTCATTGCATGTGTCAAAGTTCCATATTGATGGCTCGGATCGCACATGCATAAAAGGGCAAATAAGGGCCACATTAAGAGGGAGTCATGTGCATGCGTGCTTCTGTGTGTCAGTATGAAGGAGTTGCTGGTAGAGTGTTGGACATGTAATTGGTCGGTTCCTAGTTGTAAGTCGAGGATGTTCAACCGCGACAGCTGACGCGCGTGAGATAGCTCCATTTGTGAACTAGGTCGTGACTCGGCTCTGAGAAGGTCGGACCTGGGTAAGCGGAGTGCGTGCGGGTTGTTGCGACCGTCGACTGACAGAGGAGTGCCGGGAAAGGTGGTACTGGGTCAGTTGCTTCAAACTCACCGTTTTTTGCCCTCACCCACTTTTTAGGTCAAGTATGCCCGAACCCCTGGGCGATGTACGATAATAAAGGCATTTTGCTTGAAATAAAACAAATAATTGTTTTACAAACGGTTTTAAAAGGGCAGTTTGTCCTCAGGTTGCATCGCACGGCAGCTTGTTGCTCTCCTGGAATTGATGCGATATGCTTTCTCCAGCGGGTCGTAACTGCCGAGAGACTGCTTCAAAGACTCCTTTTGTTCAAGAAATGACCCTGCAGACTTCAATTTGCTGTTTTTGGCCGTTGTCTCTTCATTGAGTGCTTGCTTTGTTTAATAAAGGAGCTTGAGTATGTGTTGGCTCGAAAGATGTCATGGAGTGTTTTCCTTCAGGTCTTTTATCAGTTGGCGTGCTAAAATGTGTTTTACCCCTTTGGCATGGAGTATGAACGAAGTTACGTTTGTGAGACTGGGGATGATTGCTGTTGAAGCGTGTTATTTGCTTTGTGTTGGTAGCTTTTTTGGATGCTGTAGTTTTGCTGCATTATGTAAACTGGTTTGTTTTCATGGGTTAGTTAATTCGCTTCATTTTTTATTTAGTGTGTATTCTGTTATTATGTTTAGTAGCATTTTTTCGGTTTTATTTTAACCACACCAATCCATTTTTGGATTAAATTTCTTCACTATATGACGTCAAATTGAAGATAATGGAATAGTGATTATAGGAAGTTTGGTTTCACTTATACCAGAACAAGTGATGACGTACCAACTACGCAGTTTAAGAATTTAATATAGTTCACCGGAACACTTTTTTAATTTAAGTTGACGTTTTGGCGAGTTTTGACCGTTATCATTCTCAAGGCCTTAATTACCGATATTGATTAGAGATTTGAATGATTGGCCAGGCTTATTAATTTTGGGCTGATTGATTTTTTTCTCGTTCGCTGTCTCAGCCCTTTTATGGATGTTGGTGTAGTTTGAGGCCTTTGGTGTTGCCCTTCGTCACCACCACAAAGGCCGTTGATAACCTTGCTTCCTCTTCCGGTCTGTTCGTTGCGGGGCCGTCTTCGCTCGTATTTCGTAATTTCTATGTGACCTTTCCTGGGCTTTATGTATGTAATGGCACAAGAACTTGTAGGCCGCAGGAAGGCTAAGGTGCCTCTTGACAAAGTAGACATCTGAATACCATGCCCCAGGTGTCAGCCGATCCGCTTTTGAAGTGCCTCGACCTGAGATAGTCACACCCTTTAGTGTCAAAAGTATGGTCGGTTTCTCCAATATAGGGTACAAGCTGAGGTTGGGTGTAGCCTCCCAGCAGTAATTTCGTGTTCATGTAAACGGGTGTGTAATTATCTTCCTGTTCACCTAACGTAGTTGCAGTCCGTATGATTGCAACATATTTGGTACCGAGTTGCGTTGGCTTCAACAGGGGGCAGATTTTCCTCAGGTTGCATCACACGGCGGCGTATTGTCCCCTGGGATCGATGAGCTATATCTACTCCGGATGGTCTTAACAGTCGGTAAAGCGACTACGTCGGAGAAACTGGAAGACTTCTCAAGACGTGAATTATCCAATACACAGCAGCAGTGCGGAGAATTGACGGTCATTCTCAAACTGTGGCTCATTTTAAGAGACTCGGCAACACATTAAAATTTTATGAGGCCGAAATTCTCGCAAGAGGTGCGAATCCTGTGAGTCGCGAATAATTTGAGTCATGTTTCACGGACACCTGGTCCATAAACTAGTGCAACGAAATGCCTAATCCATATTCGGTGCTGAAACTCAGTTTGGGTAAAGCAAGTGGCCAGCTGGCTACTACACAGGCCAATGCGTCGTTTAACAATGACGCCAGGAAACCAGCTGACCGAGAAATCATCACATCCAATTCCACGACTAGTGATGAACGTTCAGCAGGTGACGCCGCATGCCCGCCATTAAGCGATTAGCGCACAAACGGGAATTGATAATCGTCATTAGTGTGCAGTAGAATGAAGCGAGAGGGAGAGAGAGAAGAAGAAATATGCTATATTAAGGATAATAAAATCCTGAACTTTCAGCAAAAATAGCTCTATTCACGGAGACCAAAGGATAAGGTAAATAAGGCGTCATGTTAAAAGGTCAAAGGTCATGTAATGCTCAAAATTAAAGTTTTACACGATATCCACATCTACTTTGGAGACAGGTCAGCTTTCAACTTCTCAATTTCCGCTTCTTCACACGTGAGGTAGCGTGCTAGGAATGGAAGAACAGAGTGCTGATATGCCGATGTACGGCAACACATATGCCGGAAGCCTCGGCGCATTGTACGGGAAGACTTCGTTTCCATTAATTCAGAATGGAGAAGGTGAGCAACCTCACTTAGGATGTGATCAGCAAATTGCTTGACCATTTTCAATTGGTGCTGTACTATAATGTCAGCTTAAAAACATAGGAAGCACTGGAAACTGAAGAGAGCATTCAGAGGATATTTTTAAAAGTGACTAGGCCTTTTTAAGTAAAGCTGGAAAAATAACTGGAGAGCCGTAAAGAATGAGGGGGAGAATGCAGGCATCTAGAAATCGCCAGATTAGGGCTTGCGGTGTACGATATGAACGCAAGTGGCGGATAGAATATAAAGGTTTACGGATTTTAATAAAAAGGCCTTCTATATGCAAAGAAAAAATAAGATGCCAAAGTAACACCAAGATGTCGGAAAGAGGATACCTCGTTGGGCAGAATGTCAATAGTTTCAGGACTGAGAGACGGTCACAGTCGAAAAATACACTGGACTGACTTTCGCTTGTTAAGTACAAGGCCATTTGCTGATGACCATGTTGAGCCATGGTCTAGGCCATACTTCAGTATTTGGAGATGTGACTGACTTTTGAGAGGATGGCCAACAACCATATCATCAGCTTATTTAACAAACAAGCGTTCGTTTGTCGATCGTAGGTCGTCAGTGTGGAGGGAGAAGAGATGAGGGGATAATAAAGCCCCTTGAAAAACTCCACAGTTGTTAGGAAGAACCATGGATTTTCGCTTTCCGCGCTGAATGAATTGAGTGCAGGAAGTGAAATCGTCCCCAAGCCAAGACACAGCCCAGCCATGTAAGCCGCATGCAGAGGTTTTATTAAGAAGTAGATGGCGGGAGATCCTATTAAAGGCTGAGGAGTAGTCGAGAAAAGCACAACCGTATGCACGACAGCCCTTATCTAAATCTCCTAGTGCAGAATGGACAACCAGAGCAGCTGCATCTAGTTTACTATGACTAGACTTATACGCAAATTGCAAGGGATCGGAATAATCAGACGAAAACGGTGTGATAATGTCTTAGGCGACCCGTTCTGCAAGTTTCAATAGCGCAGAAGAGCAGACAATTGAAAAAAAGATTTTGGACCAGAAGAGGAGAATTTTTTTGGGATGAAAGTGATTCTCACTGATCGTCACTCATCAGGAATCTTAGACTCCATGAAAGACAAGTTGATGAGGTGTGTCAATTCAGTTGCTAACTGAAAAGAGCAGGATTTTAGGAGAAATGGTGAGATCCCATTTGGTCCTGCAGCGTCTTCCCAGTTCCGTAGTTATCAGAAGAGATTTGTTTGAAAAGCACTTTGGCAACACATTATGGACGAGAAACAGGTACAGAACCTGAATTTGCATGTACGTATAGGCCTCTCGAAGGACGAATGCATCCAATCGTCGGGCCGATCAAAGAGCGTCCCGCCCAAATAAACTGCAGAGACCAACGACCCGTATTTGATGGTGCCTCTGAAGGTTGGTTCGAGCTGTAATCCGAAATGCTAGGCGAATAAAGTTCTTAACCCAGCCATTGTGTCTTCTACTTCACAAGGATGCTCGTTTATTCAAAACATCTATCGGAACTAGTCAAAATGACCTAGAGGTAGAAGCCAGTTAATAAATTCGATAACCAGAGGCTGAAGAAGACCTCACATAATCGAACTTCAGAGTTGTAAGAAATTCGCACTTTTCAATTATGCATATCACAAATACTAAGCACTACGTGGAAAAATAAAATAAAATGGAATCAGAATCTTTAAGAGGGCTACCGGCAGTCACAAGCTTTGAAAGTAATCAAAAATTTACTTTACTACCTATATGGTCACGGCGTCTGGGATCGTTCAGTTACTGAAAATTCAGTCTGCATCATTTGCAATAAAATTCAACATAAGCAAATAAAGAATTCAAGTGGTGCATCAATGGAGTGGGCATACAGACAAAATAAGAACTGATCTTCCATACTCTGGTGCTGGCAGACTCTAGTGCCTAATGCGAGATTGTGCGAACGACCACTTAGAAAGCTAAACTGCATATAATCAATAAATATTGCGCTAGCTGTTTAGATTCGCGAAATAAATTATAAAACCCATTTCGACACAATGCCCAGCAAGCAATCAGTTGAAAGCAGTATACTAAAACTTTGGCTACGAACAGACATTTTCAAAGTTTCCCTGCTCATATTTATTTATCCACATGCACTGACGTCACTGGGTATGCCCCAGGTGCTCCCGATTCTCGTTCCTTCATAAGTCTTCACACATCTCTCATAGAGGATCACTTATTTTTAAGTGGTCCTCTCGATAATTTGGCTAATTTATGGACTCCTTGGTTATTCGTTTGTTGGTGGCTAACGGACGTTTTGTTTGCGGGTTTTTTGAAAACCACAGACTCGGCCCAGGCCAGCATCACTTGCTCACATCTGAGGCCATTTACTTTCTGGGTTCATAGTTTTGCGCTGATATTCCCTACTAAGTTTATTCAACCAATCATCTTTTAATTTCGGCGTTGGTCTTTAAAAGTCCCTTTCCTTAAGAAGGGCCTTAGCTTTGTCATTGTACCATTCTCGGTTCAATACCACCCTTTTTCGTCCCATGCTAGCTCTCTCAACCATGCTTTTGTCGTCCCGCCCCAGTTCATGCCTAGCTGTGGACATGCTACCGCAATAAATGAGCTTTGTTTGGTTCCTTTGTTTTCTTCCTTGAAAGGATGATTTTCAGGACTGCAATTGAGTCGATCGGATCGGCAGATGTGGTGTTTAAACACACTTCTTATGGTAGCACTCGTAATTTGTGCTCCGGGAGTTGTTAAGAGGTGAGTTCTTGGATAAGGTCCGAGCTTCCAGGATCTGATTAGTTTATCTTCGGTATTATTCTCAAACTTATTCTACTTGTTTTATCTGGGATGCTCCAAAGCAGAGATAATCTTCACAAGATCCACAAAGATCGAATCCCCGAGAAGCTGAACATCTTTCCTTCTATTCTTCTTGGACTACTTGCAAGTCGCAGTCGTCGATTAGAAGTCTCGTCAGCTGCTTGATAAACGCCTCGCAAATATTCTGCCTATAGCCATGTTAGGTGGAACCTTATATCTTAAGCATCGTGGGGTGTCAGTTCGGCCTGAGGACATTCATGAGGAAAACTGAGTCACTCGTGTTCTGCTGATTTTATAAGCCATCACACCACCAGACGACACGAATAGAAACACCTTTAAGGATATGCTGGGCTCTGTGCTTCATTAAGAACGTCTCAGAAGCAATTTAGCGTATTGTCCTGATACCAGATTTCTAAAATGACACACTTGTCCAAGGTAACCGTATGCAGCTTAGTCCAACACTGCAAAGAGGCATGAAATCTCATAAAACAGTCTTGGGTAGTGTATGTCATCATCATACTTAAAGAGTTCTTGCAACTAAACTGGTCAGACTGAATGCATATTCGGTTCGTGCATACGCGCGCATAGCTGGCTAGGCAACAGGGTGACAAGTTATCACTAGCATGTGCTCAGGCTCTTGAAGTTGGTCACGAGTTAAACTTTGCAGTGGCCGAGATAGGAGACCTTGCGGTAAACAACACAGGTCGAAAATTGATCGAGGCCTGAGTCTCCAAATTTCAGTAAATCGATATATCGAGCTGACGCCAGCATCGGGTGCTCTGCGCAGACACCTCAAAACATGTGTCCACGATCGTTTATTTGCTTTTAAGCACAATTATTTGCCTTTGATTGAATTGATGATACTTTTTCTGACGACGTCGAGCCCCTGCACGATTTCAAAAGCTCAGAATAATTAAGAAATTATTATGATGCTTGACTAGTCTTCTTCTTTTTTATCCAAATGAAGAGTTTCAGCCAGATACAAAATAATATTTAGAGCTCGCACCTGCCTCCATTCATAATTATTTTGTTATCCTTGATATAGTTCAGTATATTCAGGGTAGTAGGCAATGCCTTTGAAGACCCTATTGAAAACAGTATGAATGAAATATTCAACATAAAATATGTCACTATAAACAGTGAGTAACATATGTACATGTACAAATTTTAACATGTGCGTGTGAGTGGTCAGAATAGTCTCTTGTGTGCATTATATATCCAACATAAAATGTGGTGCTGTAAAATAGTGAGTAGCATAAACAAATGTAAAATTCTATCTATAGGTAGTTCCGGGGCGTAAATTATTCCTGCTTCCTTGTACATATGAACGGTAAGTGTTAAGTAGATGTTCATCCAGTTTGCGTTTAAACGCATCTGTGGAGTTCGCCATTACGACCTCCTCGGGCAGTCCGTTCCAGGCACCGATGGCTCGTTGTGAGAACGACTGCTGGCGGACCTCTAGATGGGATGGGGTTCCCCGTAGTTTGAGGGAATTCCCACGGAGATTGGTTGAAGCGGCGAATGCGAAGAAGTCATCAAACTTCAGGGCACACTCCTGATTCCTCACGAGGCGGTACGTCTGTGTGAGGTCGCCGCGGATTTGTCTATACTCAAGGGGAAAACGTTAAGTGCTTCTTGTCTACATTCGTAGGATGAAGACTTTAGGCCCTTCACAATTTTCGTTGCCCTTCGCTAAATTCTTTCCAGCATCTGGTTATCTTTGTGCATCCATGGTTGCCACGCCTGAACACCATACTCCGGATGTGAGCGAATAAATGTTCCAAAGATTTTGCCGAATAGTTTTTTGTCTATATCGACAAAAGTTCGCTTAATGGCAAACAGAACACTGTTCGCCCTCTTGGCAGTCCTAGCACACTGTAAAGACGGCTTCAGGGATGGCACAATAGCCATACCCAGATTTTTTTGTTCATTGACGTTCGACAGGCACCTTCTATCGAGTACATAGTTGTGTGAGTCATCCGTCACGCTCACTTTCTTCGTCTTGAGTCACAATGTGACACACTTCTCAAAGTTGAACCGCATGAACCATTTTGGACCATTCACCTAGGCTGTCAAGTCCTTCTTGCAGAGTTTGTTCATCATAAGCCTTTCTGGTGGGTTGCCATATCTTAATATCATCTGCAAACAAGACTCCATTACTGACCAGTCCATGCCTACAGTCGTTGACGTTGATAAGGAATAATAGTGGCCCAAGAACGGAGCCCTGAGGGACTCCACTCGCAACTGGCACTGAAGGGGATTTTGCGTTTCCGACGCACACGGACTGCGATCGGCCTATGAGAAAATCTCCTACCCAATTTAGTAAATTGCTTCTTATCCCGGATTCGCCAACCTTGTAGAGTAGCCGTTGGTGAGGGACACTATCGAAGGCTTTTTTAAAGTTTATGTAAACAACATCTATGGGGGTATTTTCGTCTAATGACTTGGAACACTGCTTTATAGAATAAAGCATATTGGTCAGGCAAGAGTGGTTTCCTCGAAACCCGTGTTGGGCACCATGAAAGAAGTCTTTTTCTTCGAGGAACTTCATAGTGGCCTTTAAGATGATCCTTTCCATAACTTTACAACAGATGCAAGTTAGGCTCACTGGTCGATAGTTGTTCGCACTGGTTCTGGATCCACTCTTGTGACTAGGGTATGTGTTCGCAACTTTCCAATCGGATGGGAGGGGGCCTCGATCAAAGGACAACTGAAAAATGTGCGTAAGTGGTCTGGAAAGTTCCGAAGCCAGCTCTTGCAGTACCTTTGCTGATATTTTGTCTGGACCCGGAGACTTAGCTTCATTAAGCGCAAGAAGTTCATTCCTTGCATCTTCTTCTATGAAATGGAGGTCCTCCATGATTCTGCCATTACTCTCTGCATGGAATTCGGTCGGATTAAAATGCAGTTTCTCAGTGAAAACAGATGCAAAAAAATTGCTAAGGTGTTCTGCTTTTTCGAGATTGTCTTTAATTTCCTCATTATTTTCACCTTTTAGTACTGCAGCTGTGTCTTTGTTTTTTAGCCTGCTGTTGATGTAACTGTAGAGCATCTTTGGCTTCGTTACGGCCCGCTCGATAATTTTCGCTTCGTAGTCTTTCCGCGCTTTTCGAATGTTTGATGTTACCTCGTTCCCCTTTTGGGAGAATTCTTCCTAGTGTGAAGGCTGGCGTGTTGATGCGTACCTTCTCCAGAGTTTGCTCTTGCGGTTTATTTGGCTCTTCAGATTTTGCATTAACCAGGGGGGCCTGCTCGCCTTTTGTACTTTTTCAGCGGACAGTTCCGATGCATAAATTCGCTTATAAGATCCCTGATTGTGTTCCAGTCGGCATCTGGACTACCTGTTAGAAGGTCATACTAATTTATTGCTGCTAGTTCATTTCTCATTGCGGTGTAATTTCCGCGTCAGTAGTCTAACCGAACCTCCGTTTTTCTCGGTTGAGTGGTGTTTAAGCATATTCCCACAGGATCATGACATGATCACTCTTTCCAAGAGGCGCGATTGGCCTAATTTCGCTTGTATCAATCGGGTCTTTCGATAATACGAGGTCCAAACAGTACGCTGTTTGTGCCTCTTTTATTCTCGTTGGGAATCCAACATTCTGCACGAGAGAGAGGTCCCCCGTCAGCGATGCTAAAATAAAGACAGCTCGTTTTATCAGACGAGTAGGCGATTTGTACAGGCAGAGAGCCAGCGATAGAGAAAATTAGAGAATCTGATACTCTCCACGATCTTTGAATTTAATTTTTATGTAGCTTAGGGATATAAACTAATTTTGCGTATGTTCCAAGAACTGTAATCTGAATAATTCGGCAAAACTATAAGTCTGACCTAATTTGAGGCGAACCGGAAAATAACTCTGCAAAGAAGGACTTCCGATATGCTCGTTATATTTGTTGTTGAAAGTTTGAAAATTCCTCTTCACTCCTATTTGAATTTAAATTCAATGAACAGGTTTCTCATATGTTTGTGTTTGTTCCCCCTATCAACATAATGATCGTCCTGAATAGTTGCCGGACAGCTTGAAAACATCCGGAAACGGTTTTATTTGGCAGTGAGTGCTTTTATTTTCCTACTAACATTAATGCAAATTTTGACCTAATTGGAGGATGCAGTGGAAGGGCAGCAACCGCCTCGATCAAAAGCTGGTTGATAAAACAAGTGTTATTTAGCAGCAGTTATTGCTGCTTCTTAATTTGTAGACGTCTATGGACTGTGAACATGGCAACTTTAAGGTATTCAGACGTTCCTTTAGTCCTACATTAAATGCCTATCCCGTACCCAACTCCCACAGAGTCATAAAATTAGGGCTGTGGAATAAGGCCTCAAATGAATAAGACGAAAGCGTTGGCTTAGTAGTGGCTTTAGTGTTCTTGATACTGCATTGACAGTTTGACCATCGATTTCGATTAAGTTCACCATGTGCTCAGGAGCAGGGAAGGTGGCTGGAGTCAGAGACGAGATTAAAGTAAAATAGCCGCGCAGTTATCTAGACCTTCGACTCATTTGAACTGGTGACAAGGCAGAGTCAAAATGATCGAGTGGGATCAGGTGTAGGCTGTTTTCTCCAATGCAGGCCAGAACACCGCCTAACTTAGTTTTAAGCGACAGTAGACTTCTGCGCTGATACTACCATGCTATCTATCCTCACTCACGTCCAGCAGGTGTCAAGACAGACTAAAGAAGACCAAGGCTGATACTGCTACTACTGCTACTTCTATTTCTTCGACTTCTAACTAGCAAAGGAGCTGAGTGATAGTAGAACTGGTCCTATTACTGATGCTAATATTATTTAGAAGTGGCACTCACTAAAGTCAGCGCTTGGCCCATATCCCACCAATCTCACCAAGGAGTGTAAATTCCGGATTATATTATTCCGAGTTAATAAAGGTTTGAAGCCCGGTGCACAACAGGACTTCCCTTGGCTTCTGCCCACTCAGTTCTATCCACCAGGCTGTGAAAGTTTCCACTAAGTTTGGACTACGAGGAATAAGATACTGCTGCCAGAAGTAGTGTGTTTACACTAAGGATGCGAATTCTAGTGATTATTCTTCCTAAGACCAGTTAATGGTAAACTATAATGCGGCCTGTATGTGCTTGTTGGAAGTCGGCACCCAGCATACTGTATGGGGTAATTATAATAAGCTTACAGGTTACAGAAGCCATATCAAATTATAAATCAAGTTACTGCTGTGAATTTATTTCGCAACGCAGTGCCATTTGCCAAGAGAAATTCAGTCAGTGCAATAGTCTTTAGATCGAACATGTTATCTATCATCGCTTTTAGCTGGGTCTGGGTTTATGCCACTCCCAGCAAATATATGTTTGAGGCTTAGGGCGCATTCGGAATGCCTTTTTTTTCCACCTTCTCAATTCCATCCACTAGGCTGTGTTAAATTATGTGTTAACGAAACGGTATTAAGTAATAGCTCAATTTTTATAATTTCTTTAAGTTGCATCGTGTTAGTTGCAATTTTAAGGCTAATTTAGATTTATTGCAGTAGCTAAATCATCTTGAAGTTTAGGCGACATTTCCTGTCCAATAGGAGAGCACTCTGCTCCAGAATCAACTATCATTGGCATATCGTATACTATAATTGCGTCAGCAGCTGATTAATAAGCAATAAGCAGATGGGAATATGAGCCTACCGGCTGTCTTGTCTTCATCTGCTAAGCGCGTATGTGACCACCGCTTTCGATGAAGTCCACCATGTGCTCAAGAGCAGAGACGGTACGAGATTATAGTGAAATACGGCGCGCAAGTGTCTACTGGTGACTGGTGACTAACTGGTGACAGTTAGTACCAGCCCTAACTGTTTTGACTGGTAATAAGACCGAATTCGAGATGACAGAAGCAGGCTTCGGGCGGAAGCCGCTTTCTCCAATGCAGCCTAAAACACCGCGTAACTTAGCCTTTAGTGACAGTAGACTTTGCGCGGGTACTACTGCACTGTCTGCCCTTACTCACCTATAGTGGGTGTCTAGCCAGACTTTAGTAAGCCAGAACTGGTACTGCTACTACCAATACTGTTACTTCTAATGCTACTTGCTAGGGTGTAGCTGAATGATAGTATTTGCTGGTACTATTACTGACTGTTTTGTAGGTCAGAAGTAGCGCTGCTTTAAGTCAGCACTGAGCTCATATCCCTTCAACCCGGGCAAAACATTTAGTAGTACTGGTGCTGGCACTGACCCCACCATTTGTCAGAGATGACGCTGATTAAGCCAACGCTAGGGCTCACATTCCCATGGTCTCACCAAGGAGTGTGACTCTGGGTTGAGCTATTTCGGGTAACTACATGCTTGGTGTTTTGAGCACAGCAGCGTTTGCCTTGGTTTCGGCACTCTCAACTCTATTCATCGAGCTGTGTATGTTTCTATCAGGTGCGGACTACGATACTGCTGCAATAGGTACATGCCTATGCTAGCAGTGCTAATTCCTAGAAATCCTGCTAACTAAGACCAGTAGATAGTATACTATAATTACTACCTGTGTGCACTTTTTAAGGAGTCGCACCCAGTATTCACTCACAATATGTGTAAGGTAATAGTGATTAGCATTCGGATAATATTATTGTGCTTTTAAGAAATGCACAAGTCCTACCATGCCCTTTTTTCGTGCAGTTTGCAGTATACTGACTAACATTTCTGCGGTTCATGCTACTACTACAACTTTTTTTAAACTTCTGAATAACGATGTAGCTGAATGTTTATACTACTGACTATCCCGAGTAAGTAAATATTTTTGAGACCCAGGGCACATCAGAGCATGTCTCGATTTCCGCCCTCTCACCTATGTCCACCAGAATCCGTGTCACATTTTACTAAGTTTGAGCAAGGATACTGATGCTAGATGTCATACGTGTCTGCTAAGAGTCCTAATTCTATCAATTACACTTACTAAGACCAACGGATGGTATATTCTTCTAACAGATTCCTATAATTGTATCAACGGCTCACATGTATCTTAGTATTGCAACAAGCATAACAGATGGGAATATGAGCTTACGCGCATCCGAACTTTCATCTGGGCTGATTTGCAAGACACCCGGACGACCGTTCACTTCCGGTAGATAAGTGAGACTTGGTAAGCGTGTAAGACACCCGGGTTGCCCTGCTGGTAGCAGGCGATCTGCGTGTGAGGCTGCAGATCAGCAGGTACAGGCAGGCAGATTACGTTGGACTGCCCGGCAGATTCGGAGTTGTCATGAGCAATGTAGTCGTTCAAGTCTAGAAAATTACTTCATAAAACGTTGTTTAAATCGAACACCCTAATTGAGCTTTTCCGGGGAGTGGGTGTGTCAGACCCCATCCACAATTACGCTAGTTGCCTCCCTGGTCTGTCAGCCGAGTCGGCACCCCTCTGCTAGCATCCTTTCTTATCCACCTGGTGTTCGTTTGTACAGCGCCTCGTGGTATTTAGGGGGCGGGGTGGCATTATTCACTCGGTAGTCTTACTTGTACAGTCGACAGGGCAGAGTGGGATGGAAGGGAGAGTCGTTTAGCCTCACACCTCTCGCAAAGGGAGCAGCGGGGGTGAGTTTGCCTTCGGCTCCTATCGCTCGCATGAACACAGAGATAGCCGCCGGAGCAGGTGACAAAATCAGTGTGAACTTACACGCGGAAGCCTACCTAGCGAAATTGCCGAATCAAGTGTGCGCGTGTTGAGTGACTATCGTGCCAGCGATCTACATCCTCCCACATCCCCGGTCTTATTGGCTTTGTCTTTCACCGGAAACGGAGGTTGGAGTGGCGAACGAATGGGCAGGTTCCCCGCGAGTCTGCTTGTACTCCTGTTGATGGACTGTCCATCAAGAAGCGCAATGATTTGGCGTTCCCATACGGTGTACTGGGAAATTTCCTGAGCAAGAAAATCAGTCAAGTGGGAAGGGCTAGACGCAACGACAACTCTGACGATAGCGGGCATAATTTTTGCTCAAGTATCAAACCCGCATCCGACGCTGACAAGAACGCTATGGCAATAAATGCGCAATCACCGCACCAATAAGGACCTCAAGTGGTGGCTACAGGAACTGACAATTATAGTATGCATGTGGGTGACCACTACGAAATATAAATACCGTGCAATCTGTGCATGTATTACGCCTTATCTGCGCATGTCTCAGACTTCTTTATGATTACCTATGACTAAGGATTCCCGCTGGGATCCGAAACGTCAGGACAATAAGCTCTTGTTCCAGTGATCGCTTCTTCTTTTGTAGTTTGCTGTGTTGCTTTTGCTTGCCGTAGCCTTCATGCAGCTTGCCTCAGTTTCTGCTTCGGCTTGCTTTAGCGTTTGCTGCGGCTTCTTGGAGCACGTGGTACCGATCGTCGAAACCGACGGGGTAATTGTCGTCGGACTTAAAAATGAGTTGGCTTAGAAATAGTTTGAGATTGCTAGACTCATTGTGGACAAAATTTATGGTAGCCAAATTTTCATTGGGCGTCCAGGTAAAGCTAGGGATTAAGTTTAAGATTAAGATAAAAATTAAGGCCAGAGTTGGCATTATGTTAAAGGTAAAGCTTTTGGTTCGTGTTAAATGTAGGGTTTATGTTTAGGTTAAGGTTAAGGATTCAGACCAAGCTGCAGTCTAATTATATTCTACGCCGGGCTGCGCGGCAGATTCGAGGTTCTCGCAAGCGATTTAGTTAGGTTAGGTTTTATTAGGGAAATATAGGTAAATACCTTTGAACTCACTCTTTTCCAGAGCTATGATGCAGAATATTTAGCGTTGCCAGTAATGGAACTGCGGTTGGGGGGCAGACAGTAAAAAAACTCCTTAGGCATTTTTCATAAGGCTAGTTTTGAATGCCATTTGTGGGATTTAAGGCGAAAAACTGTCACCCGTGGGGGAGGGGGTAGATAAGTTGTTTAAGTATACCAATTTACTTCACAAAGCGATGTCTCCATCCAATGCCCTTATTGAATTTCGAAGAGTGTTGACTTACTACTCGCTCGAATACCAGGGAATCTCATGTCAAGCAAATGCCCGCTACTCACTTTCCCAGCAACTTTATCAGATGGTAACAATCAACTTGTATTGCATAGCTCTGTCGCCCAAAGGTCCATGCTGAACTGCGCCAGGTTGATGGTATAAGCATCCAGCACCACCATAGTTTGATAACGGCTTGTAAACTATGCTTAGAAACTAATTGATGAACTAGAAGAAAAGCCTGTTATATACACATTTTTAGGCTTTTTCTTAAATTTTGGATGAGTTGTGTTTGATTAGTATGCATAAACATTTTAGTTAACAAATGTGCCGTTGGTGTTGCGACGACGATACTCAAGATGCGGTTCATTCGATGACACCCAACCACATATTTAAATTCGCTGAGGTCAAAATTCTCGCGAGTAGTAACAGTCATGTAAGTCGGAAATTACTCGAGTCATGGTTTACGGGCCCCCAGTCTACAGACAAGTGCAATGACTTGCCCAAGCCATATTTGGTGCTGCGGCTCAATTCAGCCACAGCCAGTCGCTATTTGAGGAATGGGTAGGCCAACGCGTCGTCTAACGCCAACGCAGGGGAACTATGTGGCCGAGCAATCATTACGTCCGATTCCACCACATGTGCTTAGCGTTCGGCAGGTCACGACCCGCATTCTGGTCATCAAGCCGTTAACGTACAAGCAGGCAGTTATCCTCGCTAGTAGTGTCTTTACTTGTCATCAAAGTACAATAGTCTAGTGATTTTATCCTGTTAATACTGTAACTCCCTGTGCATGAAGTAACCGTTTCTACTACTCCTTATGCCACCAATTAAGAATGCGTGACGAATTTCGAAACTTCCGCCGAATAAAAGTGTTTTTACAGCAATCAAATCTTTATTTTCTTCTCAATTACTTCCTGGGACTCGTAAGTTCTTTCGTATTGACAATTGAGACGAATCCTTCCACAACCTCGTCAAGCAGCAAAATCAATTCGATTGAATCCAAGGAAAATGTTGAACTATCTTAACAAAAGGCGTGCCTAGATTTGCCGATAACTCATCCCAAAGTACGTTTCTGTAAAACAAACTCAGTAATACACATCACAATATCTTTTGAACACGATGTTATTTGAGATAAAAGTAATTTTAATGAATTAATTTTTGGGTCTAGCGCCCCAACTTGTCTTCCGAATGACAGGAAAAGTGCAATGAATAAACAAATTTAAAAAATACCGAAAAAATCATTAATTGTATGGTGTGAGTCGTGATTGGTAGGTGTGATCTCAGTTAGTCTCTGTCATGGGGCCTTTGTCTTTTCTATCTTTCCTTGACGTGCTGATAAATATCATCTAACTCTACGTGCCGGTTGACGCATAAATCGTTGGAGTACATGGCTTCGAGGAATTCTCGGCTATTTCTTGAGGGGCAAACTCCGACGAGTTTTTTCCCATGTAAAGGTATGTCCTGTGTCGAGGTAATGCATCACTACTTCGGACAAGTGGTCAAGTCTCTTCATGGCCAATTGGTGTTCGTGGATGCATGTGAAGATGGGTCTTCCTGTTTGGCCGCAATATATAGTATTACAACATCCACATGGGATTTTGTAGATGGCTTCTTTCTTTATGAGGTAGCTGACCCTATCCCTAGAGTGTACTAGCTGGGTGTGTAAAGTAGCCATCTTCAAATTAAAATTTCTTTGGACGCGTGTGTTCCAGTTTATACGAATATCACACTATGAAAAGCGCCCTTTCAAAATTGTGAAGACAAGTATCTCTGTATAGGTAGCAGTAGTAACCCGCACGTGAATAATTTTATCCTGAGGAAGATCCCTACACCACAGATCTGCTAAAATCTACTATTTTTAAATGTAGATATACGGTCAAGCTAATAATACTTATTTTACGGAGAGAAATTGAGACCTTAGGCTTCTGGAAAAGGTGGCATACATATTCGCATTTCTCAACCCCAATAGACCAAACTTCACATATTATTGGCTTGTCAAGCATTTAAGTTGAAGTGGCGCACGCCGTCCATTTTGGCAGCTTCCTATGTCATATCATTATAAAATTTTGACACCCTTTTTTGTTTGGTAGAAAGCAACCACATAATTTTTTTCTTTCTGTATCATTTTGCGCTTTAAAAAATACTACAAATCTCGTTTCATCCTTCTTTTCCTAACCAAAACAGTCGGAAGTTCGTACAGTTCTGAACTAGGACTTCGTACCTAGAAATAAAACGCCGTAGACAGCTCGGAATATGAATGGTGTACTTTGCTCCGATATTACTGCACAAAAGACCGTATAAAAATGGTTTGAGAAATTCTGTTCCCTAACTTAAACCTCAAAAATGAGGTACGAGGTCTATCCGAAAAAGGTGGATTATGACGAACTGCAAATCACCATTCAGTCACATTCATCTAAAATCGTATATGAATTATTGTTAAAGTTTGTCATTAACAGACAGACCATGTTAACTCACCTAGTTGACGTTGTTTCAGTGAAAGACTTGGATGTGCGGGTAGGACATTTACTGAACGAAACGCAGAAAAAAGAACGTTTAGAACGTGGTATAGTGTTGCTTTCACACCGCAAAAATTATTCATCTTGGGATCGAGTCACAACGGGTGGTAAGAAATGGATATAATGCGATAACCAGAAACTTTCAGTAGAGTGCCGCCAAAACACAACCCAAAACGCTATATTCATCTACGGAAGCTGATTGCTTATTTGGTGATATGGCTCAAGCATGATCTTCCATTTTCTCATGAAACCTGGCTCATCAATCAAGGCAGAAGTATACTGGACCGAATGGGCCAAAAACTTGCAGAAAACCAACTGAGGTTGGTCAACCGATCGACTTCTTTTCTACCGCATGAAAACGCTACCACAGACACCACGGAAATGACGATGGTAAAGCTATAGGAATTGTAAGTTCTCTGTAATCCACCACATTCACAAAAACTTTGATCGGTTTTTAGCATTTCTTCCGGAATTCAGATGCATTTTTCGTAGGGAAACAATGCTGTCAGGTAGGCAATGTTAAATTAAGGTCTTCTCGATGATCACCGAACTCACAAAGTCATTGTTGAACTGGCCAATATGTATTTAAAAAATAGGTGCATGCTCTGATGAATAAGACGGTTAAAAACTCTGTTACCAATAGAAGCGAATATTCGAGTCCAAGAAAGCAGTTCAGAAGATGAAGATGCGATCACTGGAACATGAGTTTTATTTGTTTGACGTTTCGGATTCCTTCGGAAATCCTGAATCACAGGTGATACCATGGTCACAGTCATGCGCAGATGGGAGAGAGACATGCACAGGCTGCACGGTGTTTATAGTTCCTAGTGGTCATCCGCGTGTATGTATTATTTGTTCACTTCTGTAGCCACCGCTGGGTTTTAATTGATTGATTAAGGATTCCCAAGGGAATCCGAAACGTCAGGCAACTAAAATTCTTGTTCCAGTGATCGCATCTTTGTCTTCTGAAAGACTCTGTTGCCGACACAATATTATTTTATTCAAGGATAGTAGTTAAAAAGTGACCTTGAAAAAAAAACAGTGTGAAGTTGAACCCCTATACTGAGAACCATGTGAGCTCCCCCTCTCAGTTTGCGGCGTTTGGGGCGATAAATTTTCATGCATCCGGAGAGAACAAGGTCCAAAGAGAAAAAGTGCCTGCCAGGAGGCAGCACATAAAGTCGGTTTTAATCCCTCTGCCTCCGTCCCCCAGCCTACTGTGATCACGTGTGAAGAATACGTGAAGGTTTTTAAAAGGGAGATTAGGTACAGTGAACTACGTTCCTCACGTGTGTTTTGGCTTCATGGTAAGATGAGAAAGTATGGTTGCGCTTGTCTTGAGGATTAAGTTAATAAAACGTAGAAGAACGGCACACAACTGACATTAAAATGACAGACTGGACTTTACTTTTCCCGTTTGAGTTTAGAGTTTGTCAGCAGCGCACGTAGGCCTAAAAGTTTTCAAGACCTGCAGTGTCCAAAATTCTTTCTTTCAGCGTATGGGAAGAAGGATAAGAGTAAGAAACATCTTTAGCAGGCATCAACTGAGCCATTACGACGTAAAGGTGAATGCATCAAAAGGTAACATATTTCAACTCGGTGGCAAAAAATATTCAACAGATAAGTAGGGGCTTTATCATATTTTTTTAACTATAGCAAGGATCGGGAAGTTTTCCTCAAAAAAATCTTTCTAAAATAAGAGAGAATGCCCTGAAACCCATTTTATCTTGAGTTGGACAATAAATATGCTTCTGCTTAGGGGAAGGCAAGGGATGCTACTCGACAGAGGATTAGTTCAATTCAAAAAGCCAAACCCCCTCTGAATCCAGAGAGGATTATCTAGACTGAACTGTCATATTTTGGTGCGTGGCTTCACGAAAGACTCCTGTCCACACCAAGCCAGCCTACTTGGATTCCTAATCTCGGAAGGGAATATACGAACCAAGTAATAGGGAGCATATCATTAGAATACATAATCCTTTTCCAAAATACCACTTGCTAATTTCTAACTTGACAAAACGCGGGTTTGCAGTACCGGGGTGACAAAACTTAGTTTGTTGAGTACAGTGGCGAGCAAAGAAAACCAGTAGAGGACACGGGGACTGTCATTGCTGTACCTATCATCCTATTAGCCTTTTATAGGTTTTCTAAAGCGTTAGTTCAGTCTTAGCCGCTTTTTTCCTCTTGTAAATGTTTCTCTATGCTCATTTCAGATGAGAAAATTCATCCTTAAGCATAACGCTGAAGACATTTACACTTCCAGCCGCAGCTGCTTGGTACTCCTATTGCTACACTTACAAAACATGAGGTAAATGGAAATTACCGGCCGCTTTTTTACACAAAGTACTTCAGCAGGCCTCTATCGCTCCTGTTATTGAAGATCATAGAAAAAAATGAAAGCACCTGCCTCAGTGGAGCACTTGAAAATACTTTAGCAGGCGCTTGTTGCTTTTGTTTACTTAAACTTTAGATCCTTATGCAAATAAGCAACACATTGACTTTTGTGTACACGAGGGCTGAACTTTGACCAAATTTCCCCAATGCTAGAACGCATAATGCGACGGAATGAAGACTGTTTGATGATCACTTGAATCGGTTTCAGATTTGGCACCTCGCCAGCTCACGGCGGCTAGTAAGCCACAAATAAGCATTTTTCCGTTCCTATTAGTGTCTTTAACGAGGGTTATTGTAACTTCGACATTGATTATTTTAAAAAAGGGATAAATTGATGATATTCTGCCACTGCTTGACACAGTTGTGAGGGGTCCGGCTCATCAGTGGGTCCCCACTACGTAAGTATGTCCGTTGGCAGAAAATACATAGAACGCAGTCGTTGACAGGTTTCAACACAAATGTACACTTTCAATTTTGGTCTGTACCTATGGACCTTAAATATACTGATACACACTGCTAAAAGAAATTAAATTCTCAGGATGGACGTGATAAATATTTTTTTTAAATCTTAAATTATGGAGCGAGGAGAAGGGTTGCAGTTGTAAGAAGTGGCCGCAAGTTGGCGTGACGTTTAAGCTTCTGTCGGGTATCTTTTATTGTATGTAACCATAGAATGGCGTGAGACATGTATCACTCAGACCTGCGCCTACTTCACACCATTTTACTGTCACCTATGTGCACGATGGAGCGCAGAAGCAAGACGAACGGCTGGGTTCCCAACTGAGTGGGAGTGTTACATCAGACACATTAAGACGAAGAAGTCAGCATAGCTTGACTGTCGTTCCCAAAGTCTGACTTGGTTATCCCCTCAGCTGCCAGCTTTCCAAGCCAGTGCTTTCAGCGCAGAGTGATATATTCAAACACGTAAGGTTGCGTAATGTGAGCAATGTGCGCAAAAGGTCGACTTTGATCTCCTATCCCCTACTTTTTCCACTCTTAGGCATCCGTCTACGGTCCGAGCTAGTGAGTTGTCTGAGATGCAGATCGGTCTTGTTTTAAAAGTAGTCATTACCTCATGAACAAAGAAGTACAAAAGTGATTCGTCTGAAAAATGCGACCAGTAGTCAGAGTGACCTCTTCTCCCTGCTGGTGGGCATCGCGTGGTTGCAGCTTGAATGAGGCTACGCGTAAGAAGGTATAAGAATGTTCCATTCATAAATAACCAGTTTTTCTGATCAGATGGCCATCACTTTCGCCGTTGCAAGAATGCATTGAACGCTGACTTTGCTTGGCGGTCAAATAAAATTCGGTTACGGATAACGCTTCAAAGGCACTGCGACAAGATTTCGCGATTCCAGAAGCGAAGGCCATTTTACTACCATAAACACTAGACCTTCTACCGCCCCCTTAGTCTCTCTCTTGCTCATTTTCCTACAATTATCGATAAATAGTATTAACCTGCACATGTCATATAATTTTTACTGCTACATCGCTCTGCTGATTAATAATCAAATCTTAAATTTTCCTCCTTTGACCCTTTCGGTAACTAAAACACATCGAAATTAGATCATCGAATGCGTTGCCTTCCAGTCAACAGGAGATTTTTATACCTGAAAAACGTCCAGAGAAAATGCACGAATGGAAAAGACATGCACAATTTTAGGTTCCTAGATTGCATCTTATGCAGGATACTCCGAGAGTCTCACGAATTACGAGAGGGCACTTATCAGCTCTTCCTTCTTTTACCTCGTATGCAAAGGGTCCTAATAAAGTGGTTGTTTTATGCTGAGAGGACGAAAATAAGAGGCAGCTTTTTGGATAAATACGCCTTACGTTTTTTACTTATCCCGTGGTGAACACTTCCGAATAAATTAATTCTGTAAACCGCGTATGTTTGTCATCAGTTTTGTATCCTGTTATATGATTTTACGTGATTTGCGTGTTAAAAAGTTAATCAAATCGCATCTGAATGCACCGACTTTTGCCTTCCTCGTATGTACCTAAGCTGGCCCTAATCTGCGCATGTATCAGACTGTTCCATTATAACCTATGATTAAGGATTCCCGAGGGAATCCGAAACGTCAGTGACCGCTTCGTCTTCTTCTGAAATGCGTCCTGGACCTCGGATATTCTCCTCTATAGCTGCCTGTATTCTCCGTCTCATTCTTTACTGGTTTCCAATAATTTTTCCAGCCTTGCTTAAAAACACCTTCTCGTTTTTAAACATATCCTTCAAATGCTCTCTTCAGCTACCGGTGTTTCCTATGCTTTTTAGCTGGCATAATAATACAGCGACACTTTAAAATGCTCAAACACTTTGCTGACCACCTGTTTAGTGAGGTCGCTCACCCTCTTCACTCTGAACTAATGGCTGCGAAGTCTTCCCGTACTATGCACCGGAGTTTCTCTCATGTTTCTTGCCGTACATTGGCTTATCAGCACTCTGTACTCTCATGCATAGAACGCTTTTTCACGTGAGAAGAAACGGAAATGGAGAAGTTGAAAGCCGACGTGTCTCCATTGCAGTTAATGATATCGTGTAAACGTTAACTTTGACTATTCTATGACATTTTACCTTATATTTTGTCTGATCTTATCCCTTGCTCTCCGTAAATTGAGCTGATTTTGCTGAAAATTTTCGATATTACCTTCAAAATAAAGTATTCTTTCCTTTTATTTCTCTGTAACGACATAACCTAATGTCTGCCACTTTCGTTGTTCACAGACTCTAAGTTTCCAAAACACACGAACTCCCGCCTAACTTTTACCCAGCTTGTGATGTGCCAGAGAACGCAAATTTATGTTTCTCTGAATTACTTGCAGCACTATGAAAAAAAAGGCAGGGAAGACTGCAATCGGTACTCTTAAAAAGGTCTCTCGGGACAAGCTCCCCCCCCCTACACTATATACCCGTCAGCACATCACGAGGGCGATTTTTCATCTGTCTGCCAGGCAGAGAAGCAGCATGTGAACGTGCCTGCTACTTTTTGCTGGCTAATAGGGATCAAAGTTAGCAGTATTATTTTCCTAGCACCGTTTTTCGACTCCTCGCAGTTACCCCGCGGCCTCAAACACGGGCGGCTTTTTGAGCAGTCATGTGTTTCTGTGTGCTGCGTGTGAGCTGCGGCCGGGGATTTGCAACCAATCGCGTGACAGATGTGGCTAGTATATGAATCTGCCCCGACACGTGCTGTGCACAGACTAGCAAGGCAGAGACGGAGCGAACGAGCGATCACGAGTGCAGAATACTTCGATTAAATCAAAGCGCAGTTAGAGTGCAACGGTAAACGGCCCCGACTTATCCGCGTTTCATTTTATTGTCAATTATCTTGACAGAGAGGAGGCTGGAGGATGATGCTCTCAGCACGCATACTCATGGCATATAGCCTCACCGTGGCGGTTGCTTTGGTGGTATTTTGGCTGCCAGCGGTGACGCACAGCCTGCCCAGCAGCCAGACCATCCCCGGTGAAGTGACCTCCATTGTGATTAGGCCAGCACGCTCGGAGGTGATACAGCAGGCTAAGGTGGTACTGGCTAATACCCGAAAGACTGGATCACTAGTCTGGGGCCTGACTGTAGACGAGGCGGAACAGGCCTGTCAAGCGATTGCCAAAGCTGAGAATGAAAAAGCTGCCGAAAACTCCAAAAAACGTAGGACTTACCTGCATCCATTCGTGGACGCATTTCTCGACAGGCTACTCAATATGAAAGACAGTGAACCTGAAATTGAAGTGGAAGAAGTTGAGGGCCACTTATTATCCATACGCAGCAAAGAGGAAGTGAGTATGCTTTCGAGTTTTCCTTTCTACACACTTATCAGCAGAGGTGGTCTTAGGAGTGATTAGGTGTAGGTGCCTCGACTTTAGCCAGGTCGGCTTTTTGTAAATAGGCTCCTTCTAAAAGAGTTGGTTATGTATAGGTCGCGCGGTAAAAGGAGGCATGTTCAGGAAATCTTTGAAATGTCAAATTTTCGTTACCGCACAGCAATAAGTTTGCTATTTTACTTGGTAAAGATGACTTTTATGGCCGCCTTAGCGGGATACAGGAAGCGAAACGCCCCGCCTACATAACATAGGTGGCTTTCTGATTCCCTTCGGGAAGTGTAAAGACTACCGTGTCTTAACTTCAAATCAAACTAATCCGAACTCTAGTCCTACCCTAAACATACGCCTTATGATAAACATGCATCAAAACTTTAACACTTAACATACTCCCGACTCTAATTCTAACTCTGACCTTAGCCCCAACCTTTAACTCAAGCCTAAACTGAACACTCACCCATCTCAATCCGAAACCTACGCTTCCCGGAATTTTGGCACAACGCGAAAGGTGCCCGTGCCCATGTCCTGTTTAGGTGACCACACAAATCATTCTTACCTTTTACTTTGTTTTTGTATGAATGAAATACCCACGCCTACAAACCAATGGTATTCACAAAACTAAATTGTGCAACAACAACACCTTCAAGTATTTACTGGATTGTAATTGGTATCATATTATGAAGGACCGTGATTAATTTTTATGGAAAACCGAAAAAAGGTGCTTGTTTTCTACCCATACAAAATAAGCCTAAGTTGTAGTAACAAAAATTTATTGTGAAGTACAAAAAATGCACATGGGGCGACCGAAAATACTCAAACTTTGAAAAAACATCATCGTATAAATGCAAGCCCATCATTCGCGTTGGTAATCGAATCAAGTTGGAAGGTCGTTTTTAAATTACTAACTTTGCTTCTCTTGGTTGTATACTGTGGCTCCTATCAGTGAACAAAATAAACACCTGTTGTTAAATAATGCGTCTTTAAACGACGCCTAATTATTCGGCCAGAAGTTCTTTTATCCAGACTTTCACACTACATTGTAAGTATACATCTGTAGAACATAGACTAACGCATGAGGTAGAATAGGAAACGGATCGAGCCAGAGTAGAGCAGGATACGCGGCTTATACTAATATTTCGATTGCTAACAGTATTTTGAATGCTTTCTTTGAACAAGAAATTGTTATAAAAGCCTCACCCTAATGACTAGAAGAAATCCCACGTAATGCCCTGTTACTCAATGATTAATTAACTAAGTACAAAACAGTTGTTTTTTCATAATAAATTTTAAGTCTACCAAACGCGCTAATAGAACATAATTTTCTGGTGCTTTCCTTCCGTATGACGCCTCACTCAACGTTAATGGTTCTTCTGAAACCAGTTTCTGATAGGAAGATTGGATAGCGTAGGATTCTGGTCAAACTTATGGATGTTTCAGAAGGAGAGGGCAGGTTAAGTGGAACCAGACAAAAAAAATGAGCTTCTTCTAATATGGAAGGATCTTGCCAGAAGACCCGATTTGAGTTAGAAAGTGGATGAGAGAGGAGCGAAGGGGAAATAGGTGAAGAATCACTTTATGTCAGTCTTCCTCATAATGCAAAGAAGCAGTCCATTTATCTCGATGACGTCAAAATCAGCCAAATTCTTGACTAGTCTGGACTCATGTAGAGGCATAGAAGTTTTTTAAACAGTTTTGTGAATGTAAAATTCCCACAGTGCCGACTAATGAGGTCATTTGGAGATATTTTTATCGAAGTCAGGGAAGTTAGTTCAGCATCATCTTTGGCAGGGGTCTGCCAAAAACAAGAATAGTTAGTCCCTGCAGATTTTAAACACGACTGTTCCAACTTAAGTGAACATTAGGATCATAATTTTCATTCTTTTTTAGCTTGCTTCTCTGATTGAGGTCTTAGGCAAACTAAAGCAGGGCGTCTATTGGACAGGAGCAAGGCTGATGCGAAGGCCTTCGAGTAGATTAAGCCAGTGGCTAAATCTACCTCAAGTGGACCTGGCATGGACAGATGGCAGCCGCGGATCACTAGACGTTCTTGGACTGTCCACCGAAGATTTAGATCGGCTCGCACCGAACAGGGAGTACTGTTTGGCGCTGGATCTATGGCTGGGTCGCTGGCAAGCGCGTAACTGCAGCGACCAGCTGGCCTACGCATGCAACCTCCGCCCGATTCCTAAAACGACCACTGAATCCAAGCCACAGAAAGAAAGCGGTAAGTGAAGCGCCAATTTTTTATTCTAGAACCGATGACAGTACTAAAAGTATTTTAAAAGTGCCCAGTTTCTGGATATTTGAAACAAAATACTTGATCCCCTACTTATCAGCAATGATACATCTGTGATCAACTTAGGTGCACTTGAAGTAAAGACATCAATTTCTTTAAATTTTTGAAAGTCTCGAATTCTAATGTTTGTCCATGTTAGAGAATCTCTTAGAATTAATTCAAAAAAGTTTGTCTACTTACGCTCTGATATCTGAGACCCTCTGATGCCTAATCCTCAAAGGTATACTTTTTACTCCTTATTGCCTTGCTCTTAGCAACACAACTGCAGTCTGATTAAACAACCCACTGTCTCATTAAAAAACTGATTAAAAGTTTTTCAAAACCGTCAATCAGTGCGACAATGAGTTCTAAAGAATAGAATTTCACTGGGTCACAATTTGAAAGGGATTTGTAAATTGTGCGAAAGAAGAAAGAGATTTTTTAACTCTCATAAAAGCCCAATGCTACCATATACAAGCTAGTAAAGCTCATTTGTTTGAACGTATTCAGTGAGTTCAGGTTGCAAACCAAACTTTATTATTATATTATCCAGCTTGAGGCAGACGAAATATCTGTAGAAGGAAGAGCAGCAAAGAAAAGTTAGTTATAAGTAGTTTAAAATCAACTTCCATAAACAAATCGCCTAGCTTACTGGCCCCTTTTTTCTGAAACAGTATCCGTTAAAACAGGAAGAGATTATTTTTAAAATTTTAGCTTGAAGATGTTTCTCTGATTAAAATGTTTATGTTGACATAAAGATCACAAAACTTCAACGAAAAAAACTAAAAATGAGCCTGTGTGAAATAAGATCAGTAGAGAACTGTGCTCATGAGGTTATATCCGAGGGAGCTGGTTAGTTGAATATTGATAAAAACTCTTTATCGTTTTACGTGCCTATAGTGTTACACCACCGCGACCGGGTGGGTGCAACGGGCAAATTACGACAGTCTTTCATAACAATCAGTAATAGGTCATTCTTAGACAGCCAAGGAATACTTGGGACTACCAAGGCAAAAGTTCAGATTTCTATTATATTTGTTCGCTGGCGTACTGAAAGCTACCATTCATGTAACAAAACTATTAACTGGAAAACCATAGCTCTGGGGTGGCATTCTGGAGATCAAGGGCTATATAATATTAAAATATTATAGTATGCAAAGGAAAACTGCCGAACGCACGTGCTCGGCGTTAATGGTGGACAGAAAACTTCGTTTTAATTGCAATCCAATCCAACTACTCACATTTGTGTACGAAGTAGCCGTTTATTCCAAGGTCAACTTTGCGTCTTACCTGTTGTTGCTGATGCCTCCGACTGCTCGACACAGTATTTGTCCAAGGTCTGCTATCAGCAAATGCCTGTTAATAAAAAATCCGTATCAGAGTGTCAGTAGGGTTCCCCCTCAGGTCCTTCGAAGGCATTATGTGATCAGTAATAAGTTGGATTTCTACCCAGGGGTAGACATACAGTCGGGTTTGAACGGCGAGAGAGTCTGACTAGGAAGATTCTGGTGGTAGCGCTCACGAGTGCAAAGTGCAGAAGTTCAGTTTTTCGATTTCTAACTTAGGAGTATAGCTGCCTGTGGGCACTGGTCAATATTAAGCGCTTCGCTATTATCCCTACGTATTGCATTATGTAGACGTACAGTTTGCTAGTTCACATTCCAAGATTGAGAATTAAATTCTGAACAAATTTTGCTGTTTACTCAGTACCAAGACGAATGCAGTAAAAATATCTGACATGGACCGAGGCTGTGTTTGGATAAGACGAAAAGTAGTTTTAAATATCACACAAAAATGACACATTTAAGTCAAGGGAAGAAATAGCATTCTCGAGAATTTGACGTGATTATTGCCTCAGATATTCACTTAGACTGATTCATCACTTACAGAATTTCGGTATTTTTAGGTGAATGGAGAGATACTGATGAGAGCCTTCCTGGACACCATTCGCATCCAGCCCAAGAGGCAACTGCGGGTTCTACAACGCCGTCTGCCTCTTCAACACCTGTCGCCGAAACCGCAACAACACAACCAACTCCGAGCGAAATTGACACTGTTCAACCATCGTCTGAGGCATCAGGCAAAGGAAACGAAGAACCAAAGCCAATTGCAGTTTCCACAACTCCGTCTGTCTCTTCAACACCTGTCTCTGAAACCGCAACTACGCGAACAACTCCGATGGACACGGACACAGTTCAATCAACAACAACTGGAACAACCGAAGTAACTGGATCGACGGACAGTTCGATGCCCCTCTCGACCATACAGAGTAGTACCGAAGGCTCTGAGTCACCATCCACAGCATTTATGGCCCGAGTCACCGAAACAACACCAGTAAGTATGATTTCCTCAACCGCGTCAGAAGAGGAAGCAGGCAGACCAGAAGATGAAATCACGCTAAAATCAATAAATGCACAGCCTATTGCAGAGGCATTTACACCATCCGAAAGTGACTTCGAAGCAATTCGACAAATGACGACTGGCAGTGAGACAGTGAGCATGGGCACTGAAATGCCTACCACGAATGTTACATATACTAGCACAGGGACACCCCTTGACAGTTCGGTCTCCACTGAGCCTTTGCAAGCATCAACATTGTCAGTGACTGACGCTGCAGGTGTTCCGGCAACTACGCCTGCCGCCACCATCCTAGATTCGTCTACTGTTGCAACGGTAGAAACCGTACCCCTCAGTCCAGCCAGGTTTGCTGCTACTTCCTTGCCTAAGGAACCATCGGAGGCATCAACACTGTCAGTGACCGGCGCTGCAGGTATTG
>JAYGXS010000002.1:71098433-71135792 GCA_036362985.1 Ligula intestinalis | reverse complement strand
CTTCCATGCCTATGGAGCCTTCGAAGGCATCAACACTGTCAGTGACCGGCGCTGCAGGTGTATCGGCAACTACGCCTGCCACCACCATCCTAGATTCATCTACTGTTACAACGGCAGAAACCGTACCTCTCAGTCCAGCCAAGTTTGCTGCTACTTCCATGCCTATGGAGCCATCGGAGGCATCAACACTCTCAGTGACCGGCGCTGCAGGTATTCCGGCAACTACACCTGCCGCCATCCTAGCTTCCACGCCGGCCATTGCGAAAGTGACCAGCCTTGTGATGGCGGAAACCGAGTCAATGCATACAGTTTTGACGCCGACTTCCTTAGTGCCTGAGCAGCGGACGTCATCTGGGGCAGAATTGACTGGTGCCGCTGGTGAAATCAGCTGGAAACCCATGGCGGCAGCTGATAGCTCTGACCTTGACGTTACTGCACTGTTGACAACTCCACATCCCACAATCTCTGAAACCACAGGATCCACCACAGAGTTATCAACGCCGCCGAAGAAAAATGTGGTCGCCAATGTGGCTGGCATAGGTGTTGCAGGCGATGCGTCCATAAGAAACCTTATTAGATTTCGCCCAGTCGGTAGACACCCCAGTCTGCCTCGTGGTTTGCCATCTTCAGTAAGGAGAGTATATTCAGAGAGGGACTATGAAAATGATGAGGACGATGACGATGACGACGACGATGATGACTACGATGATGATGATTATCCTCGTGCTCATTCTCGAGCTCGGGCTCGTGCTCCGCTTTGGGCGAGCGTGTTTGAATGATTTCAGTTGATGTCATTGTGATTTGCTACCAAGGACAAATTACCAGCCCTTCTATGAAAGAACTTTGATCAAAAATTTCCTTTGTTTGGTTGTCCAAGATTTTTATGAACGGAAAGTATTGGACGAATTGTTTTAGTTAATTTGCATGAGGGAGATGGTTACCATTGTATTTAACACGGCTTTTAATAGCACCCCTAAAGAGAAAAGCATGGGGCTACACATGAAGATTTGTAGAATTTAATCCAAAAGGTAGTCCGCAAAAAACAGCAGCTGTGCTCGCCTGTCCAGGGAAGAGTTTATCTGCGAAAAGGTTCTGTGCGGCCAGAGTGTCTGGTTCCGAAGATTCCAACAAGTTCACCTGGAAGAAAGAATTGTTTTAGCCCTCCAGAATCTGCTAAGATTGGTATAAGCGTAACTTCTGCAAACAGTCAAACTTCAACTGGCAATTACGCATGGTGGAAAAATTTTAGAAAATCAGAAGAATGAAGAGCTTCCACCATAAGAGGTTTATTGTAAGTCTGGCGTTTCGGATAGTTGCCTCGTCTACCCATCTCCAGAGACTAAACACTCTGACGCATGGACCTCGTTTTTATGCCGCTCATTCTTCCGTGTGCGTGTTCTACCAATCCCGGCCGAGCCGCTGTGTGTGTTTCGCGTCTCGCATTCAGCCTCCTCGTTTACCCTGTCTGTCATTGTCCTGCTTGCAATGGGTCTGCCCCGTTGCGCCCCGGCTTGTTTCGGGTATATACACGTTGGCTGGGAAGCTAGTTGGCTGCCCCAATTGTTCCATGCCATGACTGTCCCCTGCTAAGAAGGTTCCTAAAAAACATACGGGACATGTAAATGTATGTGGTTTCTTTAATCTGCCTTTATGTGTGATCATCATTACGGCCCACAATTTGCAACTGCCTCAAATTTGTAGTCGTGTTCCATCTCTTCAGCATGGGTTGCTTCCTCCAACTTTGGGTCCAACCCTCTTGCAGCCAACTCATGCTCATGCATTCGCGGATGTAGCTGTCGGCCAGTTTCTCCAGCATGATTGCATATCCCGCAGCTGGACTGATGTCGGTAGACGACACCTGACTTCTCCTGCTTCGGCAGAGGATCTTTTGGCCGTATTACTTGCTGCTGGCTTGTGCAGGTATGCCTGTGGGTAACCTCTATTCCAAGAGGCGCGAGGGGTCTCGCCTAATTTTCGGAGACCCTTTTAATGTACGGAATGCTCCGCAACGACTCTGGTGGGCCAGGTCCGTCGGCTAGCGTTTTCGAGGCCGAAGGCGAGACGCGAAATATCCAGTAAATGTCACGCAAATATGTTAAAAAAATCTGGATTGTGCAGATTATCCGAAAGTGACAGCGACAGATCTCCACCATCGGAAGGTAATCGTGAGGCTTCAGGTCTTTGGAAGCGATATTGCAATGACAAGTCCAGAAGGAGACTAATACTCTAACACAATGAGGTCCTAGATACCAGAAGGATCTGCCAGATTCCGTCTTTAAAACCATAAACCTTAACCAGCCTGTGTGCCTTGAACTCTCTGAGTTTTCGTCAAGTTGTTCAGTTAAGTAATCATATCTATTTTTTGCGAGGAAGCTGTGTCAACGTCTTCAGTTTTTCTTAAATAAACAGTTGAACGGTCGTGCTCAACGATGCATAGCACAGCGTGATGTGAATGGGGGTGTGGCGATGGTGGACTCGTTTACTGTAATTATTAATTTACGCGGCATCTAATGCATTCTCTTTTTCATCACTGATGATCCCAGACGCATGTGTGCGTGTACCATAGCCCTGGTTGGTGCAAGAGTCCCCATCGGAGTCCAAAATGGTTGTAGTTGGAAGACAGAGAAAATCCGGGACCTCAACCGGCTTGAGCCAGAGGTCCATAGGGGTGAGTTTGGTACCAGGTCGGTAACTGTGGCAGAAAAGATGCCGACAGCCATGTGGTGAGACACCGCACTCCGTCAGTTGTCGGGTGTGGACGGGTCAAGCTAGCGTTGGTACTGGCGGAGAAGTATGGAGTAGCCACTGCGTAGTGAACCTCGGGAGTTGTTGTTCCGAGGCCGCAATCGAAAGTCAATAGCCGCTTTAAGGGACCAGAAGATGGTAGCCTAGTTTTGCTTCGACAACGGCTCCCTGGTAAAGACGCTGGAAGTCTGTCGTGATGGCAGAGTCATCAACGGGTAAATCCGAGAGGCATGAGGTGACAGCTTCCTTGTGGAGAGCTCTAATAGACGGCCGAACGCTGCGGCTGAATCCAGGCATAATCGGGTGCGGTAGCAAACAAGATTGTGCAGGCTACCTGCGCATGCCATACAGGCCTGCTTCGTACACGGTGGAGCACATTTTATTAATAGAATAGATGGCTTAGGAACCGGGGACTGTCATGAAGGTCACACCGAGGAGGAGGCATCGCGGTCTTGAATGGGAGGATTGAGGTATTCTGTCAGTTGGCAGTCTTCCTAGGCACAGCTTCTAGCACAATTAAGTTATTTTAAAAGCGTGTCAAGTTTTTTTTAGTGAGAAATTGTGGGGACGGCCAACAATGCTTTCCCCTTCGCTCTCCAATGTTCGCTGCCCCAACGTCACGCAGCCTCATAGGCACTGTGCCTCACAGGCCTCCTTTCACGGGTATCCCCCATCCCCGAAGCTTGACCTCACAGCTACTTCGGTGTTCCCTTTCTGGCTAACCGATAACAGCTGCGTCTGTATCCTCTGTCCTTCGGCATACCGATAGCCGAGACAACCCCACTGACTAACAGACCTTCCGCCAAAGCATAATGGCCTCTATGGTTGACCTCAAGACTTTGCTTATACAAGTGAACATGACTTCAAAACTCTTGACCAACGTCCTCGCCTGCGTAAGTGTCACTTAAACGCCCCTGCGATGCAGCATGGACCTCTGCACACGACAGTACCTTCGCGTAATTGCAGCACACCAATAGCAAACTACTCGAACTTGCTTCACAGTCAAGTAAAAGCAGCTGTTATCTTCACATCTCTCACATCACTCACACACTCTTAGACACGAGTGGGCGCAGTCACCGCCAGCCATGTATTCGCCAGTGGCTACTGCGGCCACTGAAACAGTAACTCTAGGTGTTGTGCACAATAGAGCCCTAACCCTGATGACTTCTGCCTTTTAGTTTCAACTTGGGATTCGATCTGACGATTGCTGTGATCCGAGTAAAACCACTGCTTGGACCCTAAAAAATACGTGCTCAACTCCTTTCAGTCATCGCTCACGCAGACAGCAGTACGCTCTCCGTGACGGTTGATACACTGATGTTTGGATGGCGTGCAGCTGAATAATAGAACTGTTACATTCGCTGTCTTTGTGCCATACGCAAGCTAGTCTCTGCTCAAGAAACTATTTTTTTCACAAAAAAGGCTGTGGGTGGGTCATTTTTGGCATGTGGGAGAAGGTAGTATAGGTCACTTATAGTAGGAGCAAATGAACACGCTTTCTTATCTATGTGTTTATTTGAAGGGTTACAGGTAAGGAATGCCCTTGAGAACCCTATTAGTATAAAGTAACCAAAAAGATTGGGCAGTCAGTATAAAGTTGAAGACAGTTAACCTAACACACATTTGAGTAAGTTGTCACGCGACATTGCGAAACAGTATGAAAACAAGCTACCGACAGGAAAATGTTTAGAAGGCTGGCAATAAGAAATCATATGGTACCAGTCGCCTTTTATCAAATATAACACAATCAAGTCTTCTTTTAAAATCCGTAATGGTATCAGCGGAGACCGTCTCGCTTGGTAGCGAGTTCCCAAGTCGTATCACTCGTTGGCCGAAGAAAAACTTTCTGAGGTCCAATCGAGTGCGCTCGTTTGTGACCTTATAAGGATGGTCACGCAAGTGAGTTGTGTTGGCTAACCCAAAGAAGTTCTCCAGTCTCAGGGAAGGACCATTGCCCCGGATTATCCGAAATCTCCAGAGCAGGCTACACTGTAAGTGCCTTTAAGATAAGGGAAATACGTCAAGCTTTATCAATCTCTCCTAGTATGATAAGTCTCTAAGACCGTCGACCATCTTCTTCGTCTTCCGATGCACTTGTTCGAGAAGGCTCACTCCTTTCTTCGGCCATGGTGCCCAGACTGGCATACTGTAGTCGAGATAGGGTCTTACAAATGTGCCAAATATTTTTCTTAAGAGTTCAGGTGGGAATTTTTTGAACGCTCGTCTGATTCAGTGCAGCGTACTAGTTTTCTTCTGGACTGCCTTTTTACAATGCTCTAATGGCAGCAAGTTCGTGGTTGTCCACACACCTACATCGTTGATCAATCAGTTGATCAATCAGCCAACGCTAAGTTGAGTTTAAACAATCTCGCCGTAGACAACAAAAACACGATTGGTTCGCCCCGTAAAGTTCAGGCTGCCGCGGAGACAGATACGAGGGAGCCCACACTTACAGTGTAGGTCCCCACAATTGATCAATCAGCCACCGCTGAGGCGAGTTTAAACAATCTCGCCGTAGACAAAAAAACACGATTGGTTCGCCACGTAAAGTACAGGCTACCGTCAAAAAAGACATGAAGGAAAACACGAAAGCGTTGCACCAGGAAGTGACCAACGGCGTAGAGGGGACGCAAAAATGTCACCGATAGAGTCAAAAGTTTCGTAATACACGGTCTACCGGAATCCACTGCCAATACTGCTATTAACCAGAAAGTGTGTGACAGTGTCGCAGGCCCGAGCCCGAAGCCCACAGTAGAAAACGAGGGCAGTACATCAACCATAGACCCCAGTCGCACAAAAGATGGTCATAATAGCAGCACAAGAGCTATTAACGAGCAAGCAAGCGACAGTGTCGTAGGCACGAAAAATGGCACTAAGAGAGAAGCCAGCATCATAATACAGGGAGTAACGGAATCAACTGCAGCCACTCCGATGGACTGGAATTCCGCAGATGTCCAGCTCTTCCATGCACTTATGAACAAAATGCTGGGACTCAATGTACCATTAGAGTGCGAAAAGGCCTTCCGCCTTGACAAACGGCCAGAGAGCCCAACTGGAACGGCACGTCCCAGACCTCTGAAAGTGATCATGACAAGAAGCCAAGACACCAAGCTCATACTATCTAGGCGTTTTAAAATAAAAGACTCTGACCTTGGAGTTTTTCTCAGAAGGAGTTTCAGCTGCAAAACGGAACAAACTTCGTCAACTTGTTTCCAAAAAGAGGGAGCGGGTCAGCAAGGGTGAACAAAACTTGGTTATTTACAACAACCAAGTGATCCAGCGTCCACTGTTCTCCCCCAGGAAAGGTCCTCCCCGGATGACCGCACAGTCGACCCGGTAAGGGGCGGGGAGAGCCTGACAGTGAACACTTCTCGAGCAAACAGAAAGTTAACTTTCATGTACACGAACGGACAGAGTATGCAAGCAAAGCTAGACGAGCTGAAGATTCATGCCTTTGAATTATCACCAGATATAGTTTCAATAACGGAAACTTGGCTGTCTAAACATACGTGAAAAATGGACTCACAGTTTTAGACAAAACGGATAAACTGGCGTGTACTTGCGAGGCCATCTGGCTGTCCATTAAAGTACCAGGTGCACCCAAACTCGATGTCCTGACACTCTACCGACCACCAAGAACGGAGCCCGTAGTGGATGCCTCCTTGCTAGAGGAGCTGGAAAAGATTACTGCACGATCGGACATCCTGATTGTGGGGGACTTTAACGTGCCTCACATCGACTGGGGTGCGGCCTGCACACATAGCTCCGATCTAACCTTCGACAGCTGCCTTCTGATCATGAATCTGAAGTTATTTTTCACGCAACACGTCACTTTTCCGACAAGGATGCGCGATGGCCAACAGTCCAACTGTCTGGACCTCGTTCTCACGAAATCGCAGGACAGCATCGACGAAGTGTCATGTCTCTCACCACTAGGTAAAAGTGACCATGTTGTACTGCTATGGGAGTACTCGTAATTCTCAATACCGGAGAGACCCTCAACAGCCAGAAGAAATAGTTGGCGAGGCGATTTCGATCGAATGAAGACCAAACTCACGCACGCTGAGTGGGAACCTCTATTTTCTGGAAACATAACTGCGGACTGGGAAGCGTTCCAAAACACACTGCACAGACTCATCGACAACCACTGCCCAATATCGCAAAAAAAGTTGCCACTAGACCGCAATGGCTTACGCAGGCCTTAAAAATCGAAGTGAACAAAGAGTGAAAGCTGTGGAAAAAATGCTAGCAGACAGGACTCCTGCATCTGTCAGTGACTACAAAACTCAGAGAAACCGCGTCAAGGGTCTTATTCTCAAAAAAAGACGGGCTTTCGAAGCAGACTTGCTAAACTGGGCCACAGTGTACCCCAAACTGTTTTACAGTTACCTCAGGCAGAGTACTAAAAACAAGGATCCGATACCCCTGCTGAGGACCGCTGAGGGAAGAGGCTTGATAGAAAATGAAGCAAAGGCTGATCATCTTCCGAAATTTTTCCGGTCAGTCTTCACACAGGAAACGGCATACGATCACCCCACCTACGACACCGAAGCGGATACAATAGTTGAGACTGTCCAATTCCCCGAGGCTGTTGTTCTTAAGGAACTCTTAAGGTTAAAAGAATCTAAGTCACCAGGTCCCGACGACGTACCAGCCAAGATTTTGAAGGAGATCGCCAATAAGTTTGCCAAACCACTCTCTATGCTCTTCCAAACCTCCTTCGAGACCCGATGCCTACCAGTAGATTGGAAATCCGCGAGGATTACGCCGCTATACAGGGAAGGAAGCCGGATCTCAGCGAATAACTACCGACTGGTCAACCCTACTGCAATCTGTTGCAAAATTATGGAAAAAATTATCAAGCAACAACTTTTGCAGTTCTTGGAACAAAACCATCTGCTATCGGATGTTCAGCATGGTTTTCGTAGAGTTAGGTCCTGCGTAACAAACTTGCTCTTCTGTTTAGAACGGTGGACTGAGGCAGTGGATAGTGGAAACTCAGTGCACGCTGTCTATATTGACTTCACAAAGGCTTTCGATAGCGTGCCGCACCACCGCCTCCTTTATAAACTCAGCCGCATAGGAGTTAGGGGTAGGCTCCTTGCGTGGATAAAGAGCGTCCTAATCGGTCGCTCGCAAACTGTCCACATCAGCGACAAACAGTCAGCCAAGGTTGAGGTTGAGAGTGGTGTTCCCCAAGGCTCCGTTCTCGGCCTTATCTTGTTTGTTATCTACATTAACGACTGTGTCCGCGAACTGGATTGCGGTATCGCCATGTTCACCGATTATATAAAACTTTGGAGCATAATTCGAACTGCGGCTGAGGAAGTGCACATACAGGAAAATTTAAATAGACTTTAAAAATGGTCGGTGGACTGGCTCTTACCGTTCAATGAGAGCAAGTGCAACACCATTCGAGTGGGCAAATCCAGTTCTTCTAACGGCATGGCTTACCGACGGAATGACATACCATGGAAGGAAGTGAACGCCCAGAAAGACTTGGGAGTCTGGGTCATGCCCTCGCTTAAACCCTCCCTGCATTGCACAAAGGAAGCCAAGTCTGCGATGTCGATCCTATACCTCATCAGACGAGCTTTTTCTACCTTCAATGAAGAGTGCTTCACAAAAGTCTTCGGAACCTTCGTATGACCGCACCTAGAATCCGCTATCCAAGCTTGGAAACCCTGGGCCGCGAAAGACATCAGCATCCTGGAAAAGGTACAACGGCGCGCAACCAAACTTGTTATGGGGCTGGGCTCGCAGCCTTATGAAACACGGCTTTCGAATCCTTATCTCTTCCCATTGCGCTACAGGCAGCTTCGGGGGGACCTGATACTAGCATTCTGCGTATTACATCTTAGAGACTGCTGTCTTATATCAGAGGATTTTTTTGAATTAGCAAGGACCACGAATCTGAGGGGTCATCCTCTCAAATTAAAGGTGACATGGGCCAGGCTGGACGCTAGGGAACACTTCTTCTCAAAAAGGGTGGTCGGATTATGGAATGCGCTTCCTCAGGACGTCGTTATGTTGGAATCGCTTGAGGGTTTTAAGCGAAAACTGGATCAGTATAGCAGCGCACGACAGATCGGAACTGACAATTTACCATAATAATACTACTTTCAATTTTTTCAGTAGTATTAGTTTTTATATACATTCACGTTTGCTATTTATAACGCCCTCTCACGCATAGCCTCATGCGAAGGTCTCCGCGGTCTATCCTACTTGGCTATCTGCGTACCGTGATAACCCCGCTAGCGATCTTATCAGCCAGACCTGATGGCCTAAACATTCACCCTTGGTTCGACCCAAAACGGACTGTCGACGATCTGGACAGATGCCTCTGTTTTTCCAGTTCCTTTGGCGGACTCTGCAATCAGCAAGGAAGAATCAGGACGTGGCTTTCACATGGTGATGATCCTTGGAACCTTTGCAATGCCTCCCCTTTTTTTCTCCTAAATCCCACGCATTACCCCCACAAAAGCGACAGTTTTTCTCCTAAAAATCCCTGAGGAGTTTTTTCACTGTCTGCTCCTATTTTTATCGTATGACACAGGAAAACTGGCCTCGCCAGCAGCCTGAAAAACAAATTTTCTGCTACCACTGCACATATGTACAAATAAGGCACTCAAAGGAGTATTTCCTACATATCCCTCAATATACTGATATGATACTGATCTTTGTTTCATAGGAGTGGCAACGTTTGGCGGGTATTATCGGTTCACGTGTGAGTAAACTCACGGTGTGAAGCGTGGCATTCGTAGCTCAAGTGGGTAGAGCGTTGGCTTCCGAGAAGGCCTTTCCTCTTATGCGGGTTCGAATCCCGACGAATGCCACGAGCTTCTTCACAATTGGGTTAACTAAATTAACCAAATCTGCCAAAGCTCCTGAATAATTCGCCCATTTAGGAGGCGCGCTTGCAGGAGCCCGGGGTTGGACACTAACCGGTGATCGAGATTATATCTCTAGCGCCTACTCATGGTTTTTTGAAAATATAGGTATTGTTGCTAATACAAGTGAACAGGCGAGTTACGGGAAGCAGCTCACAGGGATAAAATGCGATTGCTAAAACATTGCGTTTATTGGCCTGGAGTTTCGGATTCTCACATGAACTTATTATCAGAGGCAATCGCAGATAGAGGCATAGAGTGTGCCGAATCTGTAGACCATAGTGGCCACGCGACCACATGCGTACTAAAATTAGTAGCTATTGCGATCTTCGCTGAAGGTAGTAATTGATGAGATGATGGCTTGGCTGTCTGCGTCCGAGAGAGAGAGAGAATGCTTTATTTAGAAAGGAATATCCTTAATTTTTAGCAGAAAAATAGTTGCATTCACGAAGAGCAAGGGATAAGATAAGTAAAGGATTATGGTAAAAACGTCATAGAATTCTCAAAATTAAAAATTTACACGATATCCATGACTACTATGGAGACAGGTCAGCTTTCAACTTCTCAATTTCCGCTTCTTCACGCTTGAGTTAGCGTGCTGGGAATGGGAGTCATTAATAGCCACGAGCTTATAATAATAATAATTTGTATGTTTAAGGCCGAAGGAGCCCTGTCGTTACAAACTAAGTGCTATCGTGAAAATAAAAAAAATTGATGATAAACAGTGAACTCATAAAATAATTGCTATCGGCAGTTGAAAAAAAAACACCTAAATCGGTGGATGAGTTCAGCGAGTCACCGATTTCCAAAAAACGTTAGGAGAAAAAACTACCTTAATAGGTAACAGGGTTTGATGTGGTTAGATTGGGACCTGATGTTGAGGGTTCGGGACGTGTATGAGGATGGGAAAAAATAATATATCGTTGAGTTAATTAGGGGTCATCCGAGCCAACAGGAGAAGACAGTAGAAGTCAAGGCAACATCACCGAGATGCGACCCACCTGACTCCAGAGCCCATCGAAAAGTTTGCAATAACCATTAATAGCGACCTCAAAAACCACAGCGAAGGTTGCAAACACGGAGAAGAGTTCGCAACCCTTGGAAGTGATGCTTGACTCTGACTCCAGAACTCTTCGGAAAGTTGGCGATAACCATTAATAGCGACCTCGAAAACCACAGCGAAGGTTGCAAACACGGAGAAGAGTTTGCAGCCCTTGGAAGTCATGCTTGACTCTGCGTCAAATGCCAGGAGGACCCTTTTCAAAATCTACAACTTGCATGTTTTATGTTGACGCACTCAATTATGCTGCGATTGGGCTCGTTATCACCTGGGTGCGGGGTTGGTTGACGGCGCCCTCTTCCACTTTGCTGATCCAGGCATAAGCCTCAGCGCAGAGTATGGGCAAAGTTGAAGACTGAATCATTGATTGGCTACGCGCACGGGAACTATGACTCCAGCAGTTCATAGATCACATAATTGTAACTTCTTGCGAAGATTTTGTCTTCGTGAGACTTGAGGATGTACAGTTGATTGCCTATGTGATTAAATTTAACGATTTTTACGAGGAACTCTCTGTGATCTCAGTGTGCGTCCTTTAACGTCTTACAGCAATAAAGAAGTGATCTTTCTTCAAAATAGGGCATATTGCGTTTTATCAAGTAAAATTACGTTGTTTAGAAATATCATCTCCTTTAAAAAGCGTACTTTGCGTTTTTAGAAGATAAAGTTAAGATAAAAATGGCAAAGTTTGGCCAGTTGTTTGACTTCCCTGAATATAAGGGATAAGTCTTCTGATGAAATGGAAAGAACTGACTTTCTCTGTATATTTGAGCAGTTTTCAGTTTACATCTTTACTTTTAGGTCCCGTTCTAAGGTTGCAAGAGCACGCTAGAGTGGCAGAATGTATGCTACGTACAGAGCCTTGCGTAATTACATACAATCACAGCCAAACGTACGTCAGAGTAAATTTTGCCCACACCCACTATTATTGCCCCAGTTTCGTTCCTGACGTCCTGATGAACGTTGATTTCACTGACGGTTAATCAACGTACATCTCTATAATTGTCCCCAACCCTCTTCCCCCCTACATCGCGTTTGCTTACCCCTCACGACCAGAAGGCCCTTGACGGTTGTTCTGTAAATATTCCCATCCAACACGCTGATCTTGCGCAGACTGACATAGTCCGTAGTGGCCAATCGACGCCCACGCTAGACAGTTATTGATTTTCTACACGTTCCAACTTTACCTGTTTTGTACACACGCTATAATTAGCCCCTCTTTTGGTGCTGTTTCTTATCTCTGACGATAGACTCCTGCAGGAGTTCGAAAGTTCAGAATAATAAACAGATCGATCCGGTGCTCGACCATCCTTCTTCTATACCCATAAATTAAAATTTTTTGGACATCCTTTGCATACGGCTTGAAAGACAGAAGTGACGGCATGTCTCAAGTGCTCGCATATAAACTTGTTTGTCGTCCTTATTTTTGTGGTGGTAAAACAAATTACAGTTTTATTAATTTATTATTTAATTCGATGACACAAAACGTGGGAGCTTAGCAAAACAGAATTTTGTGAACTGAATCTGCTCTGCAGTTTCTGAAAACAATGCATTATCTCATGATCGTCCTTACCTCCATTTCATGAGCGCAAAACTAAATTATCCGTTTTCTCTACAGGTATACTTACAACGTCTCTTGCTCTTTATTACTATTCTTTTATAGTACAACAAGCACAGGCAGTAAGTTTTTGTCCTTGGATATATACAAACTGTGGATTGCGTCTGAGTCAAGTTCTCTTCAATACACGGATCTGAAATGAAATCCTTTCTAGTAAATAGTATTTTGAACCACAGGCCAATTCAATTTATAAAATAAACAAACTCAAATGTGTGTTGAACCCTCCACTTAAATTTCGATCTTCACACTTCAGCAGTCAGGCCAGAGGTCGGCAACCTTGTTGAATCAGAGAGCTAAGAAAGTAAATATTTGGCTGTATATTTCACTGAGAGCCATTAAATATACTTTAAGATTAGTCTCAATTAAATGTGAGTATAAAAAGCCTCTGGATTTATTCTTTTAAATCATGTTCTTATAATACTCACTGTTAATTCGACTTCTGGTCCTGCCGGAATTCGCCGATGGTTTTGTAGTCTGGTTGGTAGTTGGTGAGGTTAAGCTGCATGTAAGCATTGAGGCTTTCATCCGTTAGACATGATCGTAGGGTGGACTTGAGGATGTGAGAATGACCGTCCACATGCATGTGTAAATCCAAGCAGGGTCAATACAGCAACACTCATACGCTGCAGTTTGTGGTATGTGACAAAAGCGTGTTCCAATTTCGGTTATCATTTGGTCTCCGGGTTGGAGTTTTTTAATATATGTCCAGATGTGTTCGCTTGCCAACTCCGCTTTATTTAGTCCGAATGGACTGTTTGCTTGCGTGTGATAAATGCGCCCGTCTGGGGGACATGACACAAAGAGTTATAGGTGACAAGGCCGGCTGGCCTATGCTCGTAAGGTAGTCTTGTCTGCCAGCATGACCTTGACTTAGCTAAGGTCAAGTCTGGTTGTGTCGTGCTTTAGTAGAGCATCCATTACTTAACAAGCTTGTCGCGGCCGTTGGGACGCAGAAGAAGCAGGGAAGCAGCTGCTGTCGGCTAGCCGGAAAGGGAACACTGAAACAACTGCTAGGTCAGACGTAAAGGGGTTGAAACACCAGAGATTCGTCGAGATTGAAATGATTCTAATCGCATCTCAGCGGCGGCGCGTCATTGGAGTAACCGAAATCACAAAATCTGCAGTTTCTGATCCCAATTTCATCCGAGAGAGCCATATACACTCATTAACAGAGCCATACCTGGCTCGCAAGCCACAAGTTGCCGACCCCGGAGTTACGCAGTCTACTGTAGTGGTGTCCCTCCGAGTGTGATGCAACCTGAGAGCCAGAACAGGAAACCTGTGGAGCCTTTTATCGCATCTGATGCAGATGCAGTTAAAGCACATTCGTCCGAGGCTTATATCTGGACAAAGGATGAGTGACGTGGGTAGGGTGCTGGTGACCAACAATCCCCCAGATGATAACGAGCCAAATTATAACGTAATTAACCGGGCCAAAAATCAATACCAATGATGAAATCGACTCGGACGCGGACTTTCAAGCCATCAACGGATCAGTAACATATGTCGAAGATATTATATTTCGGCCTGAAGACTAAAGTATTCAGGAGAACGACAAATGCTATGCAAGTACTGAATTTCATCAACAACCATCCAATCAGCCACAAACGCAGTTGCGCGAGAACGCTTTATCGGCAAACCAGAGAACAAAGGTCCCGAAATGCAATAGCTTCGGAAGGTGTTCAGAGAAAATGGCCGCTTGCGCAACTTCGTCAACCAAGGCTTGCGCAAACGAGATGGGAAACAAATTGGTACCGTCACCAAATTTTGGCAGGCAATCCCGTACGTCAAAAACGCCTCGGAGGCCGTCGGCCGTCTTCTTGCACCACTTGGAGTTGGACTCGCGCACAGGCCGGAAAAAAACATAAGGCGTCAGATAGTGAAACCAAAAAGATCCACTGCCACAGTAAGAAACATCTGAAGTTGTCCACAGGATCAAATGCAGTTGCGGGCAAAGCAACTACTTCGTAGAAACTGCAAGGCGTCTCAAGACACAAACTGCCGAACACGCGGCACACAAGAGGGAAACAGTCGTTAATTGTCACTATTTGTCCTACGTGTGCAGCTTTCTGTTAAATTCTCTGATGCAGAATCTGCGACGGGTGTTGAAACGTCAGGCGAAGAAGCGTTTTGGCCCAGCGATCGAATCTTCTTCTCAAGTACGCATTAGGCCACATGATCACTGCGAAGTATAAATACTCCGCTCCCTGTGTTTCTCTCATCTCCCTTTTTCCACGGTTGCCACTGAGGATTGGTTCGAGCGAGAATCCGAAAGCTCAGTCGGATGTTCTCGATTTCATCCAACTTCCTCCACCCGATAATTAGTAAGAAGAACTAAACAGATTCAAATCAACACCAGTTGAGCATTTTTCTGATTTAAATATAAAAATGGGATGCATCTGCATAGAAAGAAGCTAAGACAATGAAGTCATTGAAAGTTTCATAACAAGCTTCCTGCTGGAGTATATATAGACCTGTGAGCCAAGGTTTTTGGTGCGTTGCCAGACGAAAAACCAGTCCAAACCAGTCCAAACCAGTCCAAAGCATGCAGGATATGGGGTAGCGGCCTGGTGCACATTTGTTTGCTTGTCAGCAACCAAAATTTTATCAAACCTCATGACGGCGGAGGTGCCTTTGATGTTTTACAGTTGGCGCTATGGGTTTGCATCAGCTCAGTAACGATATCGAAATTCTACCAAATTAGACGTGACTGGAATGAGCATAAGTGAACATCTTTAGCGTGCAAGTGAAGAATATAAAAAGGACGCATATGCGTAGAGTCGTTTACTGGATCTGACGCAAGTGTGGGCAATGCAACGACGTCGGAGAAGCGGGGAGATTAGTCTGTAAATGAATATCCGAACACACAGCAACGGCAAGGAAGATATATGCTAGCTATCAGGTTACAGCTCACCCAGTGGCCAGATTTTCAAGGTTAATGAGACTAAAATACTCACGAAAGGTGACAACCACTTTAACCGCCAGCGGCCCTAGTCATGGTTCGTCACCTCACAGTTCGTCCAGAAGCCTTACCGAATTCTGTGCTGAGACTTTGTCCGGGCGGGTTAATCAGTACCACGGGGCGGGGCATGGGTGACCAATGCTTCCAATGACCGGGAGCCAGATTGCCGCGTAATTATCACGGCAAAATTCAACAAGAAGGATGAAATCACGGTCATTAGTGACTCAGATGCGGACCGCCAAACCTCGCCTTAATCAGGGCCCCCAGTGGTGATCGCAGGGGCTGCTAATCTTTGTATGTACGTTGCCGTTTGGCCACTGCGGACTATAAATACTGCGATTGCCTCTGATGACAGGCTCGAACAAGAATTCGAAGCAGCAGGCAAATACACTTTTTCCAACAATCGCAACATTACCTTCCGGCAGCCCTTGTTGTTTATAAGTGAATGATTTGTCTAACTACAACAAATGTTTCCTTTCTCCTCCCACATTTTATTTTTTAGTTAAAGCATTCTCGTGGTAATTTAGCCACCTTATTTTGCGCCTCCTGTTGTCTTCGTTGCTTATCAAGGAAGGAGCTGAAGTAATAGCTGTTATCGTTTAAAGTAGTAAACGAATCTGTGTGAGGAATACGGAGCTTAACATAAACGATTCACACCCTGTGAAAGTGTGTGTGAGTGTGAGGTTCAAAGTTCAATCGTTAAGAAAAATTTCTCAAGTCCTTACACCCGACTGTCGATTCTTGGAGAAATGGATCGACGAACGGCAAAATGGTTTTGATTGACTTAGGGCAGAAAATCTGGCGCGGTGTTCAAGGTTGCAGGGAGCTTTTTAAAACATTTGCTGTGGTTTGTACGCATCACTCTTAACAAATGAACCTCATGTTAATTAGCATGTATTGTTTTGCCTACAGGCAAAAGAATTCTCCTTATTTTCTTTCATTTTTTAATTTATGCGAAGCAATCTTGTTGTCAGTTAGCCTCTTCTGTTTGCACCCCTTCTTCTCCTGGTTATTTACTGAGGACAGGCCTGCGCTAAAAACACTGTTCGCTTAGAAGAGTAAACCAATGTGTGAGGCAGATGGGGCTTGTCGTAAACGATTCACACCGTGTGAAAATCTGTGTCCGAGGTTCAGGGGGTGACTGACAATGCTGTCGGCCTTGTTGCGACAACAAGGCGTCGTATTTGGGTAAACAGTCTCCTTCGGGTTACCATGGCATCTGTAAATGTTCGGACAAGGTGCGAGTTAACGTTCGGAGACGTTATTGTAATTTCCAAGCTGACGCCTAACAGTAATGGCAAGTCATGCGAATTAGGATAGGAAACCACATTTTACGCATTTGTGGTCTGCTTTTACAGGCAGGATTCGGGCAGCCATTTCATACAACGATAAATGCACATATGCGCATCTGGACAGATATCCATTTTTCCACTTCCGATTCTGCAATCACTACACCTCTTAGTTCTCGTGGTTGCATGTGCTATGGTGATCTCTTCTAAGCTGATACCACTTAGTTTCGCAAAATCAGCTGATACGCATGACTGAGTTTGTTTGACTGAGATGCCGTATGCATATCGATGTCCGAGTTAGCACCTAGGGTCTCCACTGTCTGTCGTAGACACCTCCCTTCTCACTTCACGTTGCATGTGAAAATCCGGAGACCATTAAATGGGACTGTCACGCGACTCGGAGTGATTGGCGCCTTAAACCAAAAACGGTGTAGCTATAACGAGTGCATAGTCGGAGTGTTACAGTCTACCAGCTTGCCCGGACCAACACATTTATTGTAAATCATTCTGACCGGAGGGTCGACCATGCTGGCAGTCGCAGTGCTGTTCCTTTGGCTGCTATCGGAGACGTATGGCGTGCCCGTGCAGAAACAGAACGAGGTGTTGAGGCCAGCACGCCTCGCGATGATCCCCCAGGCAAAAGTGGTGTTGGCTAACACCCGCAAGAACGGATCACCGACCTGGGGCCTGACTGTAAACGAGGCGGAGCAGGCGTGTCAGGCAATTGCCGAAGCGGAAACCTTCAAGCTGGAAACTGGACGCAAAACACCTGGTGAAAATATGATGCATCCATTTCTTGGCCGGCTGTATAATGTGACTGAAACTGAGCCAGACCGTGAAGTGCGCAAAGTACAAGGCCATCTGTTATCAATCGAGAACAAATTGGAGGTAAGGCTTTGCATTGTACTTATTTTTTCTGCACTAATAAGCCCTGCTTGAGGACGGAAATGTTAGCCATCTTTAAAAAAGCAAACTAGATGTCTAGCGTTTTGTTTTTCTTTTACTTAATTCACCTTTCTATATTGCGATTCTCTATTTAGCGCTAACGACTTCTAATTAACTTCCTTTCCTTTATAACACTCTATTCATAACTCGCAAATCCTACAAGGTTATAATTTAGTTATCTGGTTTGTTAATTAAGTAGAGCAATTAGTCGTTAACATACACAATTCTGTGCACGTAATACGCGTTAAGCATCTCAGCCTTTCGTCCATATTCGGAAACAGACACAGAGACGGATGGATTGTTCAACTGCAACAAATTTTACTCGTGGTTTTTAACGGTGAGGAGGCTGGAAACATCTTTGCTTCTTGTTAGATCTGGTTAAATTGCCCACTCGCAAGGACGGTTACATTTGACGAACAAGTCACTGGTACCAGCGACTAGGAAACACCAAAATGACCGTTTTCAGGCAAGTTGCCGTCAGTACCTTTTAGTAGGGCCTCAGTGGCTGAAGAGAGTGAGAAAGAGAATGAAATCGCCCCTCAGCGCATTTATTTCCTCACTAAAAACAATGTGATATGGTTGAAGCTATCACGGTGCGCTAAAAGCTGTGGCTTCGAGGGTTGCCAACTGATGCGATAATTTGGATATCGCAGTCAGTCCAGTGTGTGTCTCGTTGTGTGGAGTGACTTACTGCAGGCTGAGAGTCAGCCTCAATGGTTCCTTCTTAATGTGGCCTTTATGGCGCTCCCACGCCACCTAGCGAGCTGGTGTTGCTGTGGCGTGTGTTGGAGTATATTTTGGGCAGACCGCCTGCGCACTTACCAATCTCCGATCTTCTCGAATTTTTTCTTAACATCGGGTTCAGGCATACGAGTGATCAGAGAGTGGGGTAGATCCGGTGAGTGCACTTTTACTTAAATTCAGCTGTAGTCACCGCTTCTGCCTTCAGATTACTGAAGGTTATGGTGGACATCATCGAGAGCGACCGTCGAACAGTCGGTTGAAGAAGGAACAATCCCATTAACTACCCCTCCGTTTGTTAAGAAGACTACCCTTTTCATGGCCGTGTGGTCTTTGCAAATTTTCTGAACCCAAGTTCAAGGAGTTGTGTTGTGGCCTCGTAACCCATATTGGTTTCGGAATAGGAAAAACCAAAATGACTGTGAAATGTGACAGACCACTCGCCCCCAAAATTTGTAGGAGGAAATTGGTATATGGGTATCTAGGCGCCAGTAGAATCCGGAAAGTCCACAAAAAAACACGTTGTTAACACAGTTCTTTTAACTTTCCAGCTGGCTGCGGTCATAGAGGCCCTGCGCAGCCGAAAGCATGGTGTGTATTGGACAGGTGCCAGGCTTGTTCGACGGCCTTCCGAAAATGCAACACAAGGGCTCAACCAGCCCCAAGCACGCATATCATGGACTGATGGAAGCAGTGGATCACCGGAAGTCCTGGGGTTGTCGGCAGAAGATATTGCCCTGTTCGAACCAAACGATGACTACTGCTTGGCATTCGATCTCTGGCTTGGTCGATGGCAAGCCCGTTGTTGCCATGATCGACTGGCCTATGCTTGCAAAATACGCTCGCTTTTGAAGGCGGTTGAAGACTATCCTACTGAAGGCGGAAGCAGTAAGTTCTCTTAGGCGAATTTGCTTGTTGAGGTGATTTATATGGACGTACCTGTTTTCATTACAGTAGTAACGTTAAACCTTCTTTGCAAAACAAGAAGTGTTTAACTGTTTGTTCTAGCAAGCAGTTAAACACTTCTATGTAGGGGTTTAGCCAACGATGCGGCTCCAGCAACACAGCGGAGGCTAATTCCTCACTGTTGCCAAAAATGCATAAGGCTCCTTGCAAAATAAGTGGCCTTTAACTGCTATCCCAACTTAAGTATGCAAAGTCGATCCACGTTTCCCGTCCGCTAAAAGTTATTATGACGGAAGTGTAACTTATATTGCAAATACTGTCACGACCTACTATGAAAAATGCGCTCCGAATGAACCATGAAAATTATAATGATATGCATCCCCTGACCCAAATTGGCGGGACAACGAGCTCGTGGCTCAATGGTTAACGCGTTAGATTCTGATCAAGAAAGTAGCGAGTTCGAGGCTCGAGTGGGGCACTACTTGGGTCTGGATATGACTGACTGACGACGGTCAATAAGTTAGAAATTGCTATTCTAGTCTTCCTTGTGTTTGCCAGCAGTGCTATCTGCCTGCTACCAGCTGTTAAGGCTGTCAGGATCGCTGGCGAGACCCAATGCAGAGCAGGACGGATGAGTTCCGTTAGCGGTCAGGTGAACGTTCGTCAACGAGTGACATTAAAAATGATCAGACTATGAAGAGGTTTTCAACGATTGAGTCGTTAGAGTAATGACATTACCAACAAAAAAGAAAAGTGAGGTATAGTTTTCCCGGAATAAATGTGTACAAGGCGAAGATCACTAGATTAGCAGAATTTTATGACGCCATAAATTTTATGACCTTTTATTCAGCTGGACCGTGTGATCAACCTCGCATTGCCGTGGTAACGATCGATTAACTCAGTCCCGCTTACGTCTCCTCGTCACCCTTAGGTCTGACTACTACCCTGTCCCATGCTTTTGCTCCAAGCTCACCCCCCCCCCTCTTTACCACGTCCTGCAGAATGTCATGAACATGCACCAACATGAACAGCCAAGCTGTGACAATTACCTCCCTCCTCCTCTACCCCTCACCATGCGTCCACATGGATGACTAATTGCTTCAAGTTTCACCCCTCGAGACTGACACTTAATTGAACAGTTAATTCTCTGGTTAATAGGCAACGAACATCTGCAGCTGAATGAGTGGTCACGAAATTTCTGACTTCATTAAATTCTATTAACCTGGTGATCTTCTCCTTTTACAAACAGAAGAGGACCCGAATGGTCATTTGGGGCTTATAAGCCGTCATCAACCAGCCGTACCTAACCCCAAATGTTGCGGCACCTTAGGCTAGAACCCAAAGTTTAGAAGTCAAGCGCTCTACCCTGCTGCGACAATCATTCCAGTCCCTTTGTCTTCGTCGGTGATGTCATGCTGCCTACACCACTAGTGGCTGTTGACGGGGTTCGAGGGTGAGCCTCAACGCGCAACGGAATGACTGCACCCCGTAACCTACCACTGAATCCCTATCTACCAGTCGTTTGTGGACCAGACCACGGGTCGGGCACGAAACCTGTCGCGCACGGATGACCTTTTACAGAGCATGCAAGACTTCTCACGTGGCCGTCGATGATAAGTCGAGCCATAAGCGGAAGACTGACCTGCGCGAGAAATGCACCTTAGTCTGACTGGAACTTAGAAGCAACACTCGGTAAAAGGCGATCTTCCTACTTCAAGCGTGAGGAAGCGCATGCCCCTCCCCTCCCTGCTGACATACGCCTGCATATTTTTGGATGCCTTACTAGGGCTGCGCAACTACAGTGAAAGGGGCTTCTCAGAAAACGGCATCCTGGTGGAAAACTGCTTAACTGCCCAACCATTTAATTGAGAAGAGTACATATAAAGGGCCATTGATGAAGAGGCACAGGTTTACCAGCGGAAGAATTAATTCGCTACAAAGAAACATGCACATTAGCAATCGCTTACTTAAACCTCCACCTACACGCTTTTCTTTTGCACACTCCCATGACAAGTCATAAATCAAAATTGGATAAAGTAAAACAGAATACAAAACCAGTAGTTGGGAACCTTAATACTTTGGAGGCAGAATGTTGAAGATCAAGCGCCATCTAAAATAAAAAAGAGCAGTTGTGCAAAAGCAAAAACCACTGAACGCGCATGCCCGGCCTTCAAGTGAATACTCAGCTTAGTTTAGAGCGGAGCGGTCGTGGAGAATAGCATTTAATGGCCTGACGTTTCGGGAACTTCCTTGGAGCCATCATCACGGACAGCTGTAGTCAACTACACTTAGTCTTCGGTGTAACCTATTCCAGTTACTCAATCTGCGCATTAATCAATCCTACATCCTAAAGTCAACTTAGCGTCTCGCCGGTGCTTGTCAACGCCTTCGACTGTTGGCTAGCATATTCACCCACGACCTGCTACCAGCAAATGGCAGTTAACAAATATCTATATCAAAGTGTCGGCAGGCATTACTCAAATATAACTAAGTTAGCTTTATATGCAGGTGTAGACCTACAGTCGGATTTAAACGACGACAGAGCCTGAATAGATGGAATCCGATGGTAGCACACAAGAGTGCAAGGTGAAGGAGGTTAGCGCTTCACCCTCTTCTTCATCGGGATGATAGTCGCATGTGCACACTGGTCAATAGTTAGGGGCTCGCTACTTAGTTAGGTTATTGCATTATGTAGGCATACCGGTGTATAATTCATTGTCCAAGATGAGGGATTTAGTTCAAAGCAAAATTTGCAGCTCTATCAGTGCCAAAATGACTACAATAAAAACATCTAAGATGGACTAAGTTTGTTTACCGATGAAGATGCAGGCAGTTTGTAATATCGCAGAAAGTGATAAAATGGCAAAGAAGAGGTAGGTAAAACATCCTTGAAAATTCAATGTGATTATTGCCTCAATTGCCCAGACTGGTTCGTTAACCTTAGCATTTCTGTATTTTAAGGTGAGATAGGAGATCTTGATGGGAACCCCCTTGGTAACCATTTACGCTCTACGGAAGGACAGTTCTCCCCACCGGCAATTGCGGATTCTGCAACTCCGACTGTCTTTCCAACACTCGATGCTGAAAGTACAAAGAAACACACGACCCTAATGGAAACTAATACTGTTCAACCAAGATTAACAACACTGACCAAGGTAACGGAAGAACCGAACACAATGGCCGATTCCACAACGCCGTCTGTCTTTTCAACACGTGCCACTGAAAGCCTAGCAACACAACTGACTCCAATGGAAATTCACACTGTTCAAACAACGTCCACGGCATCGACCAAAGTAACCGGATTAAGTGACAGTCCGACGCCACTCTCGACCATACAGAGTAGTATCGAAAGTTCTGAGTCAACATCCACAGCACCTACTCCCCCAGTCACTGAAACTACACCCAAAAATACGTATCCTCCAAGCCTGTCAGAAGACGAAGCAGACCTCCAAGGAGCTGAAACCCTAGTTACAGCAGTCAATGCACAGCCCATTTCCGATGAATTCACATCTTTACCGACTGACTCTGAAGCAACGACAACTACTGGGCCACAAATGCTAACCGTTAGTGCATTCGACAAGACGACGGCTACCACTTCTTCCTCGAGCACATCAACCACCGTTGGCAGTTCTTCCGAGGTCTCATTTACTACTCCAATAAACGAAACGTCTACAGTTTCATCGTCATCCACGCCGATGGCCTCCAGTCCAGCCCAGGGGACGCCGTTCATGACGACTGGCAGCCAGACAAAGAAAATAGGCAGCGAAATGCATAAATCTACTGCTGCACATACTAGCACAATGCGACCTTCTGGTGTATCTGTCTTCACTGACGCTTCGCAAGCCTCAACACTGTCAGTCACCGACGCTGCAGCCACGACCACCAGCAACCTCCTGCATTCGTCTACTTTTACTTCTGCAGAAACCGCAAATATCAAGTCAATAAGATCTTCAAGCGCTCCCGTCTGTACTGAGCCTTCGCAAGCAACAACACTTTCACTCACTGATGCTGCAGATAGTGTGACCACGGCAGCCGGCTCCGCTCTGGGGCATGCTGAATCTACAGAATCCACAGCCACTAACACTATAAAGTCAGATTTAGAAGACCCCAGCAAAGTAGGTATCAAGGAGGCCGGTTTGACAAGTGTGCCCGTAACATCTTCTGAGGGGCTTTTGCCGTCTCCAAGCAGTACAAATAACCCGCTTCAAAATTCCGATACGATAATGACAACGTCAGAGATGTTGCTGTCGACAACCGGTGAGATGTCGAGTGGATCCACGGTTGGCTCGACCCCGATAGTTGAAGGCACTGTTGGAGTCTCAAATGTACATCCTGCCACGATGGTGACGAGCACTATGCCTCTCTCATCAGCTGCATATACCAGAAGTGGAAGCGCAGTCGAATCCTTCACACTCGTGTTGAAAGCTACCACATTAGCCATGGCGAAAGCGGCCGACATTGGGATTGCAGCAAACATTACATCACGTGAACCTGTGACGCCGACTTCCTCAATGCCTGGGCAGGTGAGACCAACTATGATTGATGCTCCTTCTACGCTGGCGGACTTGCCTGGAGATGTTGGACACATCAGCTGGTTAACTGGGGTGCTAGGTGGCAGCTCTGAACTTGGCACAATACCGTCGCCTGCAACTCCTCTGTCCACAAACTCCAAAGTGACAGGAGCCGTCGAAGAGGTGACTCAGCCCACAAACTCAGCTACGTTAACTTCAACATTGACTGTGAAGGAGATCACTCTTGACATGCTGAAAGAGAAAACTACAACTACAGACGTTGCATCGGCTGATATTGCGGAGCCAACGGTTGGGCGTCAAACCAACAGACTAAAGAAATCAGTCAATGACTCCACTACCCCAAATGTTGAATTGACTGTATCTAGCCAAATGACTACCTCTACTCAGAAGGAACTCGACGCACCAACTGCGGCTCTAAACCCCTCCAGAGCTTCTGCCTCCCCAGCATTTAGTGAGCCCAGTCCGGTAGAAGTTGGCCAAACTACTCCTGTCCCAGCGACTACGGTGTCATATCAAACCGGCTGGGCGGTAGCTGAAGTAGCTGGCACTTTGGAAGGTGAACACTCTACTAAGGAAGGACAACGTAGCACATTAACTACCATATCGTTGCCCGCTAATATCATTCCTGTTAAGAAAAGCAACAGCTTACTCCATGAGACGTCACCACACCCTGCGCAGATTGCGGGGAACTCACAAACCACCGCATAGTTAAGCACGCCTTCGCAGTATAAGATGGTTAAACGTGCAGCTGGAAAATTTGAGGCAAGCGAGCCGTCTACTAGAAGTCTCCTTAGTCCTCCCCCAGTCACAGGAAGCCCCAAGCTGCCTCCTATATTTCCAGGGACAGTCATGAGACCACGTTTAGTGGATGCCAATGAACCTGAATGCAATGATTATGCCCTTACTAAATCCCCGTTTTGGACGAACATATTTGAATGATACCAGTTGATGTTATTACGATTTACTTCCAATTAAAAATTATCATACCTTTTATGAAAGAATCTTAATCAAGCATTTATTTTATTTGGTCATCTGAGATTTGTATAAATTGAAATTGTTCAATGAATGATAGCATCAGCGTGTTGGGCTCCTTTATCTTTGACACCCCCAAGGTGATGATCAATAGACAGTATTTAAAGGTTTGCAGAGTCCATTCTCAAAGTCGGGCTTCAAAAGCAATAGTTATTATTGCCTGTCTAAAGAAACGCGAATGAAAGAAGAGATTTTATTTTACTAGATTTTCTAGATCGGAAGCTTTAAACTCCTGAATAGTTAACCGATGGTGTGTGAAAGCAGAAAAGGTAGGATTGGCTCAGCTTCTGACTGTCAGCCAAAATAGTTAGCAACGTTAATTCTGCCAGGAGCCCAGCATATTTTGGGAATGATACCCAGCACAAATATAATGGAACATATCTGCCAGCATATTTTTGGTTTGTCCCATCATTCACAACTTGAAAATACGAAATTGTGCGTAACAGCAACAGCTGACCAAGTGCGCAGCATCACTCATGTCCCTGTATCTCTTTTTGTGTTTTGACCAGAACGTCCCAGATGCGACAGCCCAGATTGAGGGCCACGCACCACATGACTATACATTTTATTAAACTCCACTTTCAAAATTTTAGCAGAAGACTATGTAAATTAAAAAATAATTCAACTGGAAGGTCACATAGGCATACTTGAGGAATACTAGGTCTCCAAACGCAGATATTTTACGGGGGCGTTTGGTATTCTCAAACGATCGTGCACGGACAAAATGCAATGCAATGGTTATAGGGAGGGGTACTTTAAGGATTTGCAGCATCACATGTATATTGCAGGCCGTTAAGTTTTCATTCGTCCTTAATTAGGAATTTAAATAAATCGATCTTTTAATGGTTGTGCTTGGAGATAAACAGAGACTGATGTTGTCCGTCAGGTAAAGCCACCGCCTATTCCGCATTCTCAAGCAAGAATCTCTGTGAGGTCAAAACGACCGATTTCAATAATGCGAGTTTTTAATGTTTATTGTCGCTTCTTTTCACACCACTAACGTTGATTTTCTTAGGCGTATATGGCATGAGACCACAGTACTAGGGTCTACTGACAAGGAAAATTCCGGAGAATTTTACTCAATTACGATTCACTTATTTAAATAATTTGTATGCTTGCAAACATATTAATTTCATACCTAGAAAGTGAAGGCAAAATTGAATAAGTAAATTAATCCAATTGTGAAACATTCATGGCCTTGGTGGGATGTGAAACCAAGGCACAAAGTGAAGGCTTTAGTACAGCCAGCTCTCTCCCAAATGAGCTACGAGGCTAACAAGCAGCCATTCACTTAATCACGTGTGAGCCAATTCACCCGCCCAGCCTACTGATAGAGTAGGCTGACTGCCCAGGCAGAGTTTCCTAAGCAATCAATCTAGAATCTGCCAGATGACTTCCAGGCAAATATAAAAAATTCAATTGACCCAATGGTTAAAACTTCGTCGCCTCGGCATCATAATACTCTAGGACTTTAGTGACCATGATTGTCTGTGAGATTTTGCCGTTAATCAGCAGGTCTGCTGCATTTATTTCGAGCTCAGACTGGCGGCGTTGTTGTTAACTTCGTCCGCCTAATATAAATGCGCTAATATAAATGTGCTATACTCACTTGCTTGTCGACTGTACACGCGGCGGCACTGGGTTCCGGCTACCCTACACAACAGCTGAAGGACCTAGACAACAAAAATATTTGTCACTCCTCACACTTTCTGTGAAGAAGCATTCACTGTTACATTGAGTTACGCTGAATTCAAGATTCTCGCTCAAATAATCAGCAGGAAATTTTTCATTTACTTCGGCAAGTTTATTTGGCAATCATGTGTTCTCAGCAATTAATCATCAGACCAGTACAATTGCAGGGATACTGGAAAGCGTACCGTTAGCTAGGGTCAATAAGTGTCCTTTTATTATACCTCAGCCGCGCGCACGGTGAGATCACCATGTAAAGGTGCTTGTGCTGGAGGTGGGGGGAAGAAAATTAGGATAGGTCGTGGACACTGGCCATGTGGAGTGGTAAGTAATGTCATTTGAATGGATTAAAAGACTGCCACTAGGGGGTGGGGTGTTATGCGATCGCAACTTGGCGTCGGTGTTGGTCATTTTTCAAATTAAACATGGGAATACTTGCGGAAAAAAGACAATCCAAAGATACGTTGGTGTTCAAGGGACTCAATAATTCCCGACGTTTGACTCTAGGATTTCTGAGGTAAACGTGACAGCCAAATTCTTAGCGGAATCTGAAGCATTTCGTTCTCCGGTACTAATTTAAAACATGCAAATGCGGCAGGATTTATTGGTGTCAATAAATTTTGTGACAGCTTCTCAGCTGCATCTTGTCGCTGCATGAGGAGGATGACGAAGAGAACATGAAACCGTTTGAAATTTCGCAGAATGGATGACATAACAGCAAGGGTCAAGGGAAAGTCAACGAAAATCACTTGGGGATTAAAAATAAGTAAGAAATTACCAGGGTAAATGGAGGTTGACCACGCAGTCAAGCTGCTTGTAAAGGTAAGTTTCTCTCGTCGTAAATTCCTTTTCTTGCTTTCCTTACAAAGGTACCGCTGGACGAAACCATAGATATAATTTGTGCCCATTCGTCTGAATCCCGTGTGCCGCCTGAAATACTGCGCCAATTGCTAGTACTCTGTACCAACAATGTTCAATTTCAATTTAATTGACATCTTTACAGACAATTGGACGGAGTCACAATGGGCAGTCCACTAGGGCCCACATTCGCAGATGTCTTTATGGGTCATCTTGAAGAAAAGGCGTCATCAAGAATAAATAAGACAAAATCATACAGCCGATATGTGGACGATATATTCACGACTGTGGATTCTAAAAAAAACGCTGATAACCTCCTCAATTTTATGAATATCCTACACCCAAAAATGAAATTCACACTGGAAACAGAGCAGCATAACAAGCTATCCTTCCTAGACGTCCTTATTTTAAGAGAAGATGATGGTTCAATAACACGCTAGGTTTTCCACAAAAATACATCGAAAGGGCAGAGTCTACATTTCCTGAGTTTTGTGCCAATTCAGTGGAAGCGAAATCTGGTACATACAGTCTTTCACTGAGCAAGGAAAAATTGCTCTATTGAGACCCTACCCACAGATCTTTCCCACAACAAAACTATCCTACTTAACTGTGGCTATCCTGCACGCCTTATTCAGAATTACAGCAATTCTCTAGGGCCAAAATTGATGAAGCATTCAGTTCCAAAAACACCCGTCAGTATATCCTTACCCTTTAAGGGTGATGAAAGTTCAAATGCAATCAAACGCCGATTGCTCTTTACTGTAGGAAGGACTTATAACTCAGCAAAAATCCTCTTCTTAAGTCAGACTAAAAGCATTCCAGTAAAACGGGCGAAGGATGCCTTGCCACTGCACGCCACCTCAAATCGTGTGCGGATGCAAGTACATTGGGCGCACGCAAAGACAACTGGCGGCCAGGGCCGCTGAGCACTTGCCCAAATGGCTTTTTCAAGCAAGAAGCAGACCCGAACAATTCGAACCTTGCGCTACTTGGAATCTGCCTACCTACGACGAGAGAAACCTGACCTATGCAAGCAGCTTGACCACGTCATAAACCTCCAATAACCCTGGTAATTTCTTACATATTTTTAATTCCCAAGTGATTTTCGTTTATTTCCTCTCAATCCCCACCCCTCCCTTCGCAAACTTTGATTAGCGCAGTGTCCTTTACCTGAGCATTATTGAAACTGAACTATGACCCTTGCTGTTATGTCCTGCATTCTACGAAATTTCAAACGGTTGCATGTTCTCTTCGTCATCATCTTCATGCAGCGATAAGATGCAGCTGATAAGCTGTCACGAAATTTATTGACGCCAATAAATCCTACCTTATTATGCCTCTCTTAGCGGGATGTATGCACCGGGGTGAATATCCGAGAAAGTACTGCAAAACCTTATGAAGGAACTATATCATCGTTATGTTAGCCACGCTGAGAAGACTTTCAGGACATTGACTTTGGATAGTTAACGTGGAAGATCTGGAACTTCAGCTGAACCTGTGTCGGATAGCTGCGGTCCTCGAACTTCTTGAAAATCTCGAGGTAGTGGCATTTGAAGACTAGAACAAACAATCAGAAACAAAAGAATCGAGGCGAGGTGGATAAAACGCATTCGAAGTGTCCAACCAATAAAAGCGCCGACCACTCTCCCAAATAATCCTAAGGGATAAAGGCATTACTATTTTTCAAGATACCTTGACAAAATTATCTTAGATGTACTATCGCCGGGCCATAATTTCTGCATTGCAAGAAACAATTAGATTTGGAAACTGAATTCGAGGGTGCATTTAGCCAGACTGTCCACCTAAAATATATTACACTTACAGAAGTTGGATATCTGAAGTCGACTCTGGTTACCTGCTGCCAGCAGCACTTAAGAAAGGATCTAAGAAACAAAGGTCCTTTAACAAAAGCCCAACTAGATAGCCTAAGGGAACTTTGCAGAAATGGAACCAACTTTATGGAGGAATTCAATATGTGTGTTTATTTTATTTCGTTGTTTTGCATCGTTATTGTAAAAGCCTGACCAGAGACTTTATTATATCCAAGGGAAGTTGCTGTTTGAAGGAATAGCAGCATTTGTTCCCCTGTACGAATTCAAAAAAAAACTTAGACAGCAGGATTGATCAAATTCAATAAATTTCGCGACGGTTTTTCAACTGCATCCCGTCGTCGCATGGCTCATATAATGCATAGAAGCATACAGCAGCCTGAATTTACAGGATGTCAAGGTATAACAGCAAGGGTCATAGTTCAGTGTAAATATTAATCAACTGAAGGGCACATAATTAAATCAGGCAGACTACATACAGACAGACAGACGTTGACTCGCATCTGCAATGTGTGTCAGAATAGAACTCGAGATCGATCTAGTTTCAATTTTGCTTAGCCAGGCTGGTATACGTTCACGTACCCCCTCTTCCAGGCGCCTCTTTGTTCGGCCAATGTATCCCTCTCCGCAGAAGCAAGAAAAAGAGTAAATGCGTTGAAAAAGGCCGAAACAACTAGAGTTAGGAATTCAATTGGAGAACCTCCTTAACCAGACTTTCTATCTAAATCTTCCGAGGCTAGAGGAGTTGATTTTTGCAAGTCGACACTGGTTAACGGCTGTCAGCAGTATTTAAGTAAGGCTCGAAGAAACAAAGTCCTATTGCAGTGTCCTAAGGCTAACAAGATTTACCCTTACGACTGCGATCTTCCAGGCCTGGTTTCTTAGAAGAGGTGCAAGAGAAGATGGTGTGAAGGCCAGAGTTTTAAGGACAATTTATTGTGTACAGAAGAGTTAGGAGAAAGTTGCCACTCAGTCTGCCATGACGTTCGACAGTGAGCGCCGTGTGAGAGCCCGGCGTCGTCGCGACTGTCCCGCTCGGGATGGAATCTTAATTGTCGTTAGTGCGAGAATTGTCACAAAGGCCACAGAGTGGGCTCCATGTTAGTCAGCTTTAGGTCGCTGATAGGTCAGATTAGTCTGGGGTGCGTCTGTGCGCCCCGACCGTGTGAGGGCAAAAGTCGCGCGTCGTATGCACCATCAGCCATCGGGCTGGGTCGAGCGTGAATGGGCGGCCAAGACTGTCATCACGAGACCACGTCTGTGGCGTCGAGCGTTTGGAGGAAGTAGGCTGTAGAACCGCTACAGGCCCTTTAAAGAACGTCCATCTTTATAGCCTAAAGGGAGCTTTGGAAAAATAAAAAATACTGACCAGATCAATAAATATATTCGTAATAATATTCATGGATGAGAACGATTATTTTGTGGAACCATTAGCTGCCTTAGCAGATCGTACAAACTTCTTAAAATTCGAGAATTACAAAGGTCGGACACAGGCCGTTGAGGCTCAGTTGACTTAAATTCTCAAACAAAGTCAGGTACATCCTAAAAGCTTGAAGGACACATTTGAGTTTTTCGACGGTATAAAGAATATGAACATTAGTAGAAGTAAAATACGCTCATTGGAATATCATCCCTTTTTAGCAACCTTCCAGGGTAGAAAACAAACTATTTCTGTGGCGTTATTCGGATCACAGACTACCAGATATATATATGCATAAATGCCTGTGAAAACCCTTAAAGAACTACTTATTAGGTGCACACAAGATTTGAAATTCCTCTAAAATGGCCGGTTCTACAGAGAAATGGACAGTTAGGCGATGGGCTCACCTCGTGGCCCTTTTCTCGCAAACGTCTTTATGGGCGAGATCTAGAAAACTAGTCTAAGAGACAACATCGATTACCGTACATTTTATGGCCGATACGTGAGTGGAATCTTCTGTCTGATAGACCATAAGGCTGACACTGACGCCAGTGTCAGGAATTTAAACAGCGAAAATCCATCGCCCAAGTTTTCTGCAGAGGCTGAGGTAGATAATGAGGTTTTTTTCCTAAATGTCATTCTACGAAGACAGATGGATGGATCTTCCCTACGTAAGGAAAACCCGGACCGGACAACATATCAACTTTCCTATCAGTAGCCAGAGTACGACAAATCCGCTCCCCTAAAACTGTCGAAACAGAACTCCTGCAGCTGCAGAGCACGCCTCTTGGAAATACATAAGCAGAAGGCTACATCGTCCGGAATATTGATGGACGCACCAAAAAGCCAGCTACTTTGACCGCAGAAAAGTAAAGAAGGCATTTTTTAGGCAACGTAAAAAGGGAGCTGACAAGAGTATGTCTGAAGACTGCGATCACAAGCGCTTTCCCCGTGGCGAACTTACGCGCGTGTTTCGCGAACTCTCCCCTTCTATGATTGTAAAGACTGACTCCAGCTGAAGGGCACATCCATGTGCAGTACAGTAACATCAGAACGATCTGGAGTTCTATTCTAGTACACCTTATCGATATGAATCTACAACTAGTCATGTTAAGAGAGGATGATGATTCAATAGGGTGCTCGGTATTTTTTTGAATAACTGGAAAGGGCCAAATTCAGAGTTCACCAGTTTTGTACAGTACAATAGGAACGAAATCTGTAGCATACGCTTTTTAAAAAGCGAGGAATATTTACTGAAGTGAGACTACCTGCAGAGATTTCCCGCATCAAAGCAGCCCTACTTAAACATGCCTATCCTGCATTTTTCATCCATTCATTCACGTTTGACAAAAAGTCAGTTGATCATTATTCAAACTAAAGTTATAGGTCTAAAGGGCAGGAGTTTCCTTGGTAGCAACAAATGTTCGTATTTCTATTTACATGCCTTCTCAATTAATTTCTGCTGGGGTTAGGGTAAGGGTGGAATGGTTATATCGTATGTAAAAAAACCAAGTTTGTCTTACAAGAAGGGTGGGTGTAGGCATGTAAATATAAATAAATGCATTCGTTGCTATCAAGGAAACTTCTGTCGCCCAAAGATTCGGGGTCCGGATATGTTATCGCGTTTATCATCTACTAAGGAAGAGGAAGAGGAAGGGGCGGGTTCGTGGACCAAATTATATTTGGACTGACGTTTCAACAGCACACTCGCTTCCATCGTCAGAGTACCGTACTCTGTTAACAAACAGTTAAAAATTTAACCTGTTGTAATCAATAACTGTTAGGTTAAGGCGCCTAATGGTCACTTCAGCACCGAAAATGGGGAGGTTACGGAGGATGCGGGACCAATTAACTATAAGGGACGTCTGGCTGTGATCGTATTTAAGAGCAAAAAGCTCTGTACGCCGGCGCCAATTCTGCATATCTGTTGACAGAATTCTCGTCTGTGGACCAGGCTTCGATTTATTCTCTGCTCGTCTTTTTTCCCGCGTGAGCGAGTACCTTGACGGCAGCGAAGTTGAACTCATGGCCTGTTTCGTCGATGTGAGCTACAACTTGTGAGCTATCGTCGCCTCGTCGCACGGCCAACTTGTGTTCATGTATGCACCATCAGAGCATGCGTACGGTTTGGTCTGTGTAAGTACAGGGACAACTTAGGCATGGGATACGATTAAGCACTCCAGATTGTTCATTCTGCATAAGCCGGTCTTTTATTTTCATCACTCTGCTGCGCATGGTAGCCTTGACTCTGTGCAATTCGAACACCTAGGCTCGCAGTGGTGCGCTCAGTCACTTCTGAGACGTCCTTTACGTATGACAGAGCTTGCCATATTTTCGGTGGATCTTCTATTTGGCTCCTCCGGGGCCAAACGCGTAGGCATCGGTTTTATTAATGCTTTTATAATTCATCCTTGGCTCACCGGAGTTAATTTGAAGATTTGCTGACGTTTCGGACAGCTGGGCCGGCTGTCCTTTGTCAAAGCAAATACAGACTTTTATTGATCAGCAGTTTAAAGTTGCGGCTGTAAGTATTGGCCTTGGGCTGATCGATTTTTCTCCGTTCGCTGTCAGGCCTTGCGTGTGGAGTTTGGCTTGGCATGACGGCGATTGGTGGTCTGTTCTGTTCCGCATGAATTAGTTGCGGAGATATCGGGCCTCGCGTACCTCTTCCTCCGGTTTACTGCCGTGAGTCTGAATCCGTCTGTAGAGTGTTTTTACACGTCTCCGTTTGTCAACAACTGGATAGTTACTGTGAAAACTTAAAAGTCGTGCCTTCCTGTAAACCATCGTCTCGATTTCACCGTTGGGCGTTCTCTTGACGAGGACATCAAGGAAAGGCAGCTGCTGCTCTTTTTCTTCTTTCCTTCTAAATTGTCTGTCAGGAAAGATTCAGTTGAGCAAGTTGTGGAAGTTTTTCAGCATGCTTTTCTTCATGATAACAAACTTTCGTCCAAGTATCAATGCCAAAAGACGGACTTGTGTTGGGTGAAGGTGGTGTTATCTAGTTCTCGTAGGACCAGTTCTGCCACTAAACCAGAGATCGGGGACCCCATCGGAGTACTTTTTATTTGTTCGTTGGTTTATTCGGCAAAATTAAAGTATGTTATTGACAGAATTCGAATAAGCTCATGATATTTTAAATTTTGAATGGACTTTGGGCCTCATCATATACCTCCTCAAGTCTCTTGTGCAATATTTAATGCGCCAGATTTGGCAGTATGGATGCGAACAACGAAGTCACATCGAAAGAGAACATGATTTCGTCTGACTGAATCGTCCGACCTCAGAGGTCCTCGAGGAATCCAGAGGCTGATCGAACAAATCGTTCCAGTGTTCGATGATCTGTCTTCTTTACCGATTAAAATACCTGGAAAACGTACTTTTTCTCTCATTCCGTTTATGCCTCTGATGATGAATCCTCGACGGATCTCGAAAAGGCTGGCGAATAAAAGTACTTTCCAAGTGATCGAGTCGTTTTCTTCTCAAACGATGAATTGCTATCAAAGGACACTTTTTAACCCCAGCCAACCGTACGCTTTTTAATATCCCTGCAATTGTACTGGTCTGATATTGAATTGCTGAGAACATATGTTTGCCGAATAAACCTGTCGAAGTTAATAAAATTCCCCTTCTTATCATTTGAATGTGAATCTTTAAGTTAGCATATAACAATGATGCAGTGATTGCTTCTTCACATACAGTCTGAGGAGTGAAAAATCCTTTTGTTGTCAAGGTTCTTCAGCTGTTGTGCAAGGGGGCCAGAACTTAGGGCCGCTGCGTGTACAGCCGACAAGCAAGTGAGTAAGATTATTGCACATACTGACATATGCAAAAAGTGCATTCATATTATGCAGCCGAAGTTGACAACAACGCAGCCAGTCTGACCTCAAAATAAACGATGCGGGCCTGCTGTTTAACGGCAGAATCTCATAGACAATCATTTGTAACTAACATCCTAGAGTATTATGATGCCGAGGTGACGACGTTTTTACCATTGTGTCAATTGAATTTTCAATATCAGCCTGTTATTCATCTGGTGGATTATAGATTGATTAATTAGGAAAACCTGCCTAGGTAATCAGCCTACTCTATCAGTATTGATGGATTCTACCTAGGCAATAGGCTGGGTGGGTAACTCGGCCCACGTGTGATTAAGTGCATGGCCTCTTGTGAGCCTCGTAGCTCATTTAGAATGGCGCTGGTTGTATAAGAGCCTTACCTTTTTGCCTTGGTTTCGTATCCCCCCGAGACTACCAATGTTTCACAACTGGGTCAATTCTGCCTCCACCTTTTAGTTATGAAACTAATATGTTTGCAAGCATACAAATTATTAAAATAAGTGTGTCATGATTGAGTAAAATACTCCGGAATTTTCCGCGCCAGTATACCCTATTACTGCGGTCTTGTGCCGTATATGCCTAAGAAAATTTACCGAAGTGGTGTAAAATGAAGCCACAATAAACATTAAAAACCCACATAATCGCAATGAATGGTGTTGATCTCACAGAGCTCCTTGCTTGAGACTGTGGAACATGTGATGGTTTTGCCTAACAGGCGGCATAATCCTCTGTTTACCTCCAGGCAACGTCGATGCCAAGTGGTGATTGCATATCGCACCAACGTTTTACGTTAATGGAGGTCTTCTTCTTATCAGTTTAATCATAAACTTTAATTCAGCGTAGTACTGTGACAATAAGTGTGCTTGCACATTATGTCCAGCTGTTGTGCGATTGAGCCGCAATCCAATGCCGCCGTCAAGGAAGTGATTAAGATAATGTACTATACTTAATTGTGCAAATAGCGCATTCATATAATACTGACGAAGTTGACAAAAGTGCAGCCAGGTTGAGCTCATTATAAACGATGCAGGTTTGCTGTTTAGTGGCAGAACCCTGCGGACAATCATGTTAATTAAAATCCCAGCGTATTATGATACGGGCGCTGCGAAGTTTTCGCAACTGCATTTTTCATATCTCTCAGCCCTTCTTAAAATTTAATATGCTTGGTAGTCATCTGGTGGATTCTAGATTGATTACTTAGAAAATCCTGCCTTGGCAATCAGCTTACTGTGTCAGAACTAGTGGACTCCATAAATTGCAATAGATTGGTTGGGTAAATCGAATCAAGTGGCTTTCAGTGAGCCTTTTAGCTCCCTTTGGAAAATGTTATCTTCCCTTGCTGGCGTGGTTTCGAATTCCAGCGAGATCGCGAATAATTACATTATTCTTGCAACTTTCCTGGCCTAATGATGGATTGCTGAAAGCAAACAGGGTGTCCCAAAAATGTAAAAACGCTTTAAGATATTGTAAACTTGGCGTTTATTATAATTTTTTTATTTCAAAAACGTAAAAATATTTAAAAGTATCGTTTTATTGTTTTTCACTGCATTTTAACTGTTGCAACAGTGGTTGAATTGAGAGAAGCTACCGACCATGAATGCACCCGAATACCATAGGAATTGTTAAATGGTATGTGCAATTTCATTGCTTTGCGTTTTCAGCAGTTTCATGATCAAAATGGACGTCATTTTGGGAACATTCAGTGATAAAAACAATGAAATGTTACTTTAAAATATCTTAAACTATATTTTATAATAAAATTACTATAACCGCCAATTTTACTAACAGGTTAAATGTGTCAAAATTTTTAGACACCCTGTATATTTACCGAATTGACTTTTGCAATGCTTTATTTGTCACAGAAAGAATAAGATGACCGCTCAGGCAAATTACCTGCATACTTTTCCATAGTTCCTGTGGTAGAATAACCAAAGCGGTTTTACTAGGGACAGACCAAGGTACGCGACTTAATTCAAGAAGGTTGCCGAAATTTGATAAAACCTCCCTAATCACTTGCAAACCGGAGTTCGTGAATGAGTCGAATCTTTGTAATAATGAGGAAGTACCAATACCTAATTTGTGGGCATAAAAGTAAGAATAAAAGTAACATTGCATGGTTAAGAAAAATCAAATATTTTAGAAAATAGGTTTTATTTCGAAATTTTCAACAATCGTCGAAACTGAGTAATCGGCGAAAAACTCGTAGCGTAAGCCTACCCTATTCTGTGGTTCGTCATTTGAGGTAGGCACATATAGCCTCCAGTCTACTCTTAACTCCCTAGAAAGCTGGCAGAAAACCTTGGTTTCCTTTCGAAGTCTACTTCCCACAGACATGGCAATTATGGCAATTAGTGAGTCGGACACGAAGTGTCAAGCCAGTACTGCACTTATTAAAACCCAAGTGGTGGCTACAGAAGTGAATAATTATCACACACACGCGGATGACCACTTTGAACTATAAATACCGTGCAGCCTGTGCATGTATCCACCTCATCTGCGTATGACCATGCCTATGTTATCATCACCTATGATTAGGGATTCCCGAGGTAATCCGAAACGTCAGGCAAATAAATTTCTTGTTCCAGTGATCGCATCTTCGTCTTCTGAACTGCTTCCTGGAACTCGAATATTCGCTACTATTGATAAAAAACTTGTATTTTACCAATTCTACTCTCTTTTCGAAAAAGTACTTTATTCGTAAGCAAAAAGGGTCGATATAATTCTTCTGTGGTCCCTCTAAAAAGGACAAAGAAATAGAAACGCGCCGCCTAAGTACTAATGCTCGCCCTGAGCATAATTCTTGGAAGGATACATATTCGATCGTCCTAAACCCAACACTAGTTCTAATATAAAAATTAACTACATTCTGCAAATATTCCCAGTCTTAAGTTGAGAAGTCAAGATTGGCAAACATATGTTTTCAGCAAATCATCATCAGGCCCCAACATTTGCAGGGTAATTTAAACTGTACAGATGGACAGGGCTAAATAGTTTAGTCTAATTA
>JAYGXS010000002.1:71051692-71093433 GCA_036362985.1 Ligula intestinalis | reverse complement strand
TCAACGCAACATATGTTGTCCTATTAAAGCGAATATTCTTTATTGTTTTTACGCATTGTTGTGCCTTTTAAGTATGCATTCATCTCACTATTGCTCCATTTATTTTTTGACAGCGCTTGGTCCTAAGGATGCTTCAATTGCCCTACGCGGTCATGCATGTTTACGTCAGAACAGAATACAGCATAATTGAGAACCCATAGAGCTTTTTTCTGAAAACATACTAGAAGGGAACTTCCTTGAAACTGATTGTGACAAAAGTAGTTTAACTATTGCACCTCATATACCCCAAGCCCCACTATTTTCTCTTACGTTTTTCTGGGTGAGGAATTAGGCTAGGCAGTGGAATATACTGTAATAACCGCTGTATGCATTTAATTCTATTGTATTTAGAAATTTTGTCGCTTTATATCTGTAGATTTTCCTTTTTTGTATAATCCTTTAACGTATTGAGGAAATACCCGAGTATAAAAATGCATGTTTCTCAAAATTGTTGAAAAAATAGAAATGGTAGTTAGGAAATCGTCTAATTCGACATACTGAGGTACAAATTACCTTCCTGCAGCTAGATTTACATGCGGAACAACTAACACCTAGTGGCCGCGGAAAGAAAATTCAAAAACATTTTCCACTTTCCCTTTACTTCTACAAAGTCCTTCACTGCCTGTTCCATTTTCCCACCTCCAAGACCCCTATAATCCCCTTTTCCGTATGTAAAAGTGCGGGAGCTAGGATTATATGAGGTGCACTACTTAGACTACTTTTGCCGTACGCATTTCTCCCGCAGTGGCTAATGAACTTTGGCCCAAATATTTGTTTAAAGATTTTTATCTAGACCTGTAAATTGATCGACTTCGAATAAGAAAGTAACTTCTGAGAGAATAAAAAAGCTATTTCTAGCATCTTACAAACTGCTGCACTTGTTTGTGTCAATAGAAATAAGTCATTGACAAAATAAACTGCAATGGACCAACCATTATGACCTAAAATATATTGAAATATTGTTCTTCCCGAAAAACTCTGAGTAAGGCACACTATGCAGACTGTAATTGTTTTGATGTTTAAATCAAATTTCTACAATCACTAGGTAACAATACCATTTATAATTTAGTAAGCAACCGGCCGTGGGCTCTAGGTAAATGAAAACATATGAATTCTGATCAGAAGTGCGGGTGAGGCTAGCGCGAGGTAGAAAGATCAACGCAGTACAAGTGAATGAGTTTGGGCTACAACGAACCTTGTCGAGCGTGATTTCGGCCGCACAGCATGGATCACCTTTGGATCATACGGGAAAGAATAGATGGCAGCGGACATGGCATTTTTCTTACTGACACCTACCATTAACTTTCGAGACAGGTCACGTGATCTGATTGTCCACATTATGCTTACCAGTTCCGCTGTATTGCGGTGGCTTCCGAATAACGTCAAAGATAACTGCTCATCACCGAATTAGAACCTTAAGTTTACTTCTTCGATCCACCATTTAACCCTTCCTTATTCTCAATCTTAACTCCAATTTTCTAGGAATTTAAGACAAGGTCACATGCAATATGAAGCTTTCTTATTTCCATGTTCTGCTGGGACTGATATTTAAACAGGCTTAAACGATTCACAGAAGGTCCGGTTTCAGCATGCTAATAAAGCCATCGTCGTCATCAAACAGAATAGCGCATTGCGAGTAGAAAAACCTCGACACTATCTCCCTCATATCTTAATTATAATGGATGAATGAAAAAAATATCGCTTGGCTTTCCTTGGTCTTATCCTCTACCGCAAAAATTGTACTGACCCACAACTTCTGCTCATTGGTAAACCGAAGAATGCGGCTTGGTCAAATTGAGTCTGAATGCCGAAAGCAAAGCAAGTCGCGACTTTGGGAACGCACAGGCCACCTTGTCGTCTTACGCCAACACCGGAGAGCCAGATGGCCGAACAATCATCGCGCTCGAGTTTACCACGCGTGATTAAAGTTCAGCAACTCAGGGCCTGCATGCCGTTTGACAAGCTATCAATGGACAAGAGAGCAATTATCGTTTATTGTCGTAATACGTTTCCAAATTCCCTTTGTATATGCTTCCCGTTTATGCAATTTCTTTTTGCTCATATCTCTGACGAAGAATCCGTGACGTACCCTTAAGTTCAGGCGAATAAAAGTGTTGTCGCAGCGATCGAATCTTGGTTTTCTCCGTCATGATTACCCAGCTATAATACATATAGCACGCCTGGAACCTTATCCCCGTCCTCGAAGTGTGGGTTTTTTGGAGGCCTAAAAAAAGTTGTAAAAAGCTTTGCTTTTATCACAGAAAACGCTGACAATTCAAATGAACATGATGTGCACTGTTCTCTTTTGGTTTTGCGTCTGCAGGCCATGCTATGGCATCACTGATAGATAACTGTTAATAAGCTAGAACTGTTATTTTAAATCCTCCAGTCCTTTTCAATAAATAATTCAAAAAGTCAAAAGATATTTGGCGGACATGGTATGGCTGCAGGCAAAGAGATTATATCCGAGAGGCAGGAAGCTTATTCTAGATGCGGATGGCTGAACACGGACTAGCAGTGAGGCGTAAAGTTTCAGTGTCTTAAGTCACGGCTCACTCCATGGGACTTGCAAAGCCATTCAACTTTAATGAGGTCAAATTCTCACGAGGGAGCCACAAACTGCGTAAGTCAGGGTTGGCTGGCCCGTAGTCCATAGAAGTACGCCGTGCCTACTAATTCTCCCCACTCTCTTCAACTGAGCAATAAAGTTTGTGCGGACCAGGGTGCGGACTAGGCTGCGTGCCAGTAAAAATACTTCTAATGGCAACGTCGGTAAACTAGCTGGATGAGTATTCATTGCGCCAATAAGTAACTCAGCTGATTGAGTTTCGGGTATCAACATATAGGGCGCTCGTGAGCCATAATTATGGCAGTCGGGATGTATAAAAAAACCACTTTATTCTGGCCGTATGTGTCCGCTTATTGATTCTCTTATTAACTATGCACCGCCAATATTTATGAAATTAGTCCTCCGTTGAACGCAATATAGAGGTTTCTTGACAGAGGCTTGGAAAAGCCGTCGTCAGATACGTGAAGATGTATGAACACTCAGGGAAAGAACAGAAATCGCTTATCACGGAACAATAGGTACCCAAATCTCAATTCTGACCTCGGCTTCTTTTTCATCAGATATAAAACCTTTATAAAAACATAAATGTCTGCTCGTAGATTAAATATTCTTTTCAGTAATATCAAACACTGGCATAGAATAATAGGAACATTTACTATATAAAATTTGATACTCGAATCCTAATATATGGTGGTTCTACGCAAATTCAACACTTTCGATAAGAAGAGATTTTGAAAAAGAAGTAAACACTCATCCTTTTAGTAAAAGCGCCGGAAAAGAACTATATTTTGGATTGTATAGTCAAACATTCCATGCGTAGAGATGCTTTCGAAGAGATAAACGCAAGCTTACAACTAACTGCAGATGCGTGAATTTGCAAGTAATGTTAACAGCAAACATTAAAAATACCGTGGTCTTACCAATAGCAAGAAAAACAGATAGTCACTACCAAGCAAAAATTGGCAAAAACTTGAAAACGGTCGTACTCAGCGAGCAGCCAGAGGAAAAAGGGTACAACATCAAAATAATTAACACAGAAAGTGAAAAAATCTGCCGACATTGAAGGATTACTGTGGACAACCTCAGAGTCTATTCATTATGTGCGGTATACGTTTGGCACTCTGGAGGAAAAAGTAATGCTTTTCTTTACATTAGGCTCCCTCTCTCATTAAATTCTACCGACATTCTGAAAATTGTTTGAGATTTGAACAAATTATTCTATGAGGATTCTACTGCTGATTATCGTATAGAATAATCTTGAGACACTTAATCCACACCACGATTCCGCTTGCAAAAAATGCATTCAGTAAACGGGGCTACTTAAATAGCATGCACTTTTATCATAGGTTTTCACCGCCCGTGTAAATTTAAATGTATATTTGACAGAAATTTTGCACAAAATATCCTTTCTTGTATTCAAATGGTAGCAGTTTACGCCTCCTTCAATTTTTGAACTTAAAAAATGGATAAGTTTCGGTTTAAAACAAATAACGAGATTTGTCAGACCGTGAAGCATCCATTCACAATATATCATGTAGGCAGAATTTTATTAAAAATACATGGCATGTTGTCCTTGTACCCTAGGGAAATAGGTACTTTGCCTTAGACAGAAATTATACAGCGTGTAGGTTGGAAACTTTGAGGGTAAGATTTAAAATTATTCACAAACTTAGAAACTTTTTAAATCCAAAAACCTTTGATTCATGGATAATATTTAAAGAAAGCGTACACTCTCACCAACCTTGACTTATAAAGAATATTTGTCTGAATCTTTTCCATGGGATATATTTGAATTAAAAAAGCAATGAAACTCAACGAGAAAATGGATGCTACTGAAGTAGCCAAATTTCACCGACTACACTTTTTGCATTTAGGCGGAGGGAAGCTTGTTCACAAGTCGGCATCTTGGCGCGACTAAAAAATATTTAGATTAGCCTCTACGATAATTAGAATGAAAAGTCTACTCAAGTATTATTTTTTTGAATCGGAATTACATTTCATAAGTTTGGTTGTCATTTCATGAAATAGGAAATCTCTTTTATTTCGAACTTCAGCAGTGAAAAGGAATGCTTTCAACTGCAGCTCAGAGACTACTTGCAGGCTTTGCTATTCTGACTTTGGTACATCCGACATAAATTACGCACTTCGCTTCATCAAAACTCCAGACTTCGAATTTTAAAAGACACTTAACGATAACATCCCTGAAAGTAAGAATAATATTAGATGCACGCCAATTCAGTACTGAGCTCATTTTTCCAAGGAACATGATGTTCCTCTGGTAAAGCCATTTCTTAGTTTTCTTTGGAGATCTGTAACATCTGCAGTCGACGGAGTCTTAATCATAAAACAAATCAATGTCTGTCTGGCGTGAATTCAAATTCCACTGAGGCCGCCGATTGAGTCAGACCGCTACAACCATTTATTATTGATGAAATATTAAGCTTAGATATTTTTCATTTTCTCCATCTCGTATTGTTCCACATATTATCCCTTCCTGGAATCTTCTTCCGAGTGTTTATAAACTATTTTCGCTATTCCCACCATGGACTGGCCTGCTTTTCAAACGGACAGCTTCATGCGTAAAAGTAAGTGCTGGTTATGGGGTTATTTTTGCCTATTCGAGTATAGAGGTGGCGCGTTTAGCATAATTTGCTTATTGGAACTCCTTTCGGTGATACACGTGGTGTTTAGGTAAACAAAAGATCACTTTTAGCCATGACAGCTACTACAGTCTTAATCGCTGCAACAAATCGGATACGCAAAAAATATTTTTGTTTTCGCTCTGAAGAGCCTGAATTTGGAATTGCTGGTTTGAAGTTTGACGTCAGACTGTGGCTTGTTTTTAGCACCCATTTGGACGGAAGGCGAGGTTATACAATAACACTTCGAACATATCCCAGATAAGGTTCCAGAACATGTCGTGAATCAGAAGGAAGCGCGAATGCATGGCACAAGTCACCATACATATTTATTCCTAGGATTGACGTAAGAATACAATACAGTATCCTCTAATGGGTATTTGGAAGACCAGCATACTTTTCTTAGGATATAAATGTCAGCCCCACGCTTATTGTTTGACTGTGGTGTTATTTAACAGTCATATTCAAGTAAAACCAAGTAATAGATAGGACCTTAGACGTAATGCCTGTCATTTTTCTTGCCACTTCCAGAAAAGTAGACCACGTAATCGTTAACTGTCATAAAGGTTGCATAAAAAGGTACAATAGGGTAAAAGAAAGCGAAATATGTTTGTAATGAATGCAGAGTTCACAATTTTTCCATAATTGCAAATACGTGCAGTTAAATAATTAGTTGTAAAGTAGGAGAGAGGAAGACAAACAACGTCAGTGTGATTAAACACCAGTGATGAAATAGCTGTCCGGTACGACTTGTAAAGCAAACATGGTTGCATGGCGTGTTCGAGTAGTTACAGCTCTCCAGAGGTTCCCTCATCAGGTTGAAAGGACTCGTTGATCATGGCTCTTGTTGACGAGGGTTTGGGCAAGAGAATGTGTTTTCGATCGATGAACGAAGTTATCTTGTTCTGTTAATGCACTGTTCTAAAGTGGCGTAGAGAATTCTGCATGTCCACATGACTTTATTTTGGTCACTTATCTTCTTCGGAGCACCTTTAAAATAGGAGACCCTACTGGATGATTAGACATTCCTATTCTTCTCAGAAGCGCGTTATTTCCTCCTAACACTTTAACCCAATAGTGTGCTGCCCATATCCGATAAAGTATGCATGTTCTATGAAATTTAGCAAACAAGTTTGTAATTCTCTGCCAAATGGAAGGCAAAATTGCTTCAAATGACACAACAGACAAGTAACTGCAGGATAAGCTAAACATTCGACCAATATTCCCACCCGAAGGGGATAAACTTTGCAAATGTGTATCGAATATTGTACTGGTCAAGTTAAGTACTTTAGGAGTAGGAAATATTTCTACCGGAAAGAACACGTTCTTTCGAAAGAATATTTAAATTGATTTTGTGTACAGCTTTCACTTTTCCGCAAAAGCAGTGAAATATTCAACAAAAATCCAAAAGAACGAATACATAAAACAAATTGCTGATAAACATTCGTTGGGTTTCATCAAAATTTCGCGAATCAGTGAATTCCCGACTTCCGAAACTCCAATGTACGAAGTATGACTGCATAGCAGCTGTAACTCAAACCTCGCTGCATGCAACACCTCATCCATCTTTATATCCGACGAGATGTCCACGGTAACTCTATGCATGAGTCATTTTAATTCTCACGATGATAAGCCTAGGCGGGCAGACTAGTACCTTATCCTTAAATTTAGTTGTTGCACCATGCAGCACTTAGGTTTAGATTGGCTTCATTTATCTGCATTATCGTAAATTTCCCGTGCAGTCAAAACTCTATGTCGTAATTGAAAGAGGCAAACTACGAAGAAACAGTGGACACTTATTAAGTAGCATTTAGGTGCTGCTTTGCAGAATAAATTTGAACAGGTTGCTGCATCGCTCAATTATAATTTACTTCTTATACTACGTATCTTATTACCTTATTTTAGGGGTTGAATTGTCAAAAGCATATGATAGTTAAAAAATGTCATTTAAGGTATAATGTCGGATCATATCTTTGTTAAACATTCGGCACAAAAACTCACTGATCGCTGAGAAGGTAAGAGTAGAATTTGAGAAAAAACCTTATTTTAGATAAACAGCAAGTAAATAGCCATGAAATTAACCAATTTAATAATATTAGCATTCGAGCTGAACTCGTAAACTTTAAGATATTTACGGCAGAAGCTAATTGAGTAAGATTTCTATAGATCTTCTATATACGGCATAAGGACTTCAAAATAAAGTTATTTTCGATATCCAAAACGTTAAGCTTATTAACAATGGCCGACAGTGTGTCGGAAGGGACTGGTCCGGGAAAATATATACCATATATATCCTTCCAATGAGATCTCACAGAACCCCTATATAAAGTTTAAAAATCCTAGAAAACTATACAGCATGTTTATAGTTTAAAGATTGAAACAGATGCAAATCAGAAACATGGGGTTTCTTGTTTCATCGTCACAGTTGGTAGTAATGACAGGCTAGCATGAATAAGGGCGAGGGAAAGAAGTCTAAAGTATTCACCATCACATATTCAAATGCGAAACTCAAGCAATAAATGGGTTTCCAAAAGTAGAACAAAAAAGCAGGAATTGGGTGCAAAGAGTGGTGGCCTGAAAGAACGCTGCTGTATGCTACCTTAGTACAGGAAGCTAAGCGATAGCATTTTTTTGTTAACGAAAGTCCGGTATCATTATCCAAGCGCATGATACACCGAATTATTGCACTGCCTTTGGTGTGAGAAGGAAAATTAGCGTCGTTTTGATGAGTTATCATCCATAAGTGCATTGTAACAGAAGAAATGTACATTCAGTTCTTTCTTATGCGAAAAAGATTTCAATTTCTGCTTAGCCGATTGGGGATCGACTGGTTTTCACGTTTTCTAATTAAAATATAAATTGCGAATCATCAACAAATCGGGTATGGTCTAAAATATCAGAAGATGAAATGGCGAACATACGTTTGCTTTTGATAATTCTCATAATTCTCATCATTCACATTATATGGTAATTTAGTAAATGAAGAATTCGGGTTGGTAGAAAAATAGAACTGTTGTCAGGACAGGGGGAATGGGGGGGAGGAAAGGGGGGTAAAAATACGCTCAGCATTAGAATGAACTGGTATTCGGCTGAGATGGTGAGGTGCTGGCTGTTGGGTTAGAAGCTTTTGACCATGGCAACTGCGGCGCTGCGACGAAGTCCTTTTGAGCGCACAGATAAATAATCTGACGTACTACAAACGTTACGTTGATGATATATTCGTGGTTGCATCACACCAAACCAACCTGTCAGCTCTAATGAATACAGTCAATCAGACGCACCCGTCTATTAAGTTTACAGTAGAAGAAGAACAGTCTGGATCGCTTCCATTCCTTGAGGGTCAACTAAAGGGTGTAAATATTTCCATTCTAGCGCACCTGGTAGACTCAGACTATCGGGTGGATGCCCAAGAGGCCTTCCGAGTTATCTACAAGATACCTTCAGGCTACTCAAAATTTCTTGGACAACATCTGTTGGCTACGGCAGAAGCGGCCACCATCAGGCTACGCCGACTGATCCTGTGCGCAGCGCCGCAGTTGCCATGGTCAAAAACTTTTTATCCAACAGCCAGCAGCTTAACACCTCAGCCGACTACCAGTTCCCCTTAATGCTGAGCGTATTTTGACCCCCCTTTCCTCCCACCCCCCCCCCATTCCCTCTGTCCTGACAACAGTTCTATTTTTTTACCAACCCGAATTCTTCATTTACTTAATTACCATATAAATTTAAAGGACTGATGAGAATTATCGAAAACAACGCATGTTCGCCATTTCATCTTCTGAAATTTTCAAGTTACAATTTCGCAAATTTAAGACAATCCAAGGATCCCGCGGTGTTAAAGACGCTCAATGGGTACCTACGTATCAACACCAGACTTGCAGAGGCGATAATATTGGCCAAGTTTATTGATAGATGTGTAGAGGTACATGAATATCCGACCTTCTACTGGAGAGCATTGCGACGCAGTCTTATTCTTGTCACCAGTAATACACTGAGAAGATTAGCTAAGAATGAAGGAGAAAGCATCCGTGCAAAAGTGGAAGAGCTAGAGCGTCACTTGTGCCAAAGTGCAGCCATTCTCGACCAGCTTAATAAAGACGAAAGACTTGAATTCGAGAACTATGTGCAGTCCATCAGGGAGAAGTGGGGAGAAATAAAGACAACCTCTCTTCTTCGGAGTGTGCACGAAGGCAGACCACAATCAAATTTTCCTGATGATCCAAGTCAGTACGTACACATCTATTCGACTGTATCACTTGATAAAACCTCAATCGAAGCCTTATCGCTGGGTCCGAAGTTTTGCTGTCTCCGTCAGAAACCCAACCAACTAGAGCTCGAAACACAGTTTGAGAATCTGCTGAATTAAACCCATGAACTTCAGCCACTTTCGACCGAGAGTTTACAGCACTTTAAGTCTACTCTAGTTAACTGTTCTTATCAGTATTTCAACAGTGAGCAGAAACATCGGGGTCTGCTAACGAAGACATACATGGAGAAATTGAAACCACTTCGGTGGAATAAAGATATACTTATCACGAGGCCAGATAAGGGAACGGGCGTTAGTCTAATGGACACCACAGATTACATTGCGAAAATGCAATCCATTCTGTCAGACAAAGACAAGATTAGCAAGACAGAAAATGATAAAGATAACACTGATGCAGTTGAAACGCAGCTGACTGACTGCCTGAAGAGACTTAAAAAGGACGGTATCATAAGCGAATACGGATAAGAACATCTCCGCCCCGTTGGCACGTGCATACCTCGGCTGTACGGTTTACCGAAGATACACAAAGATGGCGCACCCGTTCGTCCCATCCTAGATATGAGAAATTCGCCATAGCATGCGACAGCGAAATGGCTCCATAAGGCCCCGCCTCCGGACATTTCCTTCTCGGCTGATGCTCTCCTCACCGCCGTCAGGAAAACGAAAGTCTCGAAAGCCTTAGGACCGATTGGCCTGGCTCCTATCTATTTGCACCATATCGGTCCCAAGGTGGCTGCCTACCTGGCAGCCATTTTCAATCGCTGACCACTTCAACCATCTCCGATTGCTGGCGCCAGTCCACCATCATTCCCCTGGTCAACGCTGGCAAGGACCCCAGTCAAGTACGTCCTATCGCCCAATCGCCCTCCTCAGTCCACTAGCGAAAATTTTTGAACGACTTCTCCTTCCAATTCTGACGTCTGCAGCGGATCTGTCCAACCACCAACATGGTTTCAGGTCGGGTCGTGGCACAACAACGGCTCTTTTTGAGCTCAGCGACGCCATCCTCGAGGGCTTCAATCAACAGAAACCCGCTTCGCGGACCGTGGCTGTCTCAATTTACTTGTCGCGAGCCTTTGACTGCGTCCGCCACGATCAACTCCTGCAGGACTTGGTTTCGGTGAACGTCCCGACTGGCCTGGTCCGATGGTTGGCGGCTTACATCCGTGGCCGTCACGATCGTGTCCTTTTCCTCGGCACTCTCTCCAAGCCCCGTAAGCAGACCTGCAGTGTTCCTCAAGGCTCTGTGCTCAGCCCGACGCTGTTCAACATTTACATGCGGGAACTCCCACTCCCTCCGGCACCCGCCAAAGTGGTATCATACGCGGATGATGTCACCATCTTCTGCCAGCACCATAACATTGATCAAGCTGCACAAGACCTCTCGGAATTCATGCCTAACATTTTGAACTACTTCACTCAGCGCAAGATGTTGATCTGGGTTGCCAAGTCGTCCGTCACTGTTTTCACGCTGGATCCGAAGGAGTTCAATCGCCACCCGGATATCATCGTCAACGGTGAGGCTTTACCACTGGTTCGAAAGCCCAAGCTCCTTGGCGTCCTTTAAGATCCGCTCTTCACATTCTCAGACCATGCGAGGGATGTCGCAAGCGAAGTGAGCAGGTGCATCAAGGTCCTCAAGGCTCTCGTGGGCACTTCCTGGGACTGCACGAAAGAGTTGCTGACGACCACATTCAAGGCAATGGCCAAGCCGCATCTCACCTATGCGGCATCAATCTGGTCTCCCATAATCAGCTCCTCCAGCCTCCGCCGCCTTTAGTCAGCACAGAACGGTGCCTTCCGCACGACCACGGGCTGCTGTAAAATGTCGCCCATCGATCACCTTCATGCGGAGGTTTCTGTCCTGCCGGTCGCCGCACACAACAAACTCATCGGCCAGCAGTTCTGGTGGAGCTGTTCACAACTTGGCCATCCAAACCACCATCGTTGCAACGCTCCCGAGCCTAGCCATAACGTTCGGACATCTATCCGAGGTCTCCACAAGGCAGCTGTCGCCTCGTCTCTCTCGGATCTACCCGTTGATGGCTCTGCCCTCAGGACAGGCTACCAGCGCCTTCACCAGAGAGCATATGTGGACGCAAAATCCAGCTACCATACCCCGGTCCTTCTGGGTAGCTATCCACCTCCGATTGCCACCTCGGAACGTCATCTCCCACGGGTGACTCGTTGTACCCTGGCGCAGTTACGCAGTGGCTACTGCATGCTCCTTCGCCAGCACCAACATCGGCTGGACCCGTCCATACCCGACTGCTGTCCCAACTGCGGCGTCTCGCCGCATGACTGCTGTCATCTCTTCGCCTGCAGTTCCTGGCCAGGCACCCAACTCACCCCCGAGGACCTTTGGCTCAAACTGGCCGAGGTCGCGGCTTTTCTCCGTCTCCCAACTGCACCCAGTTTGGACTCCGGCGGGAACCCTTGATCCAACATGGGCTACTAACCAACCAACTGCGAGCTTCAGCAGACTGCAGGTAAGCGCAATGACCTGCGCTTGAACTAGTTTAAATCCCAGTAGGCTTGCACTGCAGCTTTCGCGCTTTCTTGTCCCTTTCCTAGCTGGTTCCCAAGTCATGACCAACTCAAGAGGACTGGAGACGGGAGGACGCATAGCTTCGTCCACTTGGGTGCGATTAATGTTTTGAAAGTCTGGTTCCTGCAAATGTAAGGATCGAGAATAGCATGTCCATATACAGAAGATTTACCGCCGAAAATTTTAAATATGATTTTATGATACGAAAAATTACTTAAGTAGGGTTGTACTATTAATTTTATAGCAGCATACCCCCAAAAAATTGCAGTCACGTCAGGATAACGGTTTTTGAAAGCTTCCCTTCGGATGCTTGAGCAACTTACACTCTGAAAAAGATGACTACATAAGAAGTATACATTTTCCTAGTGACGTTAGATGCGCCTATAAATTCAATTTTTTTATAGAAAACGAGCAGGAACTTATTCTTTTTGTACTCATTTGGCAGAAATTTGCGTCTTCTTGAAATGCTATACTTGGAACAAGTGTCGTAGCGGTCATGAGGTCCAAAATCCCAAGTTATTGGTAAAAGGCAAAAAGCACCTATGGGAGGGATTTATTGTATACAGAATTCCCAGTTACTGTCTCAGATGACAGTGGCCACTGGTGAAGCCAGGGCTAGTGTTGACTGCGTCCATTTAGGCCTGAGAGAGCGTGTGTTGTGTTGCGCGAGATATGCTGAATGGTAGCGTAGAAAAGGAGCTAAAGATGATTGAAGGCGTGTTCCGACAAAATGGGTATCCCAGTCAATTTATCACAAAGAACATGGCTGAAAGGCCACCAAAACCCGCAGTGTCAACCGCAAAGAAGAAGAGAATATTCATCAGGGTCCCATTTCAAAGAGACGGACCAAGCGAACTCCTAAGGCGGCGCCTGAGTCAAGCTGTAGCAACCACTTTCCCAGCAGCCAACGACCGTGTACAGTTCTCAACGACTCCAATCCTATACGGAGAGGTCAAGGACAAACTGCCAGCCTAAACCACATCTATGTGCATATATTTATTTACCTGCTCCTGTGGGGCGGGATACATTGGTCACACGAGCCGGCGTTTGTCCAAAAGAGTATGAGAACACATTCCAGCATGGAAAGGGAAGGGTCAACTTAAGGGTTACATAGTTCCATTCTAGCGCACCTGGTAGGCTCAGACCATCGGGTGGATGCCAAAGAAGCCTTCCGAGTTATCTACAAGGTACCTTCCGGCTACTTAAAATTTTTTGGACAACGTCTGTTGGCTTCGGCAGAAGCGGCCGCTATCAGGCTTCATCGACCGATCTTGTGCGCAGCGCCGCAGTTGCCATGGTCAAAAGCTGCTAATCCAACAGCCAGCAGCTTAACACCTCAGCCGACTACCAGTTCTCCCTAATGCTGAGCGTATTTTGACCCCCCTTTCCTCCCCACCATTCCCCCTGTCCTGACAACAGTTCTATTTTTCTACCAACCCGAATTCTTCATTTACTAGATTACGAGATAAATTTAAAGGCCTAATGAGAATTATCGAAAACAAACGCATGTTCGACATTTCATCTTCTGAAATTTTCAATGGGCATTTTCGCAAGTCTAAAATATCGTTGAAAAATGTGCCTCTAAGGCTTACTCACCAAAGTTCCGATTAAGATGCCTTAACATTACTACTGAAGCATTTAAGCATCCCATTTATAATTCATCCGAGCGGAGTATTGAAAATAGATAACGTTTATGGTCGGGAATTATCAAGAAAACATGTCAGAACTGCCACCCCTTTAATATACGTCGGGTGCTTACGCAGCGTGATAACGCAGTCTCATATAAAGCTATGCCGGATCCACATGTTCTCCACTCACAAGACAGATTATATTCTGTGACTAAAAGGCTGGTCTTTCATATACATATGGTTGTCAGTTTTATGGATCGGATCACATACAGAGCTCGTAAGCTTTATAAGCTAGCACACAGAAAAAGGAATACCCTCGTCATACAGGTGACTTTTGCTTATTTCTACAAAGATTACGGTCGGAGTTATGGTTAGGCCGAGACACAGAAATAGTTACCGTTCCTGGAATTGAAAGCAAGGTAACGTTACTTTCGGAGGTAACTGTTCTCATGTCTTATCCTTATTTGTTTACTTACTGCTTTCATAGTCCAGGGTATTTAATTAAATCACAGAACAGAAAAAGGAGCATGCATAACCTCTCATTGAAACAGCTGCAGGTTTTTATTCATGCATTGCTCACTACACATACAGACACTGAAATTTTGTCGACATCTGACTGGTTTCTACCGTCGCACCAGATAATTACAGCTACGGTAGTTTGTATGATTTTAAAAGGAAATTTGGCAAACTGAGTGGTCAGCGAATATATTTGCAACTTTTGTTACCTTTTTCTGTTTGCATTTTTCAAATTTTCTGAAGTCGGTATGGCTGCTTTTACAGAAATAAATTTCCTGTACTGCATTGGATTCATTCACACCTGCAATTTCTTAATAAATTTTTACACCACGATGGAGGAGTTACAGTGAACTTTGACTGACTGCGCACAGTGCAGGTATCAGACTAATAAATGTAAACATACTTCTCCTTTCTCAATAAATTAAATCAACCACTAAATAGTTCCTGTCCAGGTTGTTAAAACGGAGATAAATATGAATGAAAACCTGCGCATGCCAGGCATTTGCATGGATAAGGAAGTTAGATTGTCGAGCACCGGATCGGTTTGTTTATTTTCCTGAGCTTTTGAACTCTTACAGAAGTCCATCGTCAGAGGTAAGAAACACAAACAAAATGGGCTACTTCTACTGAGTGTACACCAATTATGCTCTGACGAACCTTGACATCACTAAAAAAATAATTAACGTTTACGTCTATATTTGCCCCCATTCCTCCACCTCCCTTTTCATCACCGTTTCCTACTCCTTACGACCTGATGTTCCGTGACATTTGATTGGTGTACACTCACCCCAATTAGCGTTTTTGATTGTTGTTTCTTATCTCTCACGATGGACTCCCGTAAGAGTTCGAAAGATCAGGATAATAAACCAATCGATCCGGTTCTCCACCATCCTTCTTCGAGATGGATATTAAGTTCCAAGACCAGGACCACTTAATACTGAAGCACGTTAATTGAACTGTCCCTTTTCATTCCGACTGCAGACAGGTTGTTCATGATTGATAGCGATTTTGACACGGGGTCTCCCCCAGGCATTTTTATACTGGCGATAAGGGTGACACTCGCAGACAACAAAACATGACGTCTCTGAAACCACCAACTTCCCAACCTCAACGGACATTCCCGCAGCCTGTGAACTACTGATGCTGAAAATGGACCTACTAGTCATCTTGTTTAGAAGCATTTTACGGCTTTCCCGTCTTAACCTGACTGTCCTCCACCTAACCGAACAATTTGTCAACTGAATATGACATTGAGCCCTGACTTCGAACCTGACTATAAATAGCTTCCAAGTAAAAGCTGTTGGAACGCTCAAATCCCTAACCATTATACCTGCGACAAGAGGGGAGGGAGGTGTGTCTCTTTAGTTTCATATGCTGTCATTTTTCTATTTCGATAAGACAGAGATGAGGAGATATCATGTCACAGCAACCTTGGTGGAGTGAAACTAGGAGAAATTGAAAATTAGAAAGTATGAAAGTTGCGAGAAAAGGGAAGATGTGTGAAAAAAATAAGCAGAAGACACATATTATTGCATGAAAATCCCAAAACGCAACAAAAATAAAAGTTAAGCCACAGATTGAAAGCAATACATTATGACATTAAAAATGCGAAAAAGGCAAACTGGAGTCTTCCCGAGTTTCAACATTTAATGTTCAACGTAAATTTCAGTACCGAAAGAATAGGCATAAATATGTTAAATTTAGAGAGTTAAAGAGAAAGGATATTTATCTAAATTTCAGTATTGGCAAAGAGGGTGTGCGTGGTAGACACACGAAAATGCGTGAGGCCATTTATTTTTCTTTACGGCAACTAAAATAGTTCAGTAAACAACCCAACTGGTCACGTCTTGCAGAGCTTTAGGATCCATCTGAATGAATTCGTGACATTGGCGCTGGCGGCATACTTAGAAAAGGGTGTTCCTGACTATGAGCTTAGTCAGATTTTTTTAATTCTCATTTATAACCCGTTGTTCCCTTATTTTATTATGCCGCGATTATTTATATGTAAAGTCATATAACTGGTCTTAATTATGCTCCGCAATTAACTGCGATAGCTATCCTTTTAGTCAATTGTTTTAGTCAGTACCATAAGAAGAGTTTCTGTTTATTGAATTCTTCGACCTTTCAGAACTTATGCCTATTTATTCTGTCTATGCTTGATCCCAACTTTAATGGCATAGGCCTTAAGATTCATTTTATTACCATGCTTCTACAGTACGGCATGAAATTTTGTTAGCATGCATTTATTAATCTTCTGGTTTAGCAATCAGTTGATAGTATTGTCTATCGCGACCTAAAGGTACGCATTACATACACTTAAAGCTTTCCCTTCTTCTCCCTGGGAGAACAAAGAACCTAAAATCCCCCGAGATAAAGTAACAGACAAAGTCTGCTGTTTTGCCGTTAAAGCTGGCCAGTTCTGAAGGAATAGGACAAAATTCGTCGCCGGAAGGTCAAATAACGATGGCTTACCTGGGCAGCAGGCCTCGGGACAAAGGTGGTTTAAGTAGTTAGCCACAGCATTGTATTGCATGGGATCGGGTTTGTGGGGGGAAAATGGGATAGGTAGTGGAGGAAAGTTGTAGAAGTTATTTTATAGTGGTAAAGCACCTTCGTTTTGTGGTTTTAATCAGTGCGGCACCAGCGATGCGGTTTAGAATTAAGCTGGAATACTAGAATGTTGAAATATACTTTAACAACTATTTTATGCATTTCGGCTATTAATCCCACGGGGTCTTGATCTGTCACAAACTTATGCTTGACTGTTTATTCAAATAGATCTCATTTATTTAATGTTGTTTTTTTTCCTTTTTTCGATTTACTCTCTCTAATGCGTGGCTATATAGTGGCCGCGCTAAACAAATTTAAGCAGAATTTACAGCCTAATACTTACTTCTACTAATTTTTGTTCGCTTCCTATCTAATTTTTCCATTCAAAAACTTCTAACAATACCAGTCCCGTACGACAGAATGCTGGAACTTGGGGTATATAAAGTCCAATACTTAAACAACTTTTGCTCATAGGAATTGTACAAATGATTTGGACTTTTCCTGATTCTTAGCTGCAGACCTGTGTGTGGGTGGACGTTTTTGTCCAAGCCTGTTGACATCTGCGTCAGAGCTCAGTCTGTTGACTAGCTTTTACTCATATTTGTCGAAAGTCTCGTGTGGTTATACCTTGTTACAAGCTGCATCAGATCCCGAATAGTTATACAAATCAAATATTCTTCATACACCTTCTGTGGATGTTCCTAGAGAAGATGTATCTAGGACTGTAAATGTCTATGCCCTCGACCTGGCACATGATTTACGTATCGATTTCTTCCAACTCAACTGTGAAATATTCTGCAGCCTTGGTATGGTTCGAATCAATGAGAGTAAATGTAAGTCTTTTGGGAATTCTAGGCTCTTACCCTCCGGGCTACGAGGCCTCACCCAGGTTGGACAGATTAATCATACACATCTACCAAAACACCTATATATTAAGTGCACCTATTGGGCATCAAGTACGTTCTGGATGCATTGTTCAGCTAATACTGCTTGAGCCGTCATCTTCCGCTATGCGAATTGGTTGATTCCACATGTAGGACATAGTTTAAAAAACCAAGGTTTCCGTTCGGGGCCTAGTAACGCAGATGGATAGCGTTTTAACTGTAAACATGCCTAGTATTTGCTGTTGTGAGTCAGAACGCCATCAAGACCACTGAGTTCCCCTACGGAATTATGAAAGTCCGCCAACAAATACACATAGTATCAAATACTTCTGTCCTCAGTTACTTCAGCCCTAAGGAGCAGACTATATTTGATTCTTGAACGTGACAACTGAGTTCGGTAATTGCATAAATTGCTTTCCTAAGTCAGGGTCATGTTTGAACTCCTTTTGCATCAAAGTGATTTACTTTCATGATCGAAGTGTCAAGTTCGAACAACGATGACCAAAAACTAGCTTTTCAGTTCTTCGCTGCAGTTTCTTAAAAGCAGTATTCTCTTATTTATCAAAAAACCATTCTCAGATATTGCTGAACGTTCTCGATAACTTACTTCTTCTTTTCTCAGGCAAAAATATATGCATGAAATCTCCGTGTGGAATAGTGCAACAATTCTGTAGATATCCACGATATGCCTGAAAGCAAAGAACGAAGACGTTCATTGCCTAGAATCTGGAACCCATGTGCGGGATGATTCAACCAGCCTTTACGCAGGTAACTAGGAAAACAGGAACAGTAAAAACGTCGTCTGTATTTCATTCGTATGCGAGAAATGGCCTCGCATGCAAAGTCTCACACAATTTTTAGCAGGCACAGATGTCGTCAAGACTCTTGATTCATGGTACGGGTTTCCAAATTTATTGTGAAATCTATTTTCGCGACTCGCAGTGCTAATGGAAGGAGTATAAGTTAATAATTCCGTCAGTTTTTTCTCTCGAGTGCATTTGTTCCTTTCCTAAGGAAAATGACAGGCTTTTCTGCGATCAACCTCTTTACCACGAAGGCATATGATTTTTCAGCGTTATTCCTCCATTCATATGATTCTCAAGACGCCGCGGCAAGACTGAGATACCATTAGAAGCTGTCAGCCCGTGTTCTGCATGCAGAATTTCTAGAACAGTAAGTATAAGGAAGGGATATTCGTTTGGAACGTCACGCTTTCAACGTTTTTTTACTTGCAGAGGCATATAGGTATTGTTTTGTCCCATTTGGTTACAAAGATTTACTTCTGCCTGATTTGGTAAAGCTTAGTTTATTTGTGTTGGCGACCAGTATCGTAATAAATAGCCGGTAAACTATCAGTCAACCCCTGATTTTCTTTTATTTGTAGTCTGGCAGCGGGGTAAGGCGTCATTTTTTGCATATGGAGGTCTAAAATGAGCTTCTCTTTATACTACTGTTGTGATCAGATTTCGAAAGCTTAAAAGAGTTACCTTTTGTTACTGAATATTTATTTTCTGACTCTTCTGATGTTTTATGATGGTCACTTAATTAATCCAATTTTACCAATAACTTTAATTTTGCCATATGTTAATTAAAATCTGGCCTATGCCTAAGATGCACAATTAAACAGGGGCACAGGGCTAATACTTATCCTCAAAAGCCTGCATGCACTTTTTTTTCCCCTCGCCAAAAGTTAAAAAAGTTTTTCACCTTTGGATTTCGGGGCAGGATATTATTCAAGCTTAGGTTAGGAGGTGTTTCCGTACCTCCTTATTTCATTTTATATTATCACAATTGTAAAATTCTTAACCCAATAATAAGTTCACTTAGTCAAAGTTTCATTAAAACTGCTTTCTACAGCTACCCAAAACAACCGCCATTAACGTGTTGTTAGAACACATCTGTGCAAAAAACAGCTTTTGAAACAAGTCTGGCTCTTTAATGATGGTCTTTGTTTCCGCCCAAATTGTCCGCAATCTCAGAAAATGGGGCACAGTTGAGTTATTTGTAGTTTTGAGAATGGTGCTGCATATAAATATATTTGAAGATAATATAAAATATCGACTGAACTTCCTGGAACGGTGATATGCATCGTTCATCGAAACTGCCTTTACTAGTTCCGTCTAGTCTGGTGCGTAAAATCCTACGCATGATGACCGAGTGAGTGTACAGTATGTTAGACAAGGTAGGTGTCTGTTGTGCTAACTTTAATAAGTCTGGAATAAAAGTGTATTGACAATCACTTGTCCTGACACACTTATAGTTCAACTTGAGAAATAAAATTTAAATACGCAAAGATTATGTTTATTCAAATGTCTTCGTATCAATTTTTAATGTTACTTCTTTATCTGACCTTCATTATTTGTAAGGATGTACAACCAATTTTGTCTTATCGTTCTTCGTCTGATTAAATTCTTGCAGTCAATGATATTTAAGAGCATTTCAGGAAGGGTTTCTCTCAAACATTTAGCCTGGCATTGAATTGCACCCAAATGCATTCATTCTGTGCTTACAACTGGTCTGAACTTAGACTCTCTGATAAAATCCTCCGAAAAAGGAAAAACCTTTGGGGGTTTCCGCAATGTATGCAGAACTACTGATTTGACCTCAGGTATCAGTAAAATCATAAGCGTGGTGTGCATAGAGACTGTACTATTTTATCAAACGTTGCAGAGCTTACAATTGCATGGTGCATAGCAGTAAGCACCATTTAAAATTTTGAATATTTCACCGCAGTATTGGCAGGTTAGGCATACTATTTTTAATTGGTTCCAGAAAAATGACCAATCAGAACACTGTGCTGGTGTGTTGGCATATTTAGATTCTAGTAGCATATTTGTAGACGAAAACACACACATATGCAAACGTAATTGTCTATACTAAAGGGCACAATACATCGTTGCACGTGTATGTACCTAGCTGTCATATAACATCAGCGAGGTAAAAAATATGAAGCTATTAGGGCTGTTTTGCTTTGCATACCTTGCCGCAAACGTTTGCCTGGTGAACTCGGAGCACATCCTCGGTACGACTAGCATACCATTGCCTCAAGGCGGCACCCTGATCGGTTTAAATTACCAGATCTATGATGAAAACCACCAATACAAGCAAGTGCACGCATTTTTGGGCATACCCTTTGCCCAAGCACCCATAGGGGAACTCCGTTTTTCCGCTCCGAAGCCCATAGGAACCAAAGTCTTCACCGGTCTTGTGAATGCCACTAAATTGCCAAACTCCTGCTGGCAGTACATTCCCGGCTCATTTGATAAAGCCAACCCTGGAGCTCGCGTCTGGTTGAACAATACTCAGATGAGCGAGGATTGCCTCTACCTCAACGTCTGGAAACCGGCCGCTAAACCGACAGCCAAATTACCCGTTATGGTATGGATATTTGGTGGTGGATTCTTCAGTGGGACTTCTACACTGGACGTGTACAATGGCCTCCAGTTGGCCGCCCAGGAGAATGTGATTGTGGTTTCCATGCAATACCGTCTGCTTGCCTTTGGGTTTCTCTACCTGGGTCCTGGGCCCAGGGCCGCCAACGGAAATATGGGTCTGTTGGACCAACAGCTGGCGCTGCGGTGGGTGCACGATAATATTGCCAGCTTCGGTGGTGACCCCGACAGTGTAACCATTTTTGGAGAATCGGCAGGCGCGGCGAGTGTGGGACTGCATTACCTGGCGCCCGCATCAAGACCCCTGTTCTCTCGGATGATTATGCAAAGTTCCAGTTGCCTCAATCGTTGGGCTCTGATTCCTCCGAGCACTGCACTTGAGAGAAGCAGAGCCGTGAGTCTGTGCTTGTATGTTACGCACGTTCTAGTGAACCAGCGTTTCCTTCTCCTTCTGCCTTTCACCAAAGAGGCACTTATTTGCCTAACTTGTGATTTTCAACCTTGTCAGTTTATTCAGTTAACTAAATTGTTAAAAAAAATTCGTGGCAACTGGTGAATTACAGCCCACACAGCAGGGAAGGCTAATACCCTTTTATGCAGCTACATAGGCATGCCGAAGCTCTGTTATTAATCACTTTGAAGTCAAATTACCCGCGCAACCTACTGCTCGTATGGAATTCTGCATTAAAAGAACTTAGTAGTCGATCCGGTGGATTCTAGATTAAGTCCTGTCTGGGCAGCCAGATTACTGTATCCGTAATGGTGGATTCTATACGTTGGCTGGGCGGGTAAATTGACCCAAGTTTGATTAAATGAAATGCTTCAACGCGCCTTCGCACATCAGTGGTAGAGCTTTGGCTGTAAAAAAAACTTCAAGCCCCGCCGAGGCAAAAATATTTTTCACAATTGGGTCAATTACATTATTGAAATCCGCCAACCCGCTCTTCCTAATAATTGTCAGTTTATGTCTTTATGAGAGGGATATGAAAAGTCAAAAAGGCCACAAAGCACCGTAAGGGGATCGGTCAGAAGGCGGGCGCACACATAACGGTTCCCCATATGTTGCAATATGCTTTGGTAACTATACAAGGTATCAGAATAGTTTACCATTAGTAGAAAAAGAGATAGATTCCAAAGCAGGGTGAACCTGTTAGTCTAATAAAATAGCACACCAGATATTTTGAATGACGACTTTCAGAACTTTGAATACTATATATCCCACTTGCATTTAATTTGCAGCTTTTGGTCTCTTCGAAAGTTAATAGGCACTTATGCCACTGTTTTGCCAAAAATTCTTAATTATATGATATAAAAAGTATAACTTTAAAAAAAACACACTATAATTTATTAGTGTTTTCGAAGTTTAAGAAAATATATTTCTAATTTAAGGGTACAGTAAGGTAAATATATGTAAAAGTTGTCTTTGAATTTTCCTATTTGTGCGTTGCATTGAAAAAATCATTCTATAAGAACAAATTGATACATTTTATTAGGTCCTCGAAAACTTTTTATCGCAACTAACGTGACTAACACTTTCAAAATTTTTGTTTAGCATTCTTGTGAGCAAATGTTACGATAAGCAGTATAACGATCACTGGCCAAACAATAACATGAAATTTGTATTTTTTCATAGATTGTCTGTCTAAGTCCTTCAGGTCGTACATAATATACAGGTTTTCCTCAAACGTAGAATACTTTATCTACATTTTAGAGCTGGTGATTGTTTTGTACTTAGTATGGGTGCGCGCACAAACATACATGGACATATGCCTATCAATTGAACTAGCGAAGTAATTCTGCATAACCTTAAAACCACATTATATTTATATGGAAGTAGCCAAACGTATCAGAACAACTTTACCACGCTGTTCCATACACTGTGAGCTGTAGAACACCATAAAATAAACAGGTCAAAACTGTTTACGTAGATGAACATTGCCGACAATGGCTAGGGAAGCTGAAATTGTCTCTTTTGGCTCGGTAGCTGTCACCATCCAGTCATACCTAATCTCGGGCGATGCATCGCCCGACCCTCGACCCGGTGACTTTTTAATCAGGAGTGCAACGCTCTAACAAGTGAGCCACAAGCTCGTTGTTTGGTTGGTATAGATCGATACAAGAATAAACAGACCCACTTCTACAATGGTTTTCTGCTAATGTCTCTGAGGATGAATCTGCGACAGATGTCAAAACGTTAGGCAAATAAAATTATTGCCCCGGAAATCGAGTCATCTTCTTCTCAGATCGACAATATTGACATTACTTGATTAACACTCACCAATCACTACTGGAGCTCACTTGTCCCGTTCGGCCTTAGAGCTCACCTTTTAGCCCTGCTAACAGCCGCACAGCGGCATGTATTTTAGGCGGATGAACATTGCCGGCAACGTTAAAGAAAACTGCGGTGACCAGGTCTGGCTGATTAGCTATAAGTAGCTTTTGAGCTAGTCTTTCAGGTAAAGTTTGACGATTAATAATTTAAGGTAAATGTAATCCAAGTTAATTTTAAGATAAATTCGGGTTTGCGAAAGTAAATTTCAAGCGATGCTGCCAATAAACCCTAGTTATGATACAGCGATTTTAGATTCACCTGTCCTCCATGAGCAATCTTTATCTCGGATGCCGGAGGGCTAGCAGTAAATATTTGATTCCCGTTTGCTAAATCAAAAGAAGATCGTTCACCGGGAGAGCTTTTAGTAGAGCTCAGACGTTTCGGTGATTGCGTCGTCCACCCATCCTCAGAGGCTGGATATTCGCGCTCACGGCTCTCTTTATGTGTAGATTTTTCCATGGGTGTCCCTACCAACACTGGTTGAGCCGCCGTGTATGACTTGTATCAGCCGCAGCCTTGCTCCCAGTTGCCCGTCCAAAGTTTTGCTTCTGCCGCCGTGTTGTCATTGTTTGTAAAGTAGACATATGGTCAATCACTGGAGCAAAATTTATTTTCTCCTGAGCTTTCGAGTTCTTACAAGAGCCTATCGTCAGAGGTGGAGAAACAGCAACAAATGTGGAAGCTACTTAGGGCGTGTGTACAATAATTAAAATTTTGAACATGCAGAAAATCAATAATTGTGTGTGCTGCCGACTTGCCACTGAGAGACAGTCGGTAGCACACACAATTATTGATTTTCTGTACGTTCAAAATTTTAATTATTGTACACACGTCCCAAGTAGCTTCCACATTTGTTGCTGTTTCTCCACCTCTGACGATGGGCTCTTATAAGAGCTCGAAAGCTCAGAAAACAATAAATTTTGTTCCAGTGATCGACCATATGTCTTCTTTACCAATAGACATTCCTAGAATACGAGTATTCTCTCGCATTCGTCATTTTTTGTTTCATCACCGCGCTTTTTGGCTGTCTGTTATGTCACGTCGACCCGCGTCTCATCATGACTTGTTTAACGCCTGCACACGTTGGTCGCAGAGATAGTTGGTGGTCCGATTGTCTCACGCCACCTTTCGCTGCGGCCAATGTGTACGGACGTGAGACAAGCCGTGATGCGACGCAAGACGACGTGAAACAACAGATGGCTAACGCGCGTGGAGCATCTCCATCTTTCAGGCTCTTATCTTTATTCCTTTTGCATGGATATATACTTTTTTTATCTGAGCTCACACTATTCTAACAAGTTGAAGACCGATTCTCCTGTAAGCTATTCTAACTCTTTACGTCGTATCTTCCCACATCTTATTTGTTTGTTAATAAGTTGTACAGATATCGATGTGATAATTTTGATTTATAAAAATACATTTAGTCTAACGGAACTGTGTTTAAGATGTGTAGCATAACAGGAAACGCCACTCTCATCAGTGCATGCTGGCTGTATTTTAGACATACATTTTTGTGCACAAACCGTGTGTCGAAGTATCTGCAAAGATTGCATGCCATTTGGTCAATCGGTTAAAATTCCGGCGAGCGCTTGCTAAATCTTCACTAACAGCTGTCCTGCCAGTCTTCTTCGAGGAGCGATATTAATCATGCTTGCATTGTTTTGCATTCCAACTTACGCAATGCATACCATTCACGTTCCTTATGCCGAACAAGTCATTATTTGTACTTAAAAGAAGAAACTGTAACAGCTGCCGTTATTGTGTGGCTGATTCCAGGTGGATAGACTTATTTTGGCGTCACCTGATGGTCGCGTCTTGGAATGCATTTCTGCCCATTATGAAACCAAAATCCGCACACATATTGAATAGTATTCATTTGTTATATTTCAGGTTCTCGGGACCAAAGGTTCACGATGTGTGTAGCTCATCATAAATGGGACTTCGTGTAAACGTATACCTGTTATTATAAACGTCAGTAAGGACTTTAGCTTCAGAGGCTTACTGGATTCATTAGTATAATAAAGTAGATTTAAGAGACCAAATGAAACAAAATACAGACATCTTTCAAGGACGTTCATAGAAGACCGGTTTCATGTTTAAATGATTCTTTTTTATGCTTGCGCTCCAATCTTATTCAAACATACTCCGTTTCATTTTAAACTGATCCTTAAATAATCTGTCATTTTATCCTGTTTTCAACAAAAATACTTTCATTTTGAAGAATACCATTTCTTTTCGTTGGTTTGCTGCTTTCCGCAGAGGTTTATAATAGATAGATTTAAGGAGTTTCCAAACGTCAAGGTTTTTCATTCACCCTTTCGAGACTAAATGGGGCTAAAACCTACCCTCAGTCTCTAAGGTTGTGACTTTTGCTGCTTTTTAATTGCCCCATAAATTTTACGGTCTGTAGGTGAAGACCGAGATTTGGTAAAAGCATTTTGGCCAACGTGCATAACCCACGTACTATTCCTTAAACTGCCAACATGCAGCTCGAATAGGAAGTCTCAAAATTATTCGCACCTTTTAAAAGGTAGAGTTTTTTATAATAATTTATTTAACAATCAATTTTATGCCTTCCTCAATTCCATTGGTAGATGATTTATTCGTAAACAAAGTTTGTACATGATGTCTACCGTACAGTACAGTAATACAAAAATAGCTTAACTTGTAAAAAGCAGGCTCTGAGATCCTATTGCCGCGAAGCTCGGAGGACACAGGTTGAGCTAAAGGTATGGTAGAAGCCTGGATGAAGCAAGTGGATGCTCCTAAAAATGTAGGTCTATCTATTTGGGTGGTCGGGTAGTGATTGTCCCTGTACAATCAGAGAGGTACTCTCACAAAGCAGAAAAACTCCGGAAGAACAAAATATTTGTGGAGAGCTGAAAAGATCGTTATTGCAAAATCCATTGGTGAACCAAGGCAAAGCATAAGTAAACTCGCAAACAAACTGAATGCTAAAGGCCTGAATGGTTCTGAGTCCAGTGTGCACCGGTATTTGCATGAAAGTGTGGCTGTTATCGCCTATCACTGAAGAAATATCCCTAGACCAAGGTAAAAATAAAACCACGATAGGAAAAATTTCTGTCAGATGACCAGGGGGTGGACGGTGGATGACTGGAAACAGGTAGTCTTCTCCATTAAATCACCGTACGAACTGTTCCGTCCGCCGAGCAAAAAGAGTGACTTTATTTGGGCTCCAATTCGGAACATGATTGAGACTGTTGAGGCTCCTAAGTTTAGCACTACAGTCCTGGTTTGGGGATTAATGTCCTTTGGAACGCTGTCTGATTTCCATATTTTACTTCAGGGTCAACGGGGGACTATGGAATATTAAGGCGAGGAGATCCTAAATCAAAACCTGTTTAAAATATTAGCAAAAATTATGTGAGCTGGTCAATATTTGAGGCAAGACTTGTTCCGAAAAAAGCCATAGCTCAAACGGCTCTGCAATCTCAAAGGCTGCTGTCAAAGAAAATTCCACATTTCTGCAGGCAATACATGTGGCCAGTTAATAGTCCTGACTTGAATCCAATTGAAAATCTATGGTCAATTCTTGGTAAGATGGTTGAGGTGAAACTGCCTGCTCCTATCACCTTTGCTGGATAGGAAAAATCTCTGCTGAACGTCTGGAGAAAGATCGCCTTGGCGACCCTCCACCATTGCATTCCTTCGATGCTAATTAAGGTAGAAGCTGTCCTAAAGGTCAAAGGAGGATTTCCTGTAAAGTAAATTATGAAATATAGATTACTTTACGAAATGTGCGTGTGTTATTAGGGTTCAAATAATTTCGAGACACCATAATATATAGATTGGGGTTGCAGAATACACCATATTTGCAGCATAGGTACTTCCTAAAAGCCCAAATATGTGTGTCACCTATATTCGGCCACTGCATGGCACAGCTTCGAGTATTTACGCTAATTAGTGGCTCTCCGGTATTTTCCGTGTGCTTTCTGGTAGAGACTCCATCTGTAACATCATTCTTTTCTACTTTCCTTAGAAAGTGATATTTACCTTAAAATGAATCAGCATATTCTGCGGTCCATATGCACAAACTGCAATGTGATATGATAGGTAACGTTGTTTGAGAATAAAGCAGTGGAATTTGCTAAAGAAAATCAATGAATGACTGTCTAAGCCGCTTTTTCGGTCAGTATGACGAAAACTCATTTGTGCACAAAATGCAAAGCATTAATGTCCCGTACTTTTTGTTCCAAAGTTTGCCAAAGGCAATCAATGCCTCTTCTCGGACCCAAACAAAGTTATCGAGTGCCTGCGGAGACTGACGCCAATAGATCTTGTCAACAGCGTCAGTTACATCACCGAAGCTCGAACAAGACGTCGCGAAAAACGACTGAACACCCTTCTGCCCCCGACAGCTGAACAGGGCTACGATGCACCTTCCCTGTACCTGACCATCGAATTTGCCCCAACTGTTGACGGCGTTTTTTTGCCCTACTGTCTAGAAAACATTTTCAGTGACCTGAGCCGAAGGCCCGGCCCGGGGCCACAACTCCTGATTGGTACCAATGAAAAAGAAGGCATGTACTGGTTGTTGTACGGACTCGGTCTGAAGGGGATCCAGATGTTGGAAGACAACGGGCAGGTCAACTTGCCCAGTATAAACGAACTACAGCGTACGAACCTTGATATCTACCGCTTATGGACTGCAAAGTTTACCAGTGAGGAATACCTAACTCATCCCTTCTCGGCAGCCCAACTCAGTCAGTATGGATACAGCAGTCCGCTGTTACAAACACTCTCAGCCTATAGGTCTCCCTTGCCTACCTTTAAAGTGACGAATTCAACTCAGTTTATGGATCAGATGGATCAGATGTCTGCTGATATGGAATTTGTCTGTGGGACTATCAAGTTTGCCCAACTGATAGCCCAGCTGCCGCAGGGGAGGGTGCAATTTTACCATTTTGTGCATAAGACGGAAGATAACGGCTTTCCCGACTGGACAGGCGCTATGCATGGATACGAAATAGAATATGTATTTGGGATGCCTTTTTCAAATGATTTTCGAGAAAACTTTTACAATTTCACTGATGAGGAGCGGCAACTGAGTCGCAAGATCATGCGGTACTGGACAAACTTTGCAAGAACAGGGTATGTATCCTCTACTAATTAAACCTTTGACGATATTGCATCAAGTATTTTGTCCTTCAAATGGTATTTTTTGCAAAATATGTATTTGTCGTCAGCCTTCGCTGCTGCCTATTTGTTTTCCCTCAATTACATAAAAATGAATATTATGCTGCGAAGGTTATGTCTCTTTGCAATGTATGAATAATCTCTCTTCCACTCTCGAACATTTATAAAACACCTGCAAAAACTGAAGAGTCCAGTAAGTTAGACAAAAAAGTATCACTTTGGCAGAAAACGTAAGAGAACTAACATCTACTTAATGTTTTTCTGATGATTTACGCAAAAAAGTACTGAGTTGTAGATTTTGGCTCAAATTTTGTCTCATAAAGTTTTAAGCTCAATTTTAACGTGCTTATAAATTATAAGAAATTAAATATTAGATGTTCTGCCCAAAATGTTACACCTTTCTTTCAAGCTTACTTATTTATCTGATTTTAATTCCAAAAACGCCATTTTGCACATTTACAGATTTAAAGATAAACGGCAATGGCAACGGCTATCATCTAAAGTAATTCTATCGGTTAAGAATATTATAATTTCTACCATTATGTCTAAGTATTCCTTCATCTTTGTGAACATGTTTAAAAGCTTCAATCCAAGAAAACTATCAATTTCTAGCCCAGTTTAAGATTAATAAAAAGAGAAGACTTCCAAGCCCCTAATTATCCTGATGACCTAAACGCAATCTACATGAATGGAAAAAAAGCAATTTAGTTCTGGGACATAAATGGAATTTGACTTTGTAGGCTTGCCGTTTCTGCGGCAAATTTTATAATTACATTTGAAACTCAAGAGCCTATTAAAACATGATTTGAACTTAGATAAGCTGTCAATTTTTTAACTGGCTCTGCATGCGTTTCATCTTATCATTTGCAAGGATGAATACAACTAGGCTCATATTTTATACACCAAATGTATTACATTGTTTTTTTATTAGTGACGACAACTAGCAGCTTACGAGGCTAACAAGTAAAATTGTAATATGTGCAGTCCGTACAGGCATACATAGCATTTATATTTTCGAATACAGAATACAGAATACTCTCTATATCATGGGTAGCCTGGATTTAAATTGTAGAGAAATTAAGGTTAAGGGTTGTGTTAGGGTAGGGGGACTACCGGGAATTAAGCACAAGTCACTCTTATTATGAGGAGTGCCGATTCCCGTGTATTACCGAAAATATTGTTAAGTTGGCTTCCTTTAAGAAAAAAATTAGAGGGTTTTACAAAAATAAAAATCGTGAATTATTAAAAGATGGTGATGAATAAGGCAAATCATGTGTTATCTTGCGACTTGTTAAATGGAATTCTCAAATGTATAATTGAGTAGGAAAGTGCACTTACGTTGGAATGTTATACTTTGTATAGTACAGCCTAATTTTCAAATATTTTGGTCGAGCTATTGGATATCGATCAAATTTTGTTTCCGTTTCCTACAAAAAATGTAGTGTGCAACAAACGGTTTCTTCATATTTAATAGAAAATGTGCACAAAAATATAATTTCTCAAATTGATTTGGTAGCAAATTAGGTCTTCTGCAAACTGTTTTTTGAAAAAGATATCCGTTTCTGTTATAGAACCTCTTTAAGTCCCAAAGACTTTTGAAATTGAAAAATTATAAGATGTAATGAAGCTATAATCGTAATCATAAGATATAATTAAAGGCAATTCTCTACCTATAATTAAAATAAATAATGTATTCATGCATTTTAAATATAAAATAGATTTAAATTTACAAGAGCAGCAAAAACCACTGGTCTAAAGGCATGCTACCGTAATAGTCATTCTTGCAGAGAGTGGGCTTTGAAGGTGGCAGCTAGGAAGCGTTTTTCCCAGCCGAAATCCCGATGTAACTATTATATTTAAAGATTCTGCTGCAAGACGTGTCCTATTAAAATCCAACTACAGTACGCCGTTCTAATCTGAAATATATTTTAGAGATGTAATCTACACTGATTCAGCTTCTGTATGACTTGGATTGGTCCTTGATTGCTCCGGTTTTTGTTTTTCTGCAAAGTTTGTGCCGTACTTCTGCAAATAACTAAAGCTTCTCTCAGAATGTGATACACTTAGCTAAACTGCCGCAAAGTGAAGATGCTATGCCATCCTTTGCTTGGGCATCCTCTGATCCTTTGTGATAAGATATCTAGGGGGAGCTCCCTGTCGGACCTTATTTCTCAATTCTTCTTTACTTGCTTACTTTCAGAGATGCAAACCAGGCAAGCGACGGCCAACAGTCTGGGCCTCATTGGCCTTTTTATGACATGGAACGACGACAATACCTGGAACTCGACACACAAATTTCCGTAAAGAGCGGTCTACGCGATGTGCAGTGCAACTTTTGGAATCATGTCCTTCCAACACTCACTAGAACCTACTTGTTGTCGAATTTAAAGCGGCCATTCGGTGACACTTGCCCCAACATGGAGCCCTATCTTTATGAAAAGGAGGTCCTGGAGACGTTTCTGCCTGGCAGTGAGTGTGCCTTGCCTATTTTTTTGTCTTTATCCAAAGAATGCAGAAGTACATTTTTGGGCCGGTTTTTAGGTTGATCCGCAGGCATTGTTTACATGTATTTGCAGAGTATGAGCCAAAAGGTCAGACAAGGGTGGTATTCCAAAAGTGTAGACCATATTCACAGACTGTTACTTCCTTTTTTAATGAAGGCGATCACTTCAAAGCTGGTCGACAACTTAGTCATTTAGTACAGCATTCTGCAAAAAGCCTGAATCTTTCTGAACCATCTTTTTACTTCATTTGTGTCCGGACTCCATCTGGAAAGCGGAAAGTAACGCTTATTTAAGGATTGGCAGCGATTAATTGAAGAGATTTTTAATTATTATATATTCTAACTCAACGTATGGTTGCCGGTCCCGTATGCGTACACCCTCAACTGATGCCGAATGCAAAGAACGGCATATTTCTGTAAACAGAGCTTGTCAGTCTTCATTCCTCAGTTAAAGATAAATGTAATGCCCTTTTCTAAAAGAACTTTTGCTGCGGTTTCAATTATCATTACTGGAGGCCAGAGATGATCTCCCCAAAACACTGACAAATTGTTATTGGAGATAGTTTAATAGAATATTTAGACTGCGCTTTAAATCGAGTTACACTTTTTTCTGGAAATAAACTGAAAAATATTGCTTTTTGTTGAAGGCTAAGAACACTTTTTAGTACTGTTTGCTCGCAACAAAGTTCTGATTCTGCAACTTTTCCTTTTAGAAAACAGTGGAAGCAGACCTTCGACACCATTTGGCCAACTTTTATCTCTTGTAGTCGTGGTTTGTACTATAAGCAGCTGGGAGATGGCAGCTAATATCATATAATAGACATATTTGCCCTAGTATAACCATGACCTACTTAAACTCAAACGTCGTAAGTGTTGTAGCCATTCAACTTCCCTTATTTCAAATGCTATTTGTACATTCCTGTTTGCCCACCAAACTAGGTGTTCCTAGCTCGTTGGAATAAGACTCAATTTTTGTCAAAACTTCTCCTGTTATTCAACTTATTCAATTACATGTGTACTCACAAAACGCTTACTTTTTTCTTAGTTATAATTAGACAAAATATCATGCTTATAGAACTCCTTTGGAGAGGTGCACCGATTGCTTCCCTGTCGCTGATTACAAAAACTATGCAAATGAGGCCGTGCCGTGTGTTTGAACAGTATCTTACTGGTGGTCTTTGTGTATTTCATACCAGCTTTTTGTCATCAGATGATTAATGTTGATCAACAAGTAAGGTTCCCTTTTTTAACTCATGGATCTTGTGAAGTTGCCCACACACAGGTAGAAGCTTAATCAGATAAACTGCTTTTTACTTAATGGAAAAAATGGCGGGTTAATTGCGATACAATTTAAACACGCCGGAGGACTGCCAAATGTTCACTCTAAGTATTGCTCCTCTTCAAACTGATAGAAGGTAAAAACAGGGCGTAACATGTCACCTCTGTGAAAGAAATGAAAAAACTTTCAAAACTGCTCTCCTGGAAGAAAGGCGGCAAGTGTGTTTTGGCGTTAGAATCGCCGGGAAATAGTTTTAATCAGGCTTTTTCGTTCATCTGGTCCCCGAATATACTGACAGTATAAAAGCAAACTAAAGCATGATGCAGCATCTGCATCCTTATGCCACCCGGGCTTTTTACGGCACCGAAGATATGGTTTACAAATAAACCTTATTATTAATAGGTCACCAGATGCGTAATACCGTTTGTGTAATCTGGAAAGTATTGTGTCAAAATTCCAAATAATTATAAAATTTAAAATCGGTAAGTTCTGTGGAATGGAGCCTAATTGCATTACGAGCCACGTCTCGAATCACTTAATTCACAAACCATAGCGAAGCCGCATGCTCATGAGTCCTTAAAATATTTTGATTAATGTTTGGAAGTATGTTTACGAAGCCCTTGCGTTTTCTTTTTTGCAGTCTTATATCCAAACACTATAGACTGATAAATTAAATCCTCCTCTATGACATACCTTCTCTAGCCAGTCAGTGAATAGGCACAGTTAGAAGAACTGCTGAAAACGCACGGTGATCTGCAATGTTCGTTTCTGAATTATTTTTCGTCACCAGCGAACACCACATCCAAACCAGAAAATCAGACTCCGATTTTGGGGCCCGGCACTCAGCTGGAAATTGTATCGAATGTTCTGAAGCTGATGTTATTTGTTCAAATCCGCTTGGCCTCCAATGCATGTGTTCAAAGATAAATGGAATAATCCTTCAGTAGTCATTCCTTATTTAGTATGACCTTCGAAGAATTCAATTTGGTCTCAAAAAGTGTTTTAGTGAATCCTTGCAGACAGATAAGTAATAATGCGTTATTAGCAATTGATAATTAATATCAACGAGTAAGGGGACTGACACATCGATTGCGGTTCATTTCCGTTACCCCGCCATATTATAAACGTTGGATGGTCAATAAGCCACTGTACACTTCAGGGGCTAAAAATAATCACATTTTCCTTAAGTCGGAATATAGGGTTGAAAGTCAGTGCTACATGAAGATGGAGAGACTCCGTGTCAGCTTTTAACTTTAACATTGGTCTTGTGTACTTTCTAACCGCGTCGTCTGTGTGGTAGTTTCGTAAGAAGTTAATTCCGTTGAGTAAAGTTTAATATTCGGTCAGATAAAAGGGGCACATTGATGAAGGCTTTGACTGGTTAAGGGTGCTTAGCGAGCTCTTCCTTCAAGATAAATGCTTAAGATTCAGAAGTCATGCTCTTAGTTCGACCAAACACCAACTGTGGCCAGTTTTATAACACAGTGTAGGTGGGTCAGGATCCAAACAGAAAATTGAAAGGTGCTTACCAGAGATGGGGAAACGAAAGTCACAAAGCGATGTGAAATTAGCAGTAGTAGAGATCGGACCGCAAATTTTGAGATAATAGCAGGCAAATATATACCGAAGAGGTGCGAACATATCGACGCATACAAGCAGCTAAAGGAAGGCAGAGAAAACAACAACTAGACACTAGACAAAGCAGGTTTTTTGTTTGAAATAAAATTACCTAAAGTGCACAACTGTAGGCAGACAACATTGAGGAAGTGTGATCACAACATATGGAAAATGGTTCGTCTGACCTTAACTGGAGGAAAACTTCCAGGAGGTGTTGACTTGTTTCGTGCATCCTCAAAAAATTACATTTTACTGGCTTATCGCTTTCTCAATGGCAACTCGACCGTCGGGTTCGGTATTGTCTACAAAGTGTTTCAGCGCACTGTAGGCAAACGCCGTGTCTCGTTTATTAGTTATAGTGGGCTTTCATGGTACCTACACCTTTTTCTCTTCCCTGATCAGTTTGTGCCTGGTTTCACGACGAAGGCACAAACAACGCTTACTCAGTGAAAGGTTCTTCTCTTGCTATCGATTTTGCTCACAGCATAAAAAAGATAAAATAGATTGCCACGATAAAAAGAGAAATCTTCATCAAGATCTTATATCTCACGAATAATTGTTGTACCATTGCTGGAATATTTTCGAGTATACCTCGACCGGAAAGTATGCGGCGGGAGCTTTCGATGGCATCCAGTATGTTAAGACTGCGCAGCTTGGAAAAAAACAGCAATGCTTTCAACTGAAATGTTTCATGCAAGTGCATTCCAAAGGCGAATGAACAGTACTTGATGAGCGTCCAAGTCAAAGTAATAGGATCGTCTGGGAATCTGAGAGCGACACCTCCATCGAATCTCCTGGTCGTGTCAATTCTTTTTAGCGCTACCAACTGATGCACTTGCCCAGTGTGTGAAATGGCTGATGAGCGACACCGGGTGTCAGGAGGTGCCGCCTCCTAATCTCCTGGTTATGTGAATCCAGACATGCATCAAGGGTGTCAGATCGTGCTGAGGCGCGCGCAGACGGTCCGCCAACACTGACAGCCATTGCGTCCATCTCGTCTCAAGCTATTGATCAGCTAGACGATGCTTTATTGATGGCGGTAGGGGAGAGAGTGCGGTTGGCCCTTGGTGCATTTCCTTCCTCGATATAAACCATCTGCTGCTCCTGAAGCTATCGCGGTGCGCTTAAAGCCGCGGCTTGGCGGGTTGCCATCTGACGGAATAACTTGGGCAGTTTGTGTATCGTTGTGTGGAGTGGTTGACTGGCGGCCTGCGAGTCAGGCTCCAATGGCTCCTTCTTAGTGTGGCCTTTATGGCGCTCCCGCGCAGGTGGGAACCTACCTAGCAAGATGGTGTTGTTGTGGCGCGTGCGGGAGTGTGTTCGCGCACACTGCCTGCACCCTTCCCCATCTCTGGTCTTCTTAACTTATGTCTGGACATTGGGTACAGCTGCGTCTGCCTTCAGCTTACTGAAGCTCGTTGAAAGCGACGGTTGAACTGTTGTGAGTAGAGGGGAGTAGGACGTGTTGCTGTGTGTGCAGACCTGTTCACCGGCCCTGTCAGCTACTGTGCCCGATCCCGCCTCTGGTCTTGTCCTGACACCGTACTCAAATTGGTGAGAGCAAGGCAAGTGTGGGCGATGCTGCGCGAGTTTACGGTCACTTAAACTAATCTACACGCAAGTCCTCAGCCTGTTTAAGCACATGGTGAACAAAGTGGAAACTGACGGTCCAACTGTCAGTAAAATGTATGTATGTGACCCGTAGGATTTCGGTTGCATGTTTGAATGGGAAAGGTGAGTTTTTGTTTGCTTTCTTGACAGTCTGCAAACAAGCCCGAAAAGTTCCTTGGATTATTTAAGTAGTATATTTAGGTCAAAAATACGGACTCAAAGCCTGAATGTGGATCACTTAATAGAAAGTGAGGTTGTTATAGCAGAATCACATTCAGGAGTACATCGACTAAATCTAACGAGGCCATTTTTTGAAGGCATGAAACTCCATCATTAATTATGTCTGATGACAAGTGATTAGGAAAAGAGCAGCTGCCGTAGCACATAGCGTTGCAGAATGCTAAACTGGTATTTCACAAGGTGCAAAGCCGCAAATCACTAATTCGAACAGTCCAGCTAGCTGAGAACGACTCAGTTAATTTTAGGATTCGTTGTGCAAACCCAAATTCGTCAGATTTATGCAAATTATAGTTAAGGATGCTTTTTATCGCGAAAATGCACAGAAAAGATTACAGCGGTTAATTTTCATGGTTTTTCCACTCTTTGTGCGTCAGACTGACGGATTTATCACTATTTGATTACCACTTTAATGGTTGCTTGGGGAAAAGGATGATGGAGGCTGAGTGCCAGTCATCGGTAACTAGCCCTGACCAGGAATTGTAGCTGAATGATTCACTTAAGAGAATGCTCATCACTGGACCTGCCCATTTCAGGACAGGCGGGACAATGAGCGTAGTGTTTTCGCCAGTGTAAAAGGCGCTTTCTCCATGAGTTAAACTGGTAAAGATCACTCATATAGCCGCCTAGACAGGATACGTGACTAGGAACACCCCAATCACTCGAAATATCTGGCCTCGCGATAAATTCAAGGAAGGGTGCATATTCCCGTGTCTGAACTCTAACAATAACCCAGGTGTAAAATAAAACCATGAGCTCTACCCTAAACCTAAACTCTACAGTTCACCTGAATCTTAATTTTGACCTTAGTTCATTAAATTGTGAGAAAACTCACGGCGTTCGGTAGGCTTCGAACCCGCATAGTAGGGAAGCCTTAACGCGAAGCGCCGCCCGTATGAAGTCCACCAATACGGAACAGCGAGCTGACTGCGAGTGGGTAAAATCGATCCAGGTTTGATTTAATTCACGAAGCAAGGCATGGCGTTTGGTTTATTTATCCTGCCATAAGCTGCAAACAAAAATCCGAGTAGCTGTGCGTCTGGTTTCACAAAGGCATATTATAAGGCCGCTGTGAAGACATGACGCATTTGTTACGCGCATGTATGAAGATAGAAATCTTTTCAATGAAGGAGTCGATGATGTCTCCTACGAAGACATTTCTTCCTTCGATCGGTGAAAAATAAAAATCTTCGAGAAATGAACTTCTTATTGTTAGTAGGAACAAACAGAAGAGTGTCAGGAAGCAGTACAGAAGAAGACGATGCGATCACTGGAACATGGCATTTTTGGCCTGATGTTTCGGATTCTCGCTCGCCCCAATCAGCACAGACAGGCGCAGGCAAGGGCGATGAAGGTGCCATTGGTGCAGTATCTAAGGGAGGCAGGTGTAATCTCGTCACGTGCTCAATCTGATTAGAATATCCCGCATCCATCGATTGTGGTCATATATGATGCGATTGTTGCTCGTTCGTCCACGTCGGAGTCGCTAAGTGTCGTAATTTCATCGCCATTTTCGATTCTTGGCGTGATTATGGCTGGACACTGTAACTCGTTGTCACTGGGACATGTGGACGCCCGTCTTCTCCCTTCCTTGTGGCTAAGTACATGGTTTTCACAAACTTTCTGCATAGAATACGGAGCCGCTTGGTCAGTGTACTTATTAATCGACTGCAGGTCAGTGAACCAAGGCTCAAGGAGTTCACGCCTCACGCGCATGTCAGCCTTTGTGGGAATTTCGGTCTCGTCAGACTGCAAGATGTGATTGGGTCCCATCGCATGAGAGTTAGCGTTATGGCAGGTAGTATTGCCGGAAATAGCACGGGAGACTGGCATGGCCGTTTCTGGCTGATTAGCCGTCGTCAGCCATTCATATCCAGACTCAAGTGGTGTGCAACCTGAGCCTCGAACTCGTGACCTTTGTGGTCAGAGTCTGGCGCCCGAACCATTGAGCCACGAGGTTGTTGTCATGGCAGCTTAGTTCGGGGATACTGACACTCGTTCATGGACTTTCACCCGACTGCTGACAGAACTCATCGGTCGTTTATCGGTCATACCGAGGCCCACGTGGCGTCCCTCCGAGCTTCGAAGTCGTAATTTTTTTGATCAGAGTCAGTCATTGAGTCACGAGCTTGTTTTCTCGCCAGTTTTGGTCAGAGTATACTGACACTCTTCGAGGAAAGTTAACCTGGGGCTCCTCTTGGGTCTGGGTATGACTGGCTGACGACAGCCAATAAGCCAGAAAGGGTCATTTCAGTTCCCATTGTCTTTGCTGACAATACTTTCTGCTTACTGTTAGCTGTTATGGTTGTCGGGGCCTTCTCAGACGTCAAAAGCAGAACGGGACAGATAAGTTCCTTTAGTGGCCAGGTGAACGTTCATCAACCAGACGCAAGCAGTTCACGGCTGACGTGGTTGACAGCCTTTGCGAGAATTTTTGTCTCATTAGACTTAAAAGTGTGGTTTGGTCCCTTCGCATGAGCCACAACCTGAGAGTTAGCGTTCTTCCTCCTCTATGCTGCCGCATATTCAGCTCTTCGCGTGCTGAATAGTCTTCCAGTTTCTTTGACGTGCCTGCTTTCTCTGCAACTACATCAGGTTCAGACTCCAGAGGGTTTTATGTGTGGGCAGTAAGTACGTTCAAGAGCAGTCCGTTCACATCTGCGGTTAAATAAGATAGAACTGGTGACGACTACCTAGATTTATTACGAGAAGTTGGCAGATTTTAATAATTCAGTTGATCCAATTGTGAAATGTGTACAGCCTCGGTGGAATTCGAACCCACACAACAGGGGAGGCTTTAGTACAGCCAACGCTCGACCATTGAGCTACGAAGGCATGCCGAAGCTTTGAAATTAATCACACTTGTGTCGAGTTACCGCTCGTATGTAATCCTACATTACGGTCAATATGTCGATGTCATCTTCTGCTTGACCAACTATAACGCGGACACTGACGCTCTGGTCGCGAAGTTTAACAACGCGCCCCCATCTCTCAAATTTACTGCAGACAGAGGAAAACGATGAAGTTTCGTTTCTTGATGTCCTTCTGCGACGGCAAGATGATGGATCGATCCTGCGTAGAGTCTTTCGAAAGAAAACCTGGACGGGACAATACACCAACTTTCACAGTTTTGTCCCCCTAAATATAAAACGAAATCTAGTCCAGGGACTAGCAGCAAGAGTACGAAAGATCTGTTCTCCCAAAACTGTGGAAACAGAGCTCCAACAGCTGCAGCAGATACTTATCGAAAATGGATACCCGGAAAGGTTCATCCTCACAAATATTGGCGTGCGAGCCAAAAAGCCTGATACCTTAACAGCAGAAAAGAAAGACGGTTTCATTAGACTGCCTTTCTCAGGCGATGCAGCCAGCGAGCTGGTCAGACGGCGTCTAAGCACCTCAATCGCTAGCGCTTTCCCCGCGGCAAACTTACGGGTGTTCTTCACGAACTCTCCCCTCCTACGATTAGGAGGAAAAGACCGACTCCCGTTGAAGGCCACATCCATGTGTATGTACTCTTTCACTTGCTCCTGTGGAGCAAGATACATAGGCCGAATAACGAGGCGCCTGGAAAAGAGGGTACGTGAGCATATACCGGCCTGGTTAAGTAAAGGTGAAACTAGATCGATTTCGAGTTCTATTCTCGCACATCTCGTCGATGCGAATCATCGAGTCGATACTATCAAAGCCTTTCAGGTTGTCTACCGGACACCAGCCAACTTTTCCAAGGGCCTACGCCAACGGGTGCTTGCAACAGCCGAAGCAGTAGCTATATGGCAAGAGAATCCGGTGCTGTGTTGTCAGAAGAAACTGACAGAAGCCCTTTCACTTCCGTGGCCGACCCCGACGCCAGGTGACGATCGCACTTTGTCCCCACGCCCCAGTGACAGTCGTTCGCTGTGCACAAATAGCAGCTATTATCCCCCCATGCATCTGCCCTCTGATCAACTCCCCCTACCCATCATCCCCTCCCCGGACGCGCAAACCTCTACACGCCGACCTCGCCATGCGGGCGACGCGTAAACGGTGAATTGTAATTAGACTGCACTATTTAACCCTGTCCATCTGTATAGTTTTAATTACCCTGCAAATGTTCTGGCCTGACGATGATTTGCTGAAAACATATGTTTGCCAATCTTGACTTCTCAACTTAAGAATGGGAATATTTGCAGAAATTACGGATATTGTTAGCTTTTTGCGTAGGTAGGAATGCCGAAGCAATCATCTAGAATCCATCAAAATGACTACTAGGTTCAGTTAACTATCAGGAAGTTTTTGGCAGATTTTAATAATTCAGTTGACTCAAGTGTGAAAAATTCGCGGCCTCGGTAAATTGACCCAACTGTGATTAAATTCAAAGCTATGGCGTGTCTTCGTAGCTCAATGGAAGGGCATTGACTGTACTAAAGCCTACCCTGCTCTATGGGTTCTAATCCCCTCAAAGCCTTGAATATTTTGCAATTGGGTCAATTGAATATCTACTTTGGTTGAGCTCGAATCCGCAGCATCAATAACCCACAAGGAGATATTAAAACTGCCTGTTTTGATAGAAACGTAAAGTGAGCTTCAAGATCCGACTTGTCTATACAGTTTTTCTAGGCAATGTTTTCTGTAAAGACTATATATTTGGCGTCTATCAATGTATTAGTAGTCAATGGTTCCCTTATATGCATCACAATTTAAGAAATATGCGTTAACAGGGTCCACCTTCTGCTATTTAAGTCTAAAGTTAAAAGCGTTTGGGACGAAACCGAGCAGTTAGCTGGGCGAGATTCAACATCACTGATCCTGAGCATTCGGTAGTTTATACCAAGATTAGTGCCGGTGAAGTGTCCTTGTAACGCTTTATCACTCATGCTGACTGAGATAGCCGAGAATCACTTGTAGCATCTCGTGGCCTGCTCTCGAAACAATGTAATTTGGTGTTTTATTTCAGTACAGTTTTGTGAGTCCTGCACGCAACTTGCCTAAATTTTGTTAATGTTTGATTATTTCTCCCATACCAGCGGGAACGCATTTACCAAAACTAATCAAACAATAATGAGCAGCATTAGGCATATTAAGTACTTAAAAGAACTAAAAGAAGTACTTAGTGCTTGTTAAGAAAAATAAAATTTTCTCTTTAATTCACAGCTTGTGGAGACGTCAAGGACAGCTATAAATTAGAACAATAAATTCACAAAGTTTGTTAAGTATAAAACTTAATGCAATCAATTTCTTCATACAAGAAGAACTTGTCTTAAATCAAAATATTTTGTACACATGGTAATTAGTGCTCACCTATTTATTGAATATTGCGCAATAAAGTTTCTCATCATTTCGCCCACTTTTAGTGGCTTCACTGATAAGTTGTTAATTTGCCCTTCTGTTCGAGGTTTACATCAAAACCTTTATATTAAGATGTAACTTAACAGCATTTACCAAAAGAGCGAGCTTTTGGATATTATTTCTTATTCAGATGGCCATGTTGGTCAAATGTGGAAGTGCTTCAAAACAGCTTACTAAATTTTCGGGCATACAACATGTCTGCTAGATACAACGCATATTGTTATTCCTAAGATAAAATAAAAAGTTTTCATAGTAGGTTACCCCTTTAAAAAGTGCCTTTATTGGATATTAAGCTGACGAACTTCTGCATATAATAACTTTTTCCAAGGTAATCTAAAAGGGAAATTGGAGACTTTTGAAAATTTCTTGAATTTATCTGAAAAAAAAAACGATAAAATTTGACTGAAGATGAAATAACATACCTTTCTCTTTATAACAAATTGTTTTTTCGCTTAAAAAGATTTATTTTTAGGTCTCTAATAAGCGTGCGAAGGCAGAAAAAACAAGACTTACATATACGAAGGCTTTCTTTAATTTCCCTTCGCGGAAAAATTTATGACAAGGTGTGGTTATGTGCAAAGTCAGAGGTGAGGTTCAAACAACATGCGTCAAAACTTTTTGTTACTGCATTTTGTGCAAAAGAAC
>JAYGXS010000002.1:71017534-71051682 GCA_036362985.1 Ligula intestinalis | reverse complement strand
AGTTAAAGTAATTAAGCAAAATAGGCACTTATTTTGGCTTAATCAGGCTTAAGTTTATATTTAAGAAATTCCCTATGCTATAAGGTATGATGTAACCAAACCATTTATTAATATGCATTGTTCTATGGCAAAATTCCAGAATAAGTGAAAAGTGGACACATTATCCCTTCCAGAACTGGTATTTTTGTCCAAAGTTGCTCAAATGGAAGTGAAGTCAAGTTTAAGGAACCGCATTTACTTGCAGAAACAAGGTAGATGTATATTTTAATAATTATGTTTAGCTGACCTGTGAAGTTTTGTCACAAAAAGTGCAGTTACAAAAACGTTCATCACATATTTTTTAACCGCACCGCTCACCTTGGCAACGTATCCGCATATGTTAACGTAAAGGTAATGTAAAGAAGGCCTAATTGACTGTACGTCATGTAGAAATATACTTTTTGTAAAATATGTGTTCCATTTATGCGTTATTTAGAAATTGGACCGACAGAAAAATAATAAATATTTCAAAAATGGCCATATTTGTAGTTTTTTTTTATTCGCAAGCTTAAAACGGATCGTGGAAGTCATCCACATATGCGGAAAATAATCCATTAAAAAGAGAAAAGTAAGTTATTTCATCTCCAGTGAATCGTTTATCTTCAGGTTACTTAAAAAAATTATCAAAAGTTCCCCATTTCCTTTTGGCATAACCTTGGAAAAAGTTAATATACACGGAATTTCGTCAGCTAAATATCCAAGAAAGCATTTTTTTAAATAAGGAACCTATTATGCATAGTCTTTTTATTAATCTTAGGAAGAAGAATATCCGACGTATCTTGCGGACCTTTTGTATGCTCGACAATATGGTTTGCTGTTTTGAGACATTTCTAAATATGAGCCACATGGCCATCTTCATAAGAACTTATAACTAAAAACACTTTTTGGTAAATGCTCTTTATTCATATCTTATTCAAAAGGTTTTGATGTAAAGGTCGAACAGAAGCAAAAATTATCAATCTATCAACGAAGACACTGAAAATGGTCAAAATGATGGCATATTTTATTGGATGGTTTTCAATAAATAGTTACCTATTTATGGTACTATGTAAAAAATATCTTAACTCAAGAAACGTTATTTTTATATAAAGAAATTGGCTACATACCGTTTTTAGCTTACGAAAAGATAGCTACTTTTTACTTCTCCGCAACTTGGCATCATCGGGAAAATTTTATTTTTCTTAGAAAACACTTAGTACCTTTTGAGTATTTACAATGTCTGATGCTGTTCATTATTATTTCTAAGTTTTTGTAAATCCGTTTTCGTCGATATGCGAATAATAATGAAACTTTTACAAACTTAGGCATGTTGCATGCAGCACTTGCCATACTGTATATCCGATGCCCCATAGTTATCCATCGGCTATCATAGCTTTGACAATTACATCTAGACAAATAGTTAGATGTGCATGATCTAGGTCTCAAATACTGAGTTTGTCTACTTCGGGAAACCGGCGAATCTGTATGTTACCGTTTCTGCCTAAATAAACATATATATGACTATTTAAAAGTTCTGAAAAGCTTCTCGTGATTTTCAGTAAGTTCTGTAGTAAAATGTATCTGCACAAGCGTTCTCAACAGATGTTTTTGATTTATCAGCTTTGGCTCAGTTGCTGCATATTCTTCAACAGCTGCCAACAAACCATCGGTAGTGAATGAGTACCAATTGGGTACCGATAAAGTTGGCCTACTACCTTGGAGACCCTTAGCCCCTCGTTTCACGTTTTAGTTTAGTTTTATTCATTTTGTTTTAATTTGTTATTTAGTTTATTAGGTAATTTAAGTTTTGTTATACATCACCAAAGTTAGATAAATATACTTAAATAACTTATATGTACTGAATTGTACAAACTAAACTAAGATAAACTTAAAAAAAAGAATTAAACCGAAAACTAAACTATATTAACACTACCGGTTCTGAAAGACAGATTTCTAGAGCTATGTGAATCTAACATGGTAAGCCAAATTTATGGTTACCTACTAATTGGTTTCCTTTTAACCCAGCATGCAGTTTCCATCGATTTTGTGTCGGGTGCACCACGTAAATTCTGGGATTCTGAATCACTGGTCGGGCCCCAGCCTTTAAATGCGTTTTCTGGCAAACACAACAGTTTTCGATGTCAAACGTATTTTTAATTTTTCCGGAGTTTGAAATGCAAATTTTCAGTACCTTCTTATGCTTAAAAATCTTCTTTGGTCAGTATACTTGACAGTTAAACCTTTAATTTCAAAAAATTTCTCCGCGCACATCAGTAGGTCAAATGTGAACGCGGTTCCCTGCCTTTCAGTATGTTTTAAGTGATGGTAGACGTGTGTTGCATCTATCGCACTCCTTCTTTTCTCTCACCCACCCGTGTTCAGTTTCATGACAGAGTTGACAAACTGGAGTTGTGGTCAGACGTAAATGATGAGCATGGCAAAATCTATGAGCCTTATCCCACAGCAATCACGTGATCAGAATTTTAACACGACAGCAAAAGGATGGAAGCCGCGGCACATGGAATTAAGTGGCCCAGACATGACGTTTTAGGGTCAGATCAGAAAGTTCAATGAACACTTCAGTCAGCGATGATCAACTACTGTGGGATAACCATTTTACATATAAGTAGCACTGCAAGTGCTATAATTGTTATATGGCAAAGCTGTTATAAACTACACCTGTGAAGTCAGTTAACGCGTCACCCTCGATGTTGGGGTCCTAAGATCTTGTTCTATCCCGATTGCTCCACCTGCCAGCGTGCTACTGACAACAAAGAAGGCTGTGCCGTAGGGCACACGCCATCGTGTAAAGACTAATCGTGTAAACTATATACTTTTAACGAACAATATATTGACCCTTGCTGCTTAAACAGTTGACCTGCCTTCTATTCCCTGAGACTGATATAAAGCCTAACTTTTTGTTTTTCAAGGACACTGTCTTCAAATTCATCATCTGGCGAGAAAAAGTCAAATCCTAAGCACATGCTAGCGTTTGTTTACTGTAAGATTTAAACGTATAGCCGTTGCTGTGATGGATGAACTAGAGGGAGTGTGGGGAGGAAACTGTGGAGCGCGAATACTAGATCGATGAGATGGAGATGTTGGATCAGTAGACGTTTAAGCAGGATGGAGTTTTGGAATTAAAAAGATGCCGCTGGGTACTGAATACAGGATCATCTATCCGAAGGATTATCGGTTCCGTAGTTGGTGGACGTGACAACACAGCAGTTTAGCATTGCCGAAACACCCAATGCACTTTTTGAAGGCATAGCTCGATTTTCATCCGATGCCCGGATTGCGGATCTCAATCTAGTGTCTGCCGCAACTCTGGAAATGAAAGTTCTTTGCTTATCATTTTCCAACGTACGCCATTCCGACGCTAGTGCAGTAATGGTCGATCACGTTTGAGATTAAACTTCTCGCTTTCCACTCCACTGCATTTAGTGCTACCAATTGTAAGTCCTATTCATTTCGACTATGAACTTTAATCCTCCGATTAGCGAACGGTGTCGTGTTTAAACTTCAGACACTTGTGTTGCAGCGCTGGCCTAATGGCCGAAAACAGTCGCATGCCTATCTTGTTTCCTTCTGTTTACTATTGGTTTGACAGGTAGGAATTTGCATAATTACGACGATTGGAATTTATCTTGGGACAGACAGTGCTTTCTTTAAGTTACTGTCACAAAATAGTTTAACGTGAAAAAAATTTCAATAGACATTTCGTGGGAAGTACCAAAGTATATTGTTTGCAGCTCTCAAACCCGAAAAGGAATGCACAACAGAAGTACATTGACCCAAGTCTTCTTTTACGAACATACACGTAAATCTTTCTACGGAGGTGCAGTGGATTGGCTAGATGCTAAATGAAATTCAAAAATATATTCTCTCTCTGGAAATATTACGTTGCCTAAAACATTCATTTGTCTATCGTTTTTCCTTCTGTTAACTATTGGTTTGACAGGTCGGAATTTGCATAGTGATGGCGGTTGAATTAACCTTGACGCAAACACTACATTTAAGTCTTTCTACGAAGGTACAGTAGATTTGCCCTTTCGTTAAATGCTGAATGAAATTCTGAAACATCTTATTTAGAAATATTACAGTTCCGAAAATATTAATTTGCCTATTCGTCTTCTTTTTGTTAACTATTGGTTTGACAGGTCAGAATTTGCGCAATTATGGCGGTTGGAATTTACCTTGACGTAGACAGTGCTTCCTTTAAGTTAATGCTACAAATTATTACCTGGGTAGAATTGTATGATTAATTATCAAACAGCCTAATCAAAGGATTTTTCAGTCATGAGAAGATGCCGGCTTTCAAAATGGCTTCTTTCAATTCAGGTGCAAAAACTCCCCACTGTAAAAAAATAACTCCATCAGTAGTATAAGTCTTCTTCATTCATTTTCGATGCCATTTTTCATTGAAAGGTTTTTTGTAGAAAAAACGTACAAGCACAGTCATACTTGTCATTATCAGATAGTCAGTTATGTCTTCAAATTTTATATTTGAAATGAAAGAATATCTTCCTGTTTCAGAACAATCTTTAAATTCCTAGTCGGTCCGGCCTTTACTTGCAACAAAAAGGAATATTGATCAAAATTCCGAATCATGACGTAACTGGCATATCTTAGGATTAGGCAGCGGCACACTTACTTTAACAGTCCTACCAAAAGTAACATCTTAACTAAAAACTACTTTTCAGTTTTGCTAAACATTCCATGAGGAAGGGTATTATAATTGGATTTTTTTCTTTGTTAAAGATTCTCAGGAAATTTTTAACTCAAACTTCGAAAAAGTCTTTTGGTTACTTTTATAAACACAGGCATGTGTCACTTACTCTCCACTTTTACGAACCGTTTGATTTCAAGTTTACCTACAAATACCACCATTCATAAACACGTTTTGCTATAAAGAAACTGAAGCGAATAGCAATATTTTTTGTGTAAAAAGTCTGAATGAATGTATTTTTCGGTAAACTTGAACTCAAACGGTTCGTAAAAATGGAGAGTAAGTGACACATGCTTGTGTTTACAAAAGTAATCAGAAAACTGTTTTGAAGTTTGAGTTACAAATTTCATAGGAATCTTCACCAAAGAAACAAAAATCCAATTGTAGTACCCCTTCTTCAGCTTTTAAATTAACATCAACAGTGGTGATTTTGTCACTTTAAGTAAAATATAGTAGGTAAAACAAAACGTTTTGAAGTGAAAATTAATAACAAGACCAAAAGTTATGACTGGTGCACCCTCATATTGAATTACCGGATGGTAACATTTCGAAGAAAACTCCAAGATCTACGAGTAATTCGCCTAAAACATACCCTTCAAATGACATTCAGTTGTTTTATAAGGACAACGTTGATGAGGATTTATTTACAGTTTTTTCTAGTAGGCAGTTGAAAGCGAGCAAATATTTCAAATAAGACATCCAAAAGATTAAACTGATCTTTGCTTTTCACTATTTTGCAGTAAATTTCTTTCGTTCAGCATTAGAATTATGCGTTAAAATTTGAAGTTTAATTGTACTGAACACTTCATATTTCCTCCTAGTTGTTTATTCAGATTCACACAGACACAAAACCTAACTTTTACTAAAGTTGTTTAGGTCTAACTCTACTGAAAAAAAACTCTTTTTTGCGAAATCCACAGGTATTTTGTTTATCAATATGAACTAAAGATCATTAATTATGTCCTTTTTTACAGATCGCTTGTTTTCCCTTGCTCTATCTCATCCATAGAGAGAGCTAATTATCGAGGTTACCTTTGAAGCAAGCACATTTTTCTCGCCCATTTGCACTGAAAGACTTTTATGAGTGCTGCAGTCTGTGTGCAGCCTTCAAACTTTGGTAGTCACAACCAGTTAACGCCTAACTTGAGGGACGCGATGTTTCCGCGTCTGCTTTTACTTGTGCAAGGTGCGCACTTAACCGCTACGGCTATGGCTGCCTAATGACTTTCATTTATGATCTCTCACTCAAAGTAGTTTTGACATTTTGACAAATTTAGAGCTTGTTGACAGTGATGGCTAATCCTTCTTATCAAAGTATTATCGACTATAGACAAACAGCTTTCGAGCCTTGGACCAATTGCATCTGTCTTCCGAATTATATTGAACAGTGCAAATAATGTCTTGGATAATGTGATTCGAATTCCTGTCTTAAACTAAAATAAAGGTTACCTAATTAAAACACAAATCCAATAAATTGCACTGTAGGTGGAAGGAAAGAGTGTTCAACTCCCATGGAGCCTTCATTATCACCCAATGCTATTTTTCATGTTTGTACAAGACTCACGCATACGAGAAGAAGAAGGAGAAGAAAAAGAAGAAGAAGAAGAAGAAGAAGAAGAAGAAGAAAAAGAAAAAGAAAAAAAGAAGAAATTAATTTTTTGCCGGCATTTTCGGTGCTATCAATATGATTTTTTTTAAAAAACCAATGCCAATTCTCGATAAAACCCTTTGCCTGCCATTAATTCAAAATAAGTAACTTACGGTGCACATTTTTCTGCACTACTTAATCTCATAGATATTTTGTTCTCCTGTTTTGACTATTTACCTGTGTTCGTAGCGTAGCTGATAGCTCGGAGTTTTGTCCGGTTGCACGTTGTGAGAGACTTTTTATTCTTGGGATAATATGAGCATAATCTTATGTCAATAAATTTACGAAACAACAAGCAATGTAAACTGATTCATCCACGATTTTCTTTTAAAGGGAGCATCGAGTATCGTTCGACTCTTAAAACGAATCAAATAACAAAAAACTAAACCGTACGGAAGATGTGTACAAAAAGTACTCATAGTAGTTCACCTTTTTAGTCCTTGCAACTGATCTCATTTCCGGGCTTGCCATATGGAATAAATGACATTGGAACCAGTCAGATGTAAGTTTGATGCAATACAAACCTGTGGCCTTTTATAAATCGTCAGTTATGGGGTCGGTTTCTTTACTCCTTGCCCAATCTGTGGTGTGTATTTTTACTACCGTCAAATGACAATGCCTATGATTATTACTATTCGATTCATTTCTAAAATATTACTGAGGTAAGTTTGTAAGGCTAGTTATCATGCAACATAATCGCAAAATATCTCTGTCACATCAGTATGCTGGCTTTTCAAGAAACCTTGACAACAGTAGCTAATGAAGCCCCCCACATATACCCCTAGTCCCAGCATGTTGTCCGACGACAACGGTGCTTATAGAATTTTATAGTTGGGAATTTAGGATACGCAGTGGGATGTTCTTTAATGACTGCTATATGCATTTTATTTTATTGTATTTGGAAGTGTTGTTGATTTATATCTGTAGATTCTCCTAATCTGTATACCGTTTAATGTGTTGCGGAAAAATCCAATTATCAAATTGCAGGTTTCTTGAAATTCCCAAAAAATAGAAATGTTGTTTAGGAGGTTGTCTACTATAACTTATCTGAGGTCCAACTTACCGTTCTGTAGTTAGATAAGCATAGTCCGCGACTGACGGGTGCAAACCAGAATTACATAAGACTTTCAAAACCACCTACCTCTCTAGGCCGGAAGTTTTTTGTTAACGGCAACAGTAGCTTATGTAGGCCCACTCATTAAGCCCTACTCCCAGGATGTTATCCTATGAAAACGGCGGTTAAAGGGTTTTATGGGTGGGGCAATAGGACACGCAGTGGGAAATACTTTAATAACTGCTAAATGCATTTCAATTTTGCTGCATTTAGAAATGTTGATGATTTCTATCTGTAGATTTTCTTAATCTCTATTATCGTTTAACTTATTGTGAAAAAACCCGATTATGAATTTGCAGGTTTCTTGAATTTCCTGAAAAATTGAAATGGTGGTAAGGAAGTCGTCGACTTCAACTAACCTGAGGTCTAACTTACCATTCTGTAGTTAAATTAGAATAGTCCGCGACGACAAGCGCCGCGCACACCTACAATTTACATGCGGGACAACTCACTCCCAGTGGCCGTAGGAACCAACTTTGACTGCATTTTTTTACTCACCACTTATTTCTTACTATTTCATCCTCTGCCTATCCTAATCTCTCACTTACACCCCCTCCCACGAAAACCTTATAACTACCTTTTTCGAAGGGGAAAATGATGGGACTAGGGGTATATGAGCGAGGCTACATAAGCTTCTTTTGCCGAAATCTCTTTCCATAGGTCTCTGAGACAGGAAATCTTTTGGCCTGACGTTCCAGCTTCTGGCTTGAACACATCCGCAGATACAACTAAAAATGATGCTTTTATCTGATAAGAAGTTAAAGCCCGTATACAAAAGGTCAGGCCAACAGAACCTCTTGTTCCGGAGATTGTCTCTTTTCCTTCTGAACTGCTTCCTTGAACTTGCCTGTTCGCTTCTATCACCAAACTTGTCTCCGGTTACCCGCACTTTATATACTCTGTAAAAGAGGACTACGTTGGTAGTTTGAATTTTATTAATTTATGCCCGATACCCTTATAAATCCAAGATATTTTATCGAAAACATGCACGAACATACTACTTCCCCTATTTAATCGGTATGAAATTACGTCAGAAGAAAGGGTAGCTTTGGCTTTTAAGAGTGTTTCCAATATTTTATTTTGTAAAAACATTGAACATTCCATACATAAATCATTTCATTTGTTCGTTTGTTCGTTTGTTCATGCTGTTTATAAATTCTATGACATGGTCAACATCCAGTGCAAAATTGTATGAATACTAAGTTACATCTTCCTAATAGCTTAGAGAAAGGGGTGAGTTTCCGTAGAGTGGATGTATATAGCGTATAGTTTGGAAACCCTTTTATGCGTGTGTAGCGGCGAGTCGGGTTGGAAATAATTCAGCGGAATGCTTGAAAAGCATACACTATGGTCCACATCTAGTTCAAATTTTAAGGAGTACTAGATGACAGCTAACTAATAGCACCCTTAAACACAATGTATACCGCAAGCAGTTTCGAAAGCCTTAATGCAAGCGTAACAGCAGGCCGGATTTATAAGTATTCGCCAGTTGCAACGCATTTTTTAACCAAAAACTATCATTTTTTCAAATATAATATTTGAAGACTGAACTTGCTACCAAGTGCGTGTAATAGCGTATAGTGCAGTGCCTTTTTCTATAAAAGATATCTAAATGTATAAGAACGTTGAAACCAATGAAAAAAATCCATACAACCTAAGTAGTCCTTTAAACGGCATGCAATTTGCGCAATTTGCCGGAAAGATGCTCTCCTCGAAAAATTGACATTCTGAAGTGACATACAGTAGGTCACATATCTGATGCAAGGTTGGGGATTGAGGGATTTAACACAAACTTGAGGTCGTCTATTTAGTTCATTGGTTGGCTTGAGGCACAAAATGCTGTTTACTAGAATTTCATTCCGTTCAGGTCAGTAAACTTTGAGAAAATATAAGCAGAAATGGGCGAAATCCAACGTTTGTTGATACCCAAGGAATTTCCTATACTATTAAGCACTGCGGAGAAAAGATTCATATTTGTGCGTGCTGAAGTATAAAAAACATTCACAAAGAGCAGAAAAAGTTAAATTATATTTGTTCACTACAGAGAAAATTTTGTTTTGCGTGCATAAAATTGAGGTTAGTGTACTTACGAGATACAGGACGAGAGTCGAGAAAATGTTAATGAATCTAATTAACAAATGTTCGCTCTACAAATATGTTACGTTTGGTGCCCTAAGGATAAGTAATTAACTTACAAGACGCAAAAGTGTGTTTTACTTCGCCAAAATTAGTAGGCCTATTTGACTTTAGATGGACTCCCTCGTAATCTCATATGTTTTCTAATTAACCTCGTAAACTAATTCTATCCAAATATTGTCAAAATATAGACGGAAATCAATAAATATCAAAACTCTAAACGGAAGAAGTAGAAGATTACCATGCTTAAGGATATTGAAGGATATTTTGGGTCACTCTGTGGTCCAATTAAAACCAAAGAACACTGCCCCAAAGTAAAAGAAGGCATTGAAAACTGCTCTGATTTACGTAGAAATGAAAGTTCTTTCATTTCCAGCACAATATTTTCCTCTCAGTTTTAGAGAAGTCAAAAACCGGTCAAAATATGCCATTTTAATCTTGGTTTTAACTTCGAAAAACGCATCTTTCACAGATATTCGACTTCAATATATCTAACTAAAACGTTTTTTGAGGAGGTAACTTGTTCTTGAAAGTTTTTTAATTAATCTAAGTCGTATTCATTCTCGGCTTTTGTTGTGAAAATTCATTTTTCTCGGCAATGAGTTGACATGTTTGGGTGATTCTAAAGTCATGACCCACACAGGCAGCTATCAAAGGAGGAATGTTTAAAAACTCATTATATCGATAAATGCTTTTAAGATATTTCTCATTTCTAAGTTTTCGGTAAATAGGTTGAAGGAAATCGGTATTTATGGACAAACAAAGCAAAACTGTGAGATTCGTTGAGTTTTCAGCAGCATTTCCAAAACAGTTTGCTGCTCGTCGCACTTGAACTCTCAAAATATTTTTTTTAATGTGTGACAAACGGAAATTTCTTTCAACATACACAAGATGGTATGAATTTGGTTTAAAGTACAACCGTAATCTAACTTTTTACTAAACAGCCAGCTTATCCGTGTGTGGCCGTCAATGTATTTTTATTCCGCTCAACAGCCGGAATGTGATTTCCATAGAAAATCCTTTTGCAATTGTCAAAAGAAATTGATGCAAAGCATGCAAGAATCTTTTCGTGCATTAAAAACGGAAATGTATCCGAAGATTCAAAATTTGGAAACAACTTTACTTAAGGTGGCTTCATCCATTTCTGACACATTTAGTGCAAGTTTAAATGTTATTGGAAAACATTTAGTTTATAATAATTTTGAATTCATACTTATTCTGTATTATCTTGCCATCCTTTTCCATTCCCATGCCTTAAACACACTTTAATTTCACATTATACCAGTACCTTTTCATATTGCCATTTCTTGAGTTTGCAGTTTTTTGAAAATTACATTCTTCTATGCTAATAAATAGTATTTTCTCAACCAAACTCTGACTTTTTTGCTTATAGTTCTAACTTTACTGCTCTTTTAGTTTGGGGACACGCCGCATAAGCTGACTTCCCTCAAAATGATTTTTTTTTGAACTTATTGCATGAGATTGTCCACTAACTGCATATATATATATATATACATATCCTGGGAGTAGGTTGCAGGCTAGGTAATATTACCAGCTTACCTAAGTTACTTTTTTTCGAATTTTGAACGCGAGTTAGAATTTAATTGACAGTTCATGAAAAAACAAATATACTGAAGAAAGGCTGCAATGCAGGTGCGCTGCGCTAGTAAGCGGACGATAGCCACGTTGGCTACCGGCATGCGTTTGTCGAGCTGCCCTGAATCTCAGCGGGACCTGGACCACTGCAGGTGATACGCCTCTGATGGATGTAGATGTCTTTGCCCTCGGAACATCCTGGGTGTGGGAAAAGAGCGCAAAGCAGATTTAGTCCAAGTCCACGCCAAGGTAAACAAATTCAGACACTGGCCAGGGCTGCATCCACCTCACGATATAGTGGACATCTAAGAAGGTCAACTTTTTGTGAATAATGCTGCATTTGGGACATGTCACCACACTTAATCCCATTGTCGGCCGTCATTAGTTAGTCTTGCCCTGAGAATACACTGTACACGTAGATAGTAAGTGAATTAATTCTTGCTCACTATAATCCGGTTCTTAAGGGAATTTGGTTCTTTTGGGCAGTGAAAGTAGCATAAACACGGTGTTTCCTATTCTTTATACCGGCCACTATAATACATTGACGCTTTAAAACGGTCAAACATTTTGCTGACTGCCTGTTTATTGAGGTTTCTCACCCTCTTCACTCTGAACTAATGGCTACAAAGTCTTCCCGTACTATGCACCGGAGCTTCTGTCATGTGTCTTGCCATACATTGGCTTATCAGCACTCTGTACTCTCATGCATAGAACGCTTTTTCACGTGAGAAGAAACAGAAATTGAAAAGGAGAAAACCGACTTGTTTCTATGACAGATGTGGATATCATGTAAACTTTTAACTTTGTGTATTCTATTACCTTTTACCTTATCTTATTTTTTCCATCCGTGAATGGAGCCATTTCTGTTGAAAATTTTCGATATTAACTTCAAAATAAAGCATATTTCTTATTCAAAAATGTAAAAAGCGTGTGATGCGTTTTATCGTTAACTCTGCTGGGAGCTACTTGGCTTAACTGAACATTGTAAATCGTGCTGATCAGTATCTAAATAGCAGGGTTCCCCAACAAATGCAGCATGAATGAGATGGTCCTTACAATCTGCCTTCTAACCTAAAGCAAGTGATTTTGATTGAACTACTTTAAAACTTGGAACTTCTTTCCAGTACCTAATATAAAGGTTACAAAGCGGGTGTATGGCAACAACAAACCTATTCAAGTTGGCTAAAGCAGTGACAGTGGTTGGAAGTTTCGCTGAGGAAAACCTTTACACAGCCTTCGTCAGAAATTGCGAACTGGTGTATTTACTTTCAGTTTCATACCTGTTCCCAACCTGTCATATAATGGTCAATATAAGGGCTAAAAAGTTTGTTGGCGGCTCCTTGCAAGATTCCGGGATTTTTTCCGACTCTATGCAGACTTTAAGCGTCGATAGAGCTCTGTTGAGGACAACAGAGACGAAACTGTCAGGAACGGACTGTGAATGCAACATATCTGCAATAAATTAGATGCAAAATCTAATTTGACTGTTAGTCTCGATCTGTATTTGTTGTCTTGTACCAGTTGATGACGGAACCACACTGTGACCCCAGTGAAGTATCGAGCTAACAGTATTCCGTTGCGCAGTTATTAGTATCGGGACATGAATGAGCATTTTCAGTTATATCTTCTAAAACTCCAGCTTTTATTTTCTGTTTTCAGATTCAATATCTGAATAGATTGCTAGGTGGGGCTTGCCATCAGAAGACAGGAAACACCTAAGGAATACTCCATAAGATGTTGTACATTTAACCTTGTCTCAATTTTCTACTAGATGGGAACAATTTCATTATTTTGTGGACGTTTTCAGAACGGCGCTGCTTTTAGGTCCTTGAACTTAACAGTTAAACAGTATTCTCATCTGAAAATATTGAAAAACTGGCGATGTTTCTTGCTTGTATGAGCTAAATTCTCATTCTATCTAGATATTTTCTAGTCAAAACATATGGTTAGGAGCTGTGACAATTTTTTGTAGCTGCATGCTGCAACTATGAGTGGTAAAGTTCATCGTTGGATGCCCTAGCGTCTCTTGTATAAATCTAGATTCCAAGATTGTTACATTGTGATCGGACTTTTTAAATCGAGCTCCAACCTTCTAGTTGACATAATTCGACTCTACTGAGTAAACTTCATCCTTACATCTACAAATCTACGGCAGTGTGTTGTCGCATCCAAAGTCGATGTCTGTAAGCACACCTCTTACCCCTGCAAATGTAGGCGCAAAAACTGTTGTCTGGAATCCCGACTGACTTTCGTACACTCTCCTATCAAGTTCGGTATTATTCAAATTAGGAAAAGGTACTTCGTAGCTTTTGAACTTCAGCTGATCAGCTAATAATCGTACAGGTGAAGCTGACGCAGTTTTTATGTTGGATATACCAGCATTCAACTCATTTTCGACAAAAAAATCGGGATCAAACCGGATGAGTACTGCCCCGCAGACCTCGTCGTACGTTTATTCAATAATACATACGGCAAAAAGACTGTCACTAGGTAACTCAACTTGTGCAGATAATCACACTGAGGGGAGAGGTGCTAGGTGTGAACATGTTTTTCTACTTGTGAGGTATTTATACAGAATTGCTGAAATATCTATCCAAACTCGTAGTCAGTACCAGTGTTGAAAGTATAGCAGAACTATTGCGTTTGTCTAGGAGGTTCACTAAATTCTAGTTAGCTTCACTTTTATCACTCATAGTGGTACACCATTGTCGACTTATCCCTAAACCAAAGGAAAAGAAATTTTGCTTATTGTGTTGGTAATTTAGTATTGTGAGTTTTCTATGTCATTATATATCTCTGTCAGACCAAATGGATTAAATCTTCTTCTCAAGAGATCTTCGTCATTACTGGCCACGTTTTCCTGTTTCAATGTTTCAAAAATTGCCAAGAATTCAGTCTCGGGGGTTTTCATGATAAGAATGCACCTACTAAGTTAAGCCATTTCTTTCATGCTGAGTAAAATAATCAAGACCGAAATATCGTCACCGATATACGTCAAATCGCAGAAACGGCAACAGAATAAAGTTTTGCTACTTAATTTCATGTATAAAAGCCAAGAAGCTGAAGTCATACTCGTGCGCGTTCCCGACCACCCGCAAATTTATTCTTGTTGACTATTTTATGGGACCGCATTCACGCTCGATGTGCTATGTTTACATTTCTAAACAGTTCAGATTTTAGTGCCTCTCTACTGGAATAGGACAAAGTGTTAGCCTAAAAGCATTACTAGATGTTTACCTAGTCGGCAAAATACAGGCGCTTCTTGTTTGACAGGCACTTTAGTATGCGAAAACATATTGTGAAAATAGGCCCAATCGACGACTGATTACAGTAAGGTGGACTGTTTACCGAATTTTAGGGAAACACACTTCTCCCGCAGAAGAATATCAGTTACAGAAGCGTACAACTAACTCCTACTTATGGAAATGATGATAGAATCTTACTAAAAGCAATGCCGAAATGATTGAGAACGGAATTGTGAATGAAAAAGAAATTTTTCCCTGAAAGGCTGTGCTCCGTATTGGAATGAATAGATGGCGTGACTCGTTTCATGTCAGAATGAATGCTCATTTTATGGAGCTGAACAGTCAACATCGTAAACAATAAAAAGCATTTTCTCGTATTTGGCCAAGCTCAGGTACAGTATAAATTCTTGTGCGCTTTGTAAATTCTTGATACCACGTTAACCGGTTACAACTGGGTTCTCTTTAGATCCAAAGCACCAGTCTCAGCATTTTGTCTTACGAAAGCGATGATTATAGGGTTTGGGTGTGGATATATAGGATAGGCAGAGAAGAAAATTTTAGCAGTAAAAAGTGAAAAATGTAGTCGAAGTTGAATCCCGCGGCCGCTGTGAGTAAGCTGTTCAGCATGTAAATTGGAGGTGTGCGCGGCGCTTTGCGCAGCGGACTATTCTAATCTAACTCCAGAACGGTAAGTTGGACCTCAGGTAAGTTGAAGTAGATGACCTCCTAACCACCGTTTCAATTTTTTGGGAATTCCAAGTAACCTGCAATTTGATAATTAGGTTTTTCTGCAATACGTTAAGCAATAATACAGATAAGGAAAATCTACAGATATAAATCAACAACAATTCTGAATGCAGCAAAATTGAAATGCATTTAGAAGTTATTAAAGTATGTCCCACTGCGTGTCCTATTGCCCCACCTATAAAACCTTATAACCACTGTTTCCGTAGGATATCATCCTGGGAGTAGGGCTTAATGAGGGGGGCTCCATAAGCTACTGTTGCCTCAAAGTTATACTGCAGCTTTTTGAAAACTTGAATCAGCATGGGGATACATTTGCTCTGATGGAACTAGAATTTAATAATACACTTGGAGTTGTTCGAAGCACACACAACGTCGGCATGGAGCCGGTTTATTCCTGACAAAAACAAGCACCCATGCCGAGCTTTGCAGTCACCCAGAACCTGTCTTGTCACTAATAGTTTTATTAGTAGGTGCTTCTATTAGGCAGCTGATGTGAAACTAAGCAGGCTTCGGTTCAAAGTGATCAAAACTAAGCTCCATACCGTAGTTTCGATCCTATTCTTCTCTACAGTCCAATTAATGATCAAAAATGTGTACCTACTTTTCTATATTGTCACTTACCATACTGACAGACCATATACTAGCTAAAAGGCCCAGACACGTGTTCCATCTGTACTCTTCCGCTTTTTAACACAGCTGTGAGGCGTCCAGCTTAGTAGTGGGTCCCCCAGCTATCCCTGCTTTGCTTTTTGGTTGATATGCCGGTTTTGAAAGATCAACTTTTTAATTCCTTTCGGAAATCGATTATGTTGTCGGTATACATCAGCATATTTAAGATTTATAGGCATACCTATGTATATAGAAAAGAATGTGCGCTTTATATGCTTTTCAATTGACCCAATTGTGAAAAATGCATGGCCTCAGTGGGATTTGAACCCATTTCAGCAGGGAATGCTTTAGTATGGCTGATGCCGATATGGGTTCGAATCCCACCGAAGCCATAAAGTGTTCACAAGTGGGTCAATTTTATTATGAAATTCTGCCAAACCCCTTTTTATAATTTCATACTTTTATTTAAGTACAAAGTAAAAGTGTTAATTGGTAAGCTTTAAGTGGGGGTCTTCTAGGGAACTGCAAGTTTAATTCTGCTCATTGAGTCCTAATCTAACTCGCAGGCATGCCTGTATATTTTAGCTTTGTTCATATAGATCTTTAAGCAAACTTTGATGAGTAGACAGTATTCCTTTGTTATCTTAAAACGTCTGATGACGCTTAAATGGATTTCGAGTGAATGCTACAACTACATCGGTCTAAATTTACTGCATAGCTCCCAATAGGGCTCTTTTTTATCGAACCATGTAATGCCTTTTATTGGCAGTTTGAACAACATGAGGAAGCAGTTTCTGCAGCCGCATTATTTTAAACATCGGCAGAATGCTCCCTTTTTTGCGGCCTTTTTCGGCATTTTCTCCCGAACATTTAACTCGCGTACTGTCGGCCTTAGTTCTTTTCAACTCAACAACTCAAGCAGGAAACTCGTCCGGTTCCCCCTTTGCCTGTCACGGTCAACTGATTACAGCGGCGTTGGTGTTTGTGGTGCTGACACAGTTAACTCGAATTCTCTGGCTTCAAACAGAGATGGGTAGGCGGTATGTTCGGCCATCGAGGTGAAACTGCTCATTTAAATCTCCTTTACTTGCTTACCTGAACTGCGCGCTTGGTCTGTTTTGTGATGATGAGCTGCTGGACGTGGAATTTTCAATATTTTAACGGCGTTAAGTCCAAAACGGAAAAACACTGTAGAAGGGCTTACTATTGAATTTCAAATATTTGGCAGGATTCTTACGTTTGACAAATAGCACTCCTGTATAGATATGAATACGGAAATGTATTCAACCTACGAGATCAGCTCGAATTGTTTACTTCCAAAAATCATGCCAACAAAGCCCTTAAAGCAAAATAATGTTTCATACTTTCCTCCTGATTCCCCGGCTGGGTAAAGAAATGCCTATATCGGTGTTGTAACTTGCCGTACTAATAGCTCAGGTACTAGCTAAGAGGCCCAGACACGTGTTTTACTGGTATTCGGCCACTACTTGACACAGCTGCGATAAGTCCGGCTCATCAGTGGGTCCGCCAGCTTTCTCTGTCTGCTTTCTGGTTGATATACCAGTTTTGAAAGTTCAGCTTTTTAATTTCCTGATAAATGAATTTCTGTTTGCGGTATATATCAGTATATTTAAGGTCTATAGGCGTAGACCAAAACTGTATGTGAATATTTGGGTTGAACCACGTCAACCACTGCGAAATATACACATGCTGCCATCAGACAGTCGTTAGTAGTATAAATTGATGTTGTAACTTACCATGCTAACAGCCTAGGTACTTGCTAAAAGGCCCAGACACGTGTTTTGCCGGTATTCTGCCGCTGCTTGATACAGCTGCGAGGGCTCCGGCTCATCAGTGGGTCGCCCGGCTTTCCCTATCTGCTTCCTGGTTGATATACCGGTTTTGAATGTTCAGTTTTTTAATCTCCAGCGAAATCAATTTCTGATCGGGGTTTATATCAGCATATTTAAGGTCTTTAGGCGTAGACCGAAATTGTAAGTGTATATTCATGTTAGACACCGTCAACCCCTGTGAAATATACACATGCTGCCATCAGACAATCGTTAGTAGTATAAATTGACGTTGTAACTTACCATACTAACAGCCTAGGTACTTGCTAAAAGGCCCAGATACGTGTTTTGCCGGTAATCTTCCGCTGCTTGACGCAGTTGCGATGGTTTCCGCTCATCAGTGGGTTATATTGCTGTATACCACGAACAGAACTTAATTCCTAAGGAAATTTTAAAGCTTAGCTTTCCAAACCGGTATACCATCCCGAAAGCAAAGCAGGGAAAGCTGGGAGACCCACTGCAGTTGTGTCGAGCAGCGGTAGACTACCCGCAAAACACGTGTCTGAGCCTTTTACTTGGTACCTGGGCAATCAGTATGGTGTGTTACAACATCAATATATACTACCACAGTCTGCCCGTTGGCAGCATGTGTATAGAACGCGGTTATCCCACAGTGGTTGACGGGTTTCAGCCCAAATATACGTTAACAATTTCGGTGTGTGCCTTTAGATCTTAAATATATTGATGTTTACCGCGAACAGAATTCAATTCTAAGGGAAGTAAAAAAACTGAAAGAAGGGCCTGCAAGACAAACAGCCTGTGCTCAGGCCATTCGTAGTTCGATTAATTGCAGGTATACGAAGGTGTGTATAATTTTATTAACAAAGCTATCGGTTAGTGCAGCATGTAACAGATTGATATCATGCCCCAAAAAGAATCTCGCGATGAGGAAATTTGACGGTTTACAGAGCCACAGCGTCCCACAAACAACGTGGTCACTTGAGTTGCCGTCTTTATTTGCCATAGTCCACACCGAAGTGTCCCAACTCGTCGGATAAGGGAGTTGGCAAAAATTCCCATTCTGTGTGGCATGAGGTTGAGATATGGTCGGCTGATAATGGCTGCTTACCCTTAAATAGCCGCATCAATCTTTTCTATTTCTACCGGCAGCATCTCGTCATTATCGCTGATTGTCACTTTATGGCTTGTATAGGCGAAACGCATTTAAATCGCACGATTATAAAGTATTGATTTAATGGCATTCACACGTAATTATGCTAGTTCTCTGAAATGCTGCCTAGCTGGTTGTTGTCTGTGGTCTATTCAAGCTTTGTCTTGCAACGCTGCTGGATAGAAAACGCTTTGAATAAAAATGGAATATTTCCTGAGTCAAGAAAAAAAACAAATCGTCTGATTTATTCATCTGACAGTCGTGTTTGCAGTAGGTCAAGACCGCAGTATCTGGAAGGAATTCTGACTGCCAGCGGTTAGAATCCGTTTTTCAGCCGAAGACTCCTTACAATTTCCTCCCATGTTCTTTATTTCCCTAAACCTGACTTATTAATAGCTTAAGTAGCTTAAAGGATAAATTATGTTACAAGTTCGATGTTCCATGCATCGGTTACATCCGTGGCTTTTAAATTCCCATCTTTTAAAAGGCAGTATTTGTAAGGTTTTGCGCCCGGTCCCTGTCATTTAATGTTGTTGCAAAAAGATTCGTTAGCCTATTAGATTTTTTTAGTTGAAGTTGTAGACTCTTGATTTCTAAAACATCTGGGATTTACTATGAATTAGCTGCTCTATTTCAGATATATTAGGGGATGGACCTTTGCTTTCGAAATCCTCCCCATATTTTCATAATTCGTTGGCATGTTGTAATAAACAGCACGAGTTTTTTTTCAGAAATTAATCGAGAGTCCGCTCTTGCTCACTGCTTCTACCCTGGTTGCTTAAAAAATAAACTTACTTTGAGTGGTAAGTGGAACTTTAAATTCAGTTTACTTGATATGGACAACCTAAGTTTTTGTCCCATATTTGGAAATTTTCTTGCCGCTTTTCCTCATGTTACGCATTTCTAGCATCGACATGAGGCATTAAAGATTGCATTTTCGTTCATCAGTTCACTGTGCGTGTTAACGTTGCTGAATGTCTTCGTTGTCTTAAAATGTCAGGTGAGAAGTTTAAAATGTTGGTTAATTGCTCACTGGCGGGTGCAAACCAGAATTACATTAGACTTTTAAAAACAATCAGCCCTCTAGGCCGGAAGTTTTCTCTTAACTTGAACAAATATGGATGATTTTCATGAATTCAAGTTAGGCGAACGAACGTTTTCGGTTATTCTTTTTCAGGCTAGTACAATAATATAAGGAAGGGTAGAGTTAACAAAAGTTTAAGCAAATAATCAGGAATAATTAGGGCGTGGGTGTTAAGGGATCAAGAGGTCAGATTCTTATCACAATTTGGGACCAGATAGGGGGAGGGGGAAGGGGCTCCGACAATTAGTTCATTTTGGTCCCGTCGTTCCTGTCTCACGTCTTGTTGAGAAATGTCGGGACGTAAGGTCACTAAAACTTTTGTTAACTCTAGCCTCCCTCATAGTATTGCACTAGCCTGGTGATGACTAATCAAAAACTTCGTTCGCCTAACTTGACTTCTTTAATGCTTACATGGGGTATCATCGCTGAACTTAAACGATCGATAATTTTGTTAAATTGATCATGGGAAGAGTATACATGGGGTCTATCCTACAACGAATCAAATTCATATTCGCAGGTCTTTGACTCTACCCATCTCTACGCATCTCCTTCTTCTGATCTACCCAAATTCTTCACAACGGCGCGAGTACAACTGGTAATTTATCTTGTGTACGAATTCATAGGCGTTTTTAGCACAACAAAAACGAGTACTTTTGGTCACTGGAACAGTTTAATAGAGCCGTGGGTGCTTGTGTTTGCGTTAGTTTGCTACTTGTCACCTGCAAAAGATTTTCCTGTTGTCTCTATTGCAGGTAGTTGACGAAACTGTCAAAGCGCCCTGCTGGGCACGCGCCAGCGCGCACCAGAGTGGAGACGCGTTTCTACCGCTTGACTGCCCTCCCTCCCCCCTGCTCCTTCTCAACGTAGTAAACAACTCCTGCAAACAGCACCGCACGACTTCCACCTAACCGCATAGCGAACACCATCTTTTCCCGTCATTCAAACCAGGTTGGTTGGCTAGCCGCGCCGAGTAGCTGCCGAACACTTTTCTCTGTGCGTTTGCTTTGCATAAAATACACTCATGCCCCTAAACTTCCTGCCTTTCGGACAGGAGATGAAGGCGAAGAGAAGAGTATACAAGCTGTAGCTAGTCACATGAAATTCTAACCAGAATTCTGAAATGCGTTTTCAGTTAGGTTGAGGACGGCTCAGGTGTCTTTACCATATTGCTTATAATTGATCATAATGCCGAAATATTTTAGTCACGCTGAGATGTCGGCTTTTGAAATTAGCTTCTTTTCTGTAGTGTTTACAAGGTACACTCGGTAAAAACTGCTTACTGATTGAATATCAATTTACCCAGTAATTTATAAGCGCCTTATAAATTTAAATATAATTTATAGGAAACATGCGCCATAATATTATTCTTAACACTTATTTGGTAACAATTTACGCTTTCTTCTGATTTTATGCTCAGTTTTTGAAAAAGGTTTGCAATTAAGATATGTTTAGGAAAGTAAAATGTCCATTTATTAGTACTCCTTATGAAGTATAAAATATAGTTCACATACGTTATAAAATTGTATGAACAATGCATGCATCCATAAAAATATGCAACCGCATCCTTAAACCAAAGGCAAGAACTTCCTTTTTTTAAACATGATGAACACTGCATTCAGTTTGTTAAACTTGACTTCAGTTCTAGCAGTCGATGGGTTTCAAATTCATTCGGCAATTTATAAATTTTCTTAAAACCGAAGGAAACCCAAAATTTAAAGAAGGTGTAATTTTCTGTCAAATTAGTACAAGAAATAATTTTTTAGTGCATGCTTTCAATAAAATATATTTAAATTTATAAAGGCAGTCAAAATCAATGATAAAAATGCATACTATTTAAGTGGCAATTTTTTACAGAATCAACTTTTTCGCAGCAGTCAAAAAGAAGTTTATCACAGAGTCGGCATCCTAGCGTGACTGAAAATAATTGCAATTGGACTGAGTGGCAAACAGTATTACACCCTTACTCAACGTTGGTTTGCGAGTGATTCCCGGTCTTGTTCAAATTGCGGAATGTTGCTTGCAGCACCCGCCATTTTGTACTACCTAATTAAAGGCACAGAGGAAAGTATGATTCTCATGCATGAAAAGTACACTGCTGTGAGCAATTTTCCTAGGTCGAGTACACGGATCGAGAATCACTGTCACGTAAAAAATTGTCATTAGGATGTGAAGCCAACAGCCCCCAGTCCCAGTGATCTCAACATGCCGAAATCCTCATACGGGTGGTGTGAAAACTATGACTATCCACCCTATGACATTTTAAACCTTGTCCGACGCTCATATTTTTGAGAAGAAGAAGAAGAAGAAGAAGAAGAAGAAGACTCGATCACTGGGACAATATGTTTATTCGCCTGACGTTTCGATATCCGTCGTGGATTCGTCATCAGAGACATGAGTAGCAGAACGGTTAAGTATGCACAGACGTTTGCAGTATTTATAGGACACAGTCATTACTGCAAGCATGCAGCGACAATTAACGTTAATTGCCTTCTTGTGCGTGGACTGCTTGTTGGACGGCATGCGGGCTCTGACCTGTTGAACTTTCGTCACGGGCGGTGAGCTCGGGCATGATGATTTCTCGGCCATCTGGCTCCCCGGTGTTGGCGTACGATGAGGCGGTGGCCTGTCCGTTCCTCAAGTGACGGCTTGCTTTGGCCAAATTGAATCTCAAAATTAATTATGGATTGGGCAAATCGTTGTACTTGTTTATGGATTGGGGGCTCGTAACCCATGACTCAAGTAGTTCTCGGCTCACCCGATTGTCACCTCTTGCGATAATTTCGGCCTCATCAAATTTGAAGGTGTGGCCGGGTCTCGTCGAATGAGCCGCAACTTGAGAATTGGCATCATTTCGCCGCATTGCAGCCACGTGTTCGGCAATTCGCGTCCTGAGAAGTGTGCCAGTTTCTCCGACATAGCTGCTTTGACCGCAACTGCGCCAGATCCTGTAGCCGACCCCAGGCGTCAGATAATGAAGCCAAAAGACCCTTTGCCACGGCAAGAAACATTTGGGGTCATCTACAGGATCTGGTGCAGTTGCGGTCAAAGTAACTATGTCGGAGAAACTGGCAGACTTCTCAGGACGCGAATTGCCGAACACGCGGCTGCAATGCGGTGAAATGATGCCAATTCTCAAGTTGCGGCTCATTCGACGAGACCCGGCCACACCTTCAAATTTGATGAGGCCGAAATTATCGCAAAAGGTGACAATCGGGTGAGCCGAGAACTACTTGAGTCATGGGTTACGAGCCCCCAATCCATAAACAAGTACAACGATTTGCCCAATCCATAATTAATTTTGAGATTCAATTTGGCCAAAGCAAGCCGTCACTTGAGGAACGGACAGGCCACCGCCTCATCGTACGCCAACACCGGGGAGCCAGATGGCCGAGAAATCATCATGCCCGAGCTCACCGCCCGTGACGAAAGTTCAACAGGTCAGAGCCCGCATGCCGTCCAACAAGCAGTCCACGCACAAGAAGGCAATTAACGTTAATTGTCGCTGCATGCTTGCAGTAATGACTGTGTCCTATAAATACTGCAAACGTCTGTGCATACTTAACCTTTCTGCTACTCATGTCTCTGATTACGAATCCACGATCCTGGGTTCGAATCCTAACTATGCCACTGCATTCTTCATAATAAAGTCAAAGTAATTCTGAAAATCTTCCAAGTCCGTTTATCAATCAAGTGTGCTGGATGTTCATTTGGTGGATTCTAGGTTGACTGCTAAGAGGATCCTCCTTGGACCGTTAGTTTACTATATCAGAATTGATGGATACAATGCGTAGTAGTAGGCTGGACGCGTCAATTGACTCAATTGTGATGTGTGTGTAATTGGATGTGAAACTGACTTTATAATCTATTCGGTAACTTCCGAATTATTGTGCTTTCTTTGTGCTCCACCGCACACTGAGTTTGAACAAATCGATAGCCCCTCTCATGCTGCATTTCAAGTAAATCGGTGCTACTTAAATAATGTCAATGGTGTTTTATGGTAATTATTTATTCACAACCCATGCTCAGTTAGCTTATGGCTCGCTTAAATTTAAAAATAGGATATAAAAAATAGGCATACCAGGCTGTATTTACAGCATGACGATTAATGACTAGTCTGATCATACAATGTTCGTATTTTATGTGTGTGTGATTATCAAAACGGACGAGAACGGGTCATCCCATAATTAACAGCCCTGGTATCAAGTAATTAAAATACAGGGTGTCCCAAAAAAATGTATACACATTTTTCAAAATTGTTTCTTTGAGGTTTATTCTAATTTTATGATTTAAAAAATGCAAATTTATTCAGAAGTATCATTTTATTGTTCTTCCACTAAATTTTCACTGTGTTTTATATAATTGAGAAAGAGAGAAGCCATTAAACATGAATTCGCCCACATACCAATGGAATTGTTTTATGGTGTGTGCGATTCCATTCCTTCACATTATCAGCTGTGTCTGGATGAAAGGGGTGTCAGTTTGAGAACATGCAGTGAGAAGACAATAAAATGATACTTGTTATTTTTTACACTTTTTAAATGATAAAATTACAATAAATACCAAGTTTACAATATGCTAACATGTGTTTATGTTTTTTGGGACACCCTGTACTTTCTGCTGTCTAGTTTATGGCAGAAGTACCCAAGCCAAAAGCTCCAAGTTAAGCTGATCGGTTCATATGTTGCAAGCTTTCGGGCGCAAGATTAATAGTTCGTATCCCCAGGGATTTCTCCAAAGGCCGAAGGACTCGGGTTCGAATCGCAGGTCATTCGAGCATGAAGTCAGGGGTGGCTACCTGACGACGGCTTATAAGCAGGAAAGAGCTATCTCAGTCTCCCTTGCCTTTCAAAGCATTTTTCTCCGGTAATAATTTGAAGCAAGACAGAATTGCAGAATTTATTCGCGCGAATAAATTTCGAGAGCACTTTTCAGCTGCTTCCGCTCCGTGCATGAACAACGAAATACTAAGAGAACACATCAATTTGAATTTTCACAAAATCGATAAAAGCAAGGTCGTATCAACGTGGAAAGTAGCCGAAAGTTATGTCAACTGTTAAACTTGGGACCAAAAGAAATGGGGGAAATTTAACAAAGTAAAGGTGTGGTATTTATTTACCACGGCAGTTGAAGATTGACTACATGGTCTAGTTGCTTACATAGGTCGGGTTTCTCCCGCCGTATGTAGGATGCTTCCATGTAGCGTAAGGTCCGGTTTGTTCGTGCTCGAACAAGAACGCGGAAAGATATGTTAGTGTCAACCGAATGACCATTGTCTAGTAGGTGTTTTGTAATAGATGAACGTTGTACTTTGTTCTCCTGTTTTAAAAGCCAAGTAGGCAAATGCTCAGCAGCCCTGGTTGCCAATTGCCTTTGCGTACGGCCAATGTACTTGCATCCGTAAGTGCAGGTAAATTCGTTTACGGAGTTTGAGGTGGCGTGCAAAGGCAAGGTATCCTTTGGCCGGTTAATTGGGAGCCTTTTTTGTTGGAAAGAGGAAAACAAGTTCGGCTGCATAGTAAGTCCTTTGTATAGAACAAAGTAGTCTTCGCTTGATTGTATTCGCGATGTTGTCTCCTTTAAATTGTAAGGATATAAAAACGGCCTTTCTTGGAACCGACTGGGACAGCCAATCACAGGTGCCATAGACTGCTATTGGCTTAACAGTTGAACAAGTGGCCAGTGACTCATTCTCGTATGACGTTTATGCATTCATGCCCACAGCATGCTAGTAGACGGACGTCAACGCAGGGCCCGGCCTGCTGCGCATTGGAACACTGAGATTCTGTATATAAAAAACAACTGCTACTGGTCTTACCCCTTCTCTTCTTACGCGTGATAGTTTTCGTGCTCTCAGCACACCCATGGTGTAGATCCCTCCGACGATTATTTACAAAACATGCTGTTCACAAGACTGCCAGGATGCCCAGCTGCAGAGCCTATCTAGTCGATTTCATATCCCATGAAATATCAACCGAAATTATGAAAAGACTTTCGATTCGAAAAAAATTACTGAGATAGAGTTCTAATAGTGCTTACCTCGCAGCCTAATATTAAGACATTTTGGTCGTGGCATAATTCCAGCTTTTGAACGAGTTTCGTTCTGATGGCCTGCAAAAGCATACGCTCTAAAAATGGCTATATAAGTAGTGCGAATTTTTTCATTGATCTTTTATGCGCTCATAAATTAGAATATTGTCTTTATTTTTAAATACTTACAATTGTCTCTTTTTACCCGTTTTGTAGCAAATTACGCTGATTTCAAATTGTACGCTAGAAGAAAGTATATCTGTCGGTTTAAAAAACAAAAATGGCTGAATAATTTTGAACCCTACCAATCGTTACATTTGTATTCGAGATTGCCGAACTGCATGCTGCATATAAGCCATCTTAAAAATCGGGCAGCTCTGTGAGCTTTGAGGAAGTCATTTCACAGTGGTCATAAACATTTTCAAAAGATGTGGATCATTAAAGAAAGGAAGATGTCATGACAGAGGATGAATTTCTGTTCGCCTGACGTTTCGAAATCTGTCGCGGATTCTTTATCAGTGACAGAGACATTAGGAGAAACTTTCTGGGGCTCGCATATTCGGCTTTGTTGGCGATGTGGATCATGTTCTCAACGTAATAGGGAACATTAATAAATTGAAGGATACGATGTGGTCTGAATAAACATTTCATGGTCTTAAAAATGCTCCGAGTATTAACTTTTAAAACTGCCGAATACCCTTTCTTTCAGTGTAAAATCTAACGTAGGCATACTTTTGTATCAAACCAGTACAAGCACGGATATGTTTTTACATTATTTCTATGAATCATCCTTGTATTTTTAAAGCATACTGAAAATTGATTCGAAAAATGCATACTACTTGAGTAGCCATTATTTACAGAACGTGCTTTTCGCAGTTGATTAGAAGGGAGCCCGTTCAAAAGCCGGCATCCGGACATGACTAAAAGAACTTGCGATTAGTCTACACGAGAACCTATATTAAAACTCTACTTAAGTAATTAATTTCAATCGAAAACATATTTTACAATTTTCGTTTACATTTCATGACGTAGTGAATCTCTCGTATCAGTATCAGTATCAGTTTATTGAGGGAAAGATAGGCGAATGCCTTTGAACTCCCTGTTGGTAACAGGATGATATGAAATAAGTTGATACAAAGAAAAATTTAAAATTTACGACAGTTACATGCTCCGGGAAGACAGTCTTCACAAAAATATGACATAAATATACATAAATATATATGACTACTTGCAAATCGCGAGTAGTATAATTTGATGCAGTGGATGTATAAACAATGTGATTCATTTGTAAGTTATTCATTGGAATCTGATGAAAGAGTTTTCACCTTCATTGCGTTTGCACTTGATACATGTCCGGTCTACTCTTAAATGCATGGACACAAGTGGAGAGGACAACCTCTTCTGGAAGAGCGTTCCACGCTGAAACTACTCTGTTGGTAGCGAAAAATTTTCTTCCATCGATCCTTGCTTTGCCCGGGCGTAGTTTAAGGGAATGCCCGCGCAAAGTGGGCGTGTTAGCCTGGGCAAAGAAATCATCAGGAACGAAAAAAACAATGCAGGTTATTCATAATACGGAACGTTAATATGAGGTCCCCCCGGAGTTGTCTGTAGGAAAGGGGAAATAGGTCGAGAATGGACAGTCTGCTTTCATAGGGCAATGTTCCTAGACCTTTGACCATCTTTGTCGCTCGCCTCTGGACCTTCTCTAAGACAGTACAGTCTTTGACAGTCCAAGGTCTCCATGCCTGTATAGCGAATTCCAGGTGCGGCCGAATGAAGCTTCCAAAGATTTTGGAAAAGCTGTCTTTTTCAAACCCCATAAAGGCTCGTCTAATCAGCTGTAACATAGATCTGGCTGACTTTGCCGCCTTCGTACAGTTCAGCGTTGGTTTGAGTGAAGAAGTTATCCACACACCCAAGTCCTTCTGACTCTCAACTTGTTGCAACGGAGTACCATTTAAAGAATAGACTTTCGTGCAGGATGCTCTACAACTGCCGATTTGAAGAAAGTTACATTTGCTAACATTGAAAGGCATAAGCCAAAGCTTTGATCAGTCCTCCAATCTGTTCAAGTTAGCTTGTAGATGGTTTTCGTCTGCCGTACTTTGGACAACTTTCCATAATTTGATGTCATCGGCGAACAAGGTGACTCACAGTCTAGATCCCTGACACAGTCGGTGATGAAAACGAGGAACAATATGTGACTTAAAACTGAGCCCTGTGGGACGCCACTCACAACAGGTAAACCCGAGGACGGCTGGCGACCGACTTGGAATCTTTGTGACCGTCCTGTAAAAAAAAGTGTTGGATCCATAGGAGGAGGTTCCCGCGAACGCCTGCGCTGCGCACCTTAAGCAGCAGGCGTTGATGAGGGACGGTATCGAATGCCTTTTTGAAGTCAATGTAGATCGCATGCGCCGTTTTGCCCTCGTCATGTGCTTAGCGGTGACCCTTGACGAAACATTTACATGCCATAAACATGCTACTCAGAAGAAGAGGCTGCGATTACTGGAAAAAGAGTTTTAGTTTCCTGAAGTGTCGGTGAGTATCTTGACAGCTGTTAAGGTGCATTCATGGCCCATTACGTAGGTGTGGGCTTGCGATAAGTCGTAGTCCCGTCGCACAACCAGCATATGTTCATTTATGCACAATCCGAGCATGTGTTCAGTTTGACCTATGTTGTCACAAGGACAGCTTAGACATGAGATAGGATGCACTACCACAGTTTGCTCTTTGGGATTTAGTTAGTCTTTAACTTTCACCAATTAACGAAATGAGGCCAGATTTCTGACAAGGAGACTTTTTTCAAATGAGAACTGAGGCACCACGAATAGACTGGAATATGCTCTACTCCGGGAACATCATTAAGTAACGTTTGTCGCATCTCCTGAAGAAGCACCGTTCTTTATGAAAGCCCATTATGACCAATCGTACTCAGCGACTTACAGAACTCAAAAAGAGACTAATGTGAAAGGAAAACCTTAGAAGAGGTTTTCCAGAAACAGCGAAAATGCAGTCTTTAAAAATTCAAAGTGTAGAAACAATGTTAAGAGGCTGATTTTCGACTGACTATGACATTTTGAGAGTAATTTCCTCCAGCGGAATGTTTTGAATCCTAAAGTGTTCTTTAGTCACTTGCGAAAGAATCAACGTAACAGGAAACCGATTCCTGTTATGAGGAATGCTGACGGTTTCGAGATATCTGTGATTATTAGGTAGAGCGTAGGTAGCGGTTTTTTGCATTTTTTCACAAGAGAAGCTGATGTTATCATACCCAGTTGAAAGAATCTGGGAGCGTCAATTGCTAAAAATTTCTGCTTCGGGCAGAGGCGACTTTCGAGGAACTAGAACGCTTGAATATATGCAAACCGCTCGGTCCGGATAGCACTTCAGGACTTTACTGTAAATACATGTCAAACTTATGGACCTGTAGTTTGTTGTGTACTCCTCGCTAGAGTTTTTGCTTTGTTTAAGTAACTACCCACGTGAGTACTCTCATTATAGCGGATAGTCATATGCACCATCTTCCAATTGACAGTGTTGAAGTATGAAATGGACTTTAAGAGAAGCATCATAGGAATATCTAAAGATTACTATCAGATTATCAGAGGAGCTTGTGGGGAAATTCGTTTGGTCCTCAATACTTTTATCTTTTTCATACATATAATTCTCTTCAGATAATATTTCTTGAATTGAGGGAGGAACCTAGCTTTTTTGCGCAGACCCATGCCAAAAGCTGAAAAATCCTCAGGCTTATCTCTCATTTGATCATCTTCGATGCCCTTATTTATCACTATTAAATGATTTCATTTTTTATCTGAGGCAGTTTTGGTGTAGTGTGCTATTCTGCCTTCATCTGGCAACAAATTCTTCCCTTATTTTATATTTCTTGCATAGGCCTTCTGTTTATCCTTGCGGATAATTTTCCGACCATACACTTACTATTCAGTAGTTATTACAAAGGAGCTACAACAAGGAATTCTTAAATAATTCCCAAACTTCTTGTGCATTGTCCCTAAAAACTGAGTTTCAGTTAAGACTGGAGAAAGTTGCCCTCGGCTGACGGAAGTCTCCTCGTCAAATGGTAGGGATTCTAGGCTAGTATGTGCAAAACTGGGAGCTGATCGTAAGGCTGACCTCGTCGATGCTGTCTGACGTTTTTGCAAAGACCAAATACGAACAGCTTTCCCTTTACCCTTAACCAGTTCTATTTGCAAACACGACCTATTGTAGTGCACGCCTCTTATATTTTATGTCGAAAACTTTGATGACATTCGGCTTTAAACATGTCACTTGAATTCTACTTCAGTTAATTCCTAGTGCGTTTAAATCGATCATATTCATGACCTTAGTTTTACTAGAAAATTTATCCAACTGTTCCAATCAGGTAATATTTGCAACCTGTTCTGCCTCGGTGGCTGGTACAAAATGAGTACACCGATATACGGGGAGCCAGCAGTCTTCATGGTCAAAGGAATAGCTTCCATGTACCGTGTAAGGTTTTCGGTCTTTACTGTGACCCTCATGATTTTCTTCACACATACACACAAGTATTTCAGCACCAAAGCGGATTTCCCTCCGGTACATATGTTAGACTCGATCCTTTTCTTTCTCTATTACTCTTCATCCTTCATGTTAATGGCGGCCTTTAAGAACTGGATTGCGGCAAACTCATGTTTGCCACCAAAGTTGAGCTCTGGCAAGTCAGTGAGGGTCCAAGCGACCGGGAATCTCTGAAAAACAATCTATGCAGACTGCAGGCATGGTCCGAGAGATGGCTCCTAGATTTCACTGTGCAAAAGTGTCTTCCTCAACCTAAGTCCAGCGAACTACATTATGACTGACAGCATGAGAACATAGTACCTGAAAAACATTCAACTTTCCGTAGAAGCTTCACAGAATGACCTCGGCATACCCGGATACAAAGCAAACTGAAGTCATTGTTGCGATGTGTCAAGACAGCGAACAAAGCCATGGGCGTGCTGCATGGGTGGTTGTAGCTTTCGACAAAGATCTCTTTGATAAAGCATACGGCATCTTTCTTTGATTTTATTTAGAATATCGTATTCAGGTTTGGCAGCCATGGCTCGCAAAAGACAAAATATTTCTGTAGGAAGTGCATCCTCGTACGGCAAAGCGAGTAAGAGGTCTAAAAAAACATTCCTGCATAAAATGGCTGGAATGCCTACATTTCTTCCTTCTGTATCACAGACAGCAAAAATGGGACTTTATCCTAGTCTACAAGATAGTAGACGGCTTTGACAACATGGCTCAGTGGCAACTCTCGCCTCACACAATGAAGCAGCGCATGAAAATGCCTAAGTGTCACCTCCATTCTGAGTTCTTCACGCAACAGACCAAAGAACAATGGAATAACCCCACGCAATCAGTCGTGGAGGCGACGTTCATACGGCTCTTCGAGAAACGCTTGGATAATTATATGCGTCCCCTGTTGTTCCTCGACATTCTGAACTCGAACTAATACCACGCAAACTCCGGACAAGAGTTATTTGTAAAAAAAACAATGCTACTTAGAATTTGTTAATACTATTTTAAAAGTGAAAAGTTATAAGTGTGAATTTGCAAATGTATACGACGAACCGGCGTGTAAGCAATAGGGTTTTTGAGTGAATAGCCTATTACCTTCAACAAATAGACAGATAAACTTAAAATAACAATATTTCATTACCAAAGCAAGTTCCGAAAATATGGGTTTCATCTGCTGTCATAACATCCGCAGAGAGATGAATGAGCCCAAGTTTTAATTTTTTTAAATTTTGGGTAGCATGTTTATGCAACTACCTCTCCTTCATGCCAGCCAAAGTTCCGATTGCGTTCTTCACTGTCACGAACGCTACCGAGTTCCATCAGAAATAATTTTTGCAGGACCGTTCCATCAACTTTGGTCTGTTCGATCAGAATGCTGTGCTTTCATCTAATTTCTGCTGTCGTTTATTGCAGCCGGTTTTAGGGAGGTGCCTGCGTTACCTGCTTATCTGTCATGGTCCGTAATATAACCGAACAATTGAACTTAAACGTCGTATTCGTTTGGACTGTCTTCCTTGAACATAAACGCGCTGTGTTCGTAAAATTGCAGGCCTTATTTTTCGAGTTACGTTCCTGGAATTTCGGTGGTCCATGGAAGAGCACTTATTTATTCGCTTTAGTTAATAGTCTGAGCTTACTCTTTTCATGGCTCTCCAGCATAATTTTGATAAGTCGCGGTTACAGAGTTCCTGCATGATCTTCATCCTTTTTTTTCCTGGTCAAAAGTCTTTTCATAACTTGTATTCTATTTCTAAGTGGAGTATAGGATTTAGGCAGCAATGGATAGAAAACGGGTTCACTACGTCATGATCATCGGGTCAAAATGTATTTCATTCAAACAAACCGTAAGAAAATAGACATTTATCCCGTGGTGATTCCGTGGTCTCTATGTTGATTTTCGGTGAAATTCTCTGTCTAACGGCGAGAAGAATTCTCATTGTGCAATAAAATTCACTTCGGTATATAAAAGGGATGTAGTCAGAGCCTTTGAAAACCCTAGTTACATATATATTTTGGCAAAGAATGCATGTATAAGATAATCGTATGGGTACATTATATCACTCACTTGCGTCTTTTAAATGTTTGGCCATCAACTAGGTTTTCATCACGTATTCTTTTAAAGCTCTCAACGTTTTCAGGAAGAAAATCCAAAGGAAGTGGCCTGTTACATTCTTCAATCACCCGATGACAAGAGAAGTTGGTCTGTATTTCAAAGTTAGCGTAGATTATCTTCAATTAGTACTTGTGATCTCGGGGTTTGCGGATTTTCCCAAATAAAAAATCTTTCATTTTAAACACACTGTCTGTTCTTGTGATGAGTTTGAAGACCGTGCCAATATCCCTTCTGTATTGCCTATAAGAGAGAAAACTGTAAGTCCTTCTAGTCGAGCGTCATAAAGAAAGCATTCCAATCCGCCGACTATTTTGGTCGCACTTTTTGAACGTTCTTCACTAGTATACGCTTGTTTTATTCAGAAGTACCATACCTGAGCGAATTTTTCAAACATCAGCTGGACTAATGTTCCAATAATGCGACCGAAAAGTTGATCATCAAACTAAAACTGAAAGTAACTGCAGGTGACTAAAGCTCCCCGTTTGGGGAGTGCAAATTTCATGGATTGTATTGCACCCTTGCGTTAAAAACATGCCAACGAGTAAGAGATTAGTAGGCAACTATCCGAAGTAAGCGTAGTTAGCCCGAAACCAGACTATCACCATCTTAATCAATGAATGATATTGTTATCGTTCCCAGGTAACACAGAATCTCTGCTACTTTTGGCAAATTGATACGGTAGTTTGAGAATGGGTGCCATCCCTACGCTAAAGTTTCCTAACTCGTTTGCATACTTGAGTCGATGACCTCGGCCGAAAAACTGCTATTCAAATCTTATCATTGTTCCCTAACTAGACCGTTGTCAGATAACTTGGCACTTTTCGAAATTAAGGTTTAACGTCTACTCATCGCGCTAATTTTGCAACCTCTGCGCATTCTCCAAATTTTCAACCAAATTCCATAATTTCACATTATCAGTGAACATTAAATTCTCGAGTAGTGAACAATGAAGGCAATCGCTCACGTATATCAGAAATAAAATGGGACCCACTCCGATTTGGCGTCACTAATGCAAACATTGTTGTAGACTGCATCCACTGAAAAACCCATTGCTAATGAATTTTTCCAAATTCCTGTGGAGATTAGTAGATTATTAATGCAAGACCGGTCACTCTAAATTAGTTTTGATATACTCTAAGTTATTTTTATCCTTACTATGCCTCATTACTTCTGTTTGTATGATTTGTTGTACTAGTTTGCAAAAAATGCTTGTGAAACCCCCTGGTGTGAAGCTATCTTGGTGAGGTTCTACTGTTTATAAATACAGGACATGTTGGCTGCCTTCCAGTTTGTAGGCAATGCCCCGCTTCCCTATATCTTTCAAAGATCTTGGAGCATGTGGAGGCTAGTTCGTCTGAGATTTTATTATGATCAACTTCAGATATATCATCCGGACCAAGTTATTTGATGAGCTGTAGCTGTCTTAGAGTTTTCCGTCTTGTGTCTATTGGGAACGACACCGTAATAATTGTAGGTGAGGCAATATGTCCACGTTCTGCTTCCTCAAAAGGCAGTTCCGTGGTATACACGGTCCTAAATAAGTTGAATAAGACTTCCGTCTTACGTGATTTAT
>JAYGXS010000002.1:70998889-71009381 GCA_036362985.1 Ligula intestinalis | reverse complement strand
ATCTCAACTGGCTATCCATCATAAAATCTTCTAGTACTCATCGTGCTAACAGCGTTGAATTGCTAATTTATCATAATAGACAGACGAAGAACATATACAAATATTCACTTTCGAGGCTATAATGAGTACGTCTAACGACCGAGCCTTAGGAAATATGCCTTTGTGCAGGCGTCAGACGATCCGCGGTACAAGCAATTAGGCTTTTAAGTTTTTTGTTGGCAGTTAACTGTTCCAATGAAATGCAGCTCTTGATGACGAGCAGCACCATCTACGGACATTTCAGGTAAAGAGCAAGCCACTGGCGGATAATTGTTTAGATTGACGAGGTTCCGCTCCTTTAACAAGTTGTCAGTGCTTGTACCCGTCGTTGGATTTTGCTCCCAGAGCGTCAGTCCTTATTTGCTTAGAGCTTATCAGTGAACTGATGAAGTTTGATCGATCGTGTTTCGTAAGATGGAGGTTCCATTGCATACCATGCCTACCGATCATTCGTTCCTCTTGATGGCATGCTAAAACAATACCCCTGCTTAAGATGACTTATGTATCAATAATAATGGGAACATGTCGAGAGCAATATTAACATCAACATTTTTAAAGCCAATCTCACACTTATGACTAGAAATGCCAATTATTGACAGTTGTTAGAGGCCTTCACATCGTAAGACTCGACCAAATATCAATCCAAACACCTCTAAGGTTTCCCTTGCAATCTAGTTAAATGCTATTGAGAATCTTGAAGGCTCGGGCTCCAAAAATGAGCCACGCCTGACGGGAAACGACAAAACTGTCGCAAAGATAAATATATGATAAGTATCTAGCATACCGTGTAAAGTTTTGTTTTAGTGGGCTGCTATTCGGCCGGACGGAGTGGTTTCACACGATCCACAATAGGCATGTTAAATAATTCAATAATTGATTTCTTACTCTATTCGTTTGCATAATGCTGGCGCTCCCCTAATTTAAGAAATTTTAACTACTTAAACTGTAAAGGTTACATTGTGGAGGTCCATACGTATATCTGGAACCCAGGACTCCAGTTGAACTTACGTTCAACACAACATGACAGACAACCTCTCCTGGAGCATTTCTGCAGTTCGTAACCTCAAGAATTTCGCAGCCTACTTAATTTGTTATAGTCAGTCTTCGCTCTTTAAGACGCCACAGATGCTGGATCGTTTTCGCTAAGCATGTGTGGTATGCGTACGCCCTAATAACAATTGTATGGAGCATTGTATGCATTCTCATACCAGGAAACTTTCACGCCAATAGTATCGTGTGGCGGAATGCTTCCAGAAGTAATTATCAAGGCTATGATGGCAAAATACCCGTCCGCTGATTTCCGAGAGTCTCAGATCTTGAAGTAATTACAGTTGTTTGTTAGTTGATTACGCTCTGATCCTACTTGGGCGTTGTTAGAGACAAACTGGATCAAATTCTCCAAATCTTCTGTCGCAATTTGTCACGTATAGATAGGTTCACCGCGACATCCCCGGTGCTAAATTGCAACGGCTCTACCAGGTCCACTTTAGGACGCTGTGGTTAAGTCAATAAATCAGATGACCGTCGGTTACTTGTAGCAATTACAGAACTCGATATTATGATTATACTATAAGTGCACCTGTTTTCGCCCCGGATTTTTTCGTTTAATCCCTCGACTAATACATCATCTAAGAATTAAATCGACAAAGATCCCTGCAGCAATGTCGAATAGGCTTTAGCTGCGGTATTTTTCAAACCCAGTCTTATCGCTGTGTGAAAAAATACAAGGATACTTAAGTCTCAGCAGCAGAAATAACCTTATGGTCCTACGCTAACTCAATCACTTTATGGACTCTGGGCGCAGAATTATCGACTCTAGACTTCCAGATTGCAATATTGATACCCCCACCACAGACTGTTGTTGTGTAGCCCTCACATGAAATTGGCAATTTCTCTATAAGAAACGGATCACACGGCATAGGTCGGGGGGAAAAACGTTCCAGAGGAGAGCGATGGCGTGAATACTTCGTCATCTAAGTTGGCAGTGTTTCCAAGATATTCATGCCAGCGCTCCATCTATCTGCAGTAAATAGGTTGTTTGCATTAAAAACAGCCATTAAGTGTACAAGACCTGTCACTATCATGCTGGATCATTTGGGAGGATTTACAAACGGTATCAATGTCTAAGGCCTGCTGTCAAATTCAGTCGGGTTCTTCCAGTCAGTCAGAAAACCACAATAAGCAAACTAGTATATGTTTTTATTATTGTTGCGTATACGACGACGGAGCTGCCTTTAAAGTGAGCATTAAATCGCACTTAAAGCACCCCGTCATTTACTGGTTTTCATGCAAGTGGTGCACGGTTGGCTTGTCATGAGAACTCAATCAACACATTATCTACAAGAAGGGGTCGCGTGGGCAGCTGTAGTACAGTGTGATGCATAGATTGACTCCTTGGATCGCTATTTTCCGAGCGCCCAAGTCGACTCTTCGTACTTCAGATAGGCAACACACGTTAACGGTGGCTCATCACAGTGCCGTCATTGGTCTTTGCGGTATTTTATAAGGCAGTCCGCGTGCTAGACCAGCTCTCCACGTCCTGATAACATTATCGCTCTTGGTCCGCGGCCACTTATTCTTCAGGTCCAAAATTTTGTTTACTTCTCTGGAGACCGTCTTAATATCTGTCATCCGTGGATACTGGACGGTCTGGAGTTACAACTTTCTGTCCTTCCATTTGTAAATTTCCGTTCATATCCTGACCCGTCTAAGATTTCAGCCACATTATTGTCATCTTACTGTTTTGAAATCATGTAAGCCAGTCGATGAACGTGTTTTTTGAAATCTAATTTCCACCCGGATTTCCACTAACCGTGTTTCTTTTCTACTACAGCGACTTCCTTATAATAAAATGGAGCGTTTCAAGGCGCCCGCCGAGGCTATCGATCTCCACTACTTTTTGAAACCTCGCAATGTATTATGCTCCCATTCTAACCTCTTTTAGACACCGAGTGTACCGAAAGATCTCCCTCCCATGTGTAAGTAATAAAAACCGAGAATCAATCGCCTCTTTTTATAGATTGCTGCCTTGGCGTCAATCCGGCAGCAGATGGCTCGGCTTATTTTGAATGCGGAAACATTAAGATGCTAAGCAGTGTCTGTGGACCAACAGAAGTGGGCATATCTCTTGTGTATGATTTTTAATTCTTCGTAGCTGAAACAAGAAGGCCAGCTAACGACCTCCTTTAAATTCGCTCCCTTCGCCTCCCAGATTAGGAAGGAATGTGGTCGAGATTCTGAGGAAAAGCGACTAAGTCAACTCCTCCTTAGTGCGCTGGAGCCATCAATTGCGCTGGTTAGTGTCTTATAACCTAAAATTTCTGGCTACAGATTGTTATATTTCTCAGTTATTACTTCCTGTTCACTAGCTTTCCTTTGGAGGTACACTTGTAGATGTGTTGTCAAGTGCGCATCCTAAATACCCATGCTCTGTGGATTAGGATGTTTTTCGTCCACTCTTAAGATCCCCTGCTTAACACTCATTACTTCTTATTTAGCAAATTGCATGGCATACAACTCTCAGACAACTATTCACATTTCCATATTCGGTATTTGCTGTATGCTGAGTGCACTAGATCAATTTTAAATGGAAGAGGCTCATATCCCTTCCCTGTTGCCATAACCATGTGCTAGATCGGACTTGAATGAATTAAGTCTGTTCAACAGTTATTTGATTCTACAGCTATGGCAGTCGGAGTTTACTTTCAGATGCTTCTTGGTAGGAATGCGCAATTTTTATTAAAACAGTGCCGATCGTTACCTTAATTTCCTTGAGAAATCCTTTTCTGTCTAGATTGCCACGTTTCATGTTTTTAAATATCTAAGATATGTAGGCAATTCTGTAGAAATCTCTTTATATCTGCTAAATAGTCCCTAGTGGCAGAAGTTCAACTGTCTTATTTATTCTGCCCTGCTTCTGTTCACGTAGCTCAGTGGAAAAGTTTCATTTTCTTTCAAAATAATCCTTCAGTCTAGGAGAACTTAAGACAGTGCTTCTACGTCTATTTCTCCAGCATACCTTCCCTCGTGGTAAATACCAGATCAGTGTACTGGTATTGGATGATGGAGGCGTCCCCAGCTATCAGGCCCCATCCGCTTGCCTATCTGCTGGCATAACCTGCGCCAGTTTGGCTTTGGTTCATGCCGGTGTTCAGATGTACGACATGGTCGTGGCCCTGACTTCTAATCCTCTGGATACCGACTCTTCTCCCAACGCCGCCTCCTTCTCCATTGCCGTCATGCCCCAGCTGGGCCAAATCACAATGGTTAATTTCACAGGCCTCGCTCATGGTCCTGCCCTTACTTCCTCTCTTAGAACTATCCTCGAGGGAGTTTTGGAGAAAGCCAAGCGCATGCATTCAGTCATTCTGTCCTTTTTGTCATCATCACTGGAACAGGAAAAATATTCATCATCCCCTAAGTGATACAAATGAACAATCGTTTGTCGCTTATAAACTATGACTTTTTGCTAAATGATTAAGGGGGCGATCAGAGTCCAACAATCCGGTTCCTTGCGTTTTTATGCTTCGATCGACTCAGAAATCTACGGGCCGACTTGTTGTTTAGGGCCCGGGTCACTTATAACCTTCTAAATGGCCGATGCTTTTTGCAACTTTTAGTCACGAAAAAACGCACGTGTACGTCCGAACCATTGTAGACTTGTTGCGTGTGCACGCTTCGGGTGTTTGCCTACTGTAACGCCATTTTGTGCAGTGGTCTTTCTAAACTAAAGTATCCTTTTATGCTTTCATGAGCCTGCTTTTAGAAAACGACGTCGGGTGTGTAGTTTGCCATGAAAATTCCATAGATATGCTCAACCCCATTAGCCTTTAACTGTTGACTTTATAGTCAGGGTTTTCTTTTAGTATGGTCGTTTTTGTGTTCCCCGACTTCAGTAAATGGTTAAATTAGGCGTTGTACTTCAACGAAGGACACGGCAATTAGGAGCATACACTACACTTTAATGACGGTAACATTATACGTAACCGGGCTGTGTCCCTTCTACTGGGTACGACATCCGGCTGGAGTTACCAAAAGATACAGCGTCGGGAACGGCAGTGGCCATTTGTTAATCGTAAAAACAGTAATAAGCACAAACATGAGACATACTGCTGATGTGAAGACGCTTCCAAAAATTCGGAAGAGTGCCCGGTTTCAGGAAACGCATGTCTCGCCTTTCACCATAAAGTAACGCCGTCCTCTGTTTCCATTAACAATGGAATGGAGGTGTAGCGTTTGTGAATTCTCAAATCGAAAGTCGGTAATACTGGATCGTTATGAAACTATAATAAGGGAATGAACGTATAACCACGGTAACAGTAAACGGAAGCAGTTTTCAATGACTGCACGAAGTGCAAATTATCCTTGCCCAATGTCATTGACGAAATTCGTCACGAACAGGGTTATTATTAGCGAACAATCAGGTGCCCGGCAGGTAGGGGAGACATGGTCACTTAAACAAGCGTGGATGTGTGTAAGTTATCAACATACCAAGCTCATTCACACCCACTACGTCTTGTGAATGTTGGATATGACTCGAAGAATTGTAAGGAATCATTTAACGCTTCAGAGGACCTCCATGTGGTGTGGCTACCTGGAAAAGTTTTGTCTGTGTTACTTGGGCTTTAGAATTTAGGATCTTACGGCGCAACAGTTCCCACTGACCTCTCACCATTTTGCCGGATGCGGAGAACCTCCGCGTAAAGAAGAAGAAGGTAAGCATGTAAACAATCGTCGTAACATTTTCCGAGCAACCGCATTGCACAAGAGTGGATAGACATTTGGAAGCCAGGAAAATGAGCTGGAATTCGTGCAAGAAGTTACTGGAACCTTCGCTAGACAGAGCATATCATGCGAGGCGGACGGTAACACCTGTAACCGGTTCGGTGAACTTCAGGTACAAGATCTGTTCAGTACAGCCCACCGGATATTCTTAGTAAAGTAATATAATGTTTGACCTGCATTAAGGCCCTGCGACCATCCAGTTGGTAGCCGGATATTCTGATGTTATCTGACTCCTGCTGATGCATAGGAAACTATTAAAAGACCGGGAGAGGTCCTTTTGAATTGGGCAATAGAATCAGTCCTAATAATGGGCCGAGCATCCAACAGAGGGCCCCTAGAACGATGGAACACTTTGGTGACCCCCTCACATCCGATTTCCATCGACGGAACTCTAGGTGCAATTGGCGAGGTAATAGTGGCGATTGATCAAGGATTGACTTCACACAAGTGCTAGGGAATATGCCCTGCTCTTTAAAAAATGCTTCTTATGTTCGATAGATATATTTGTCATAAGTTCAAGAGGTTACTAAAGCCTACACTACGACACCCGTAGATCACGCATTTCACAAAAGTACAAATATTCGGCTTTTTAGTTGGGTGTTCTGATTAATGGCTAGAAGTCATATGACGCAGCCCTCCTCGGCTCGGTTTTTAGACCAATTCCTGTTACTGTTGGTTTTTGCAGTCAAACAAGGGACTGATTAGACACACATGTCGCGCGCAGTACTGTAGGTTGACAACAATCCCATGAATAGTATTGGTTCCATCTCGGACAGTTCGTCCAGCGAAAACGCGAACTATGCATATTTGTGGTGGACTTTACCAATCAGTTTTGAAGCAGGATAGTGTACGGACCACAGTCAAGACAATCAACAAAAAACTGACTTTGGCATCTTTATGCTAGCTATAATGCATCATTCCTTTGTGTTCCAAGATAGGACCTTTTTCGACAATTCAATCCTATAAAATGTTTAAAAGACAAAGAATTTGGGGTTGTTATCAAGGCACTTATCGCAAGGCGAAGTTCTGTAAACAAAAAGGGCAACAAGTGATTGGAAACCAAATTTTTATTGCATCGCAATCCGTCTAGCCAATAGCCTAAATGTTATTCCCCAACTATACTTTCTGCAAACGAACCAATACCGCACATCCAGACAACTCACCATTTAATTTGAGCGGACCTACCCCCCTCAGAGTACAACCGAGTAATGGGGATAATTTTCCACTCTTAATGTGTGATGACCATCATAGATCGAGGTCAGGCTTGATGATGGAGATAAAAATCATTGTGAATTACATCATGGCCGACACGATTTGGCCAACATAAGCACCTTTCCTTCCATACTTCAAATATCTCAATGGCCTGGTCAAAACTGCTACATACAGACTAGGATGCAGCAGCTAAATTAATGAGAACCTATACGGGTGCTGTCGACGGAGTCCACGCGCACAGAACGCTTAGCTGTACAATCTACCTGATAATACGCCTTTGTCTGCACACATAACGTTGCTGATTCCTTCACACCTCCTGCCCAATACTGTCCACTCTAGGGTGGGGGCTGCAGTAAATGATGTTCGTACCATCTACACCCCATGCCATGTGCACGCAACAAGCTGGCAGTTATGGCCGCGGGCGCGTGTTTAGACTTTTGTGCTTAATGGCCATGCCTCAGCTTAGGACATTTCTTAGCACCATATGCCTGTTCGCGTCTCTAAGACTCCCCATTTGTGCTCTCCTTCGTTTTTAACATGCACCCTGTCTACAACCAGCCTTTTTGTTATACATAGTCGCAAATGAGCAGAGTAGCAGATGCACTATTTCAAGAACTTAAGCATATGGCGCAATGTCTAGTCCTCTTACTTACACTAAATATCGTGGGCTATGAGATAAAATGCACGGTTTCAAAGGCAGTGCTCACCTGCCTACGGCGGGTGCGGTGAGCTAAGAGCGATCTTTTGATTTGCCATCTAGAGCAGCGACTTCGCCACTGGTAACGAGGACCACCCACCTTTCAGATTAAATTTGGACATGAGATTAAATCGTTGGAACATTAATTTCCGCTCATCTTCAGAGACAGTCACAGATAATGGTGACAGGAGGTCACGGTGCGATATTTAACGGATGCCCTTGTCGGTCGTACACGGCGAGAATATTACTCTTTATTCGGCGTCCGTCATTGATTGTGGGAAAGATAGTACCGTTCTCAATTCTTACGCCGATAATGACTCGGCAACATAACTCAGTGTCACCGGAACATTTGGCTGCCCATGTGGCTATTTACTCTGCCTAGGCAGTCTCAGCGCAAAACATGGAGTCGCGAGTTTAATCGACTGTGTGCCATAGAACCGAGACTCAAGCGGTTCATGGTTCATGGGGTTATCAGTCCTCGCGAGAATTAAGGTATCCTTAAAAATGTTGACATGAAGAATAAGCTAGCAGTCCGTTCTTTTCTCTTTCGTCTAAATAGACCTCCAGGCAGACTACGTTGAAGTGCTTGTCGAGCGCCAGCGTCTGATCTCTTTCGATGTTGGCGGACTCCAGTCTTCAACATCCGATAATTTTAATAGACATGTGACTTTATGGTAACTGCGTCCTATAAATACTGTATACTTTACGTCCTCATCACTCTTGTTTGCAATCGACAATGGGTTCTGACAAAAATCTGAAGAGCCATGTTTTAGCGCTTGCACCCTATTGACTTAACTTCTGTTTATGATATCGTAGTCAACCATTTCACGGTAATCCGTATCTGTTATGGCAACGCTAGCAGTAGTCTCGATGGTCTTACGTGTTGGCCGGTGCACCAGTTTTCAATTATCTATGCACTGGTACAATTTCATCTTGCTATCACTACCAACTAGACGTTACATCTTCGCAAAGGCAGACTTCAGTTAGCTGGGGTAGGCATCACAAACCAATATCGGAAATGTTAGCGACAATTAGCTAGTACGGAAATAAGGTTGTGTATAATCTGTAACATGCATCTTGGCTCAGATGCTTCACAAAAATGTCTGTAGTAACTTCATACACTTTTTAGCTATGGTACGCGAAGTGACTTTAAAACGATAATACATTTGGCGTTTGAAGCGACTGCGTCAGTCGTTTGGTGTCATAGACACCTGCCATCAAAACCTGGTTGTCTGCGAAGTAGGGAATGAAGGAACTTGTTATAACCATTAGAAACGCACCGCCAGACCTCCCTGTCTCGAAGAACGTTCGGGGGTTGACAAATGGTGAGCTTCACACCGCTCTCACTCTATGAACCGATGATCCGTCGAGACATTAAGGACTAAGCTAACAATACGAAGAACTGCTGTCACAAACACACGAACTAAGCTAACAATTGTAGACGACGATACGCACTGGAGTTAGTTTTTGCTGTACGTTACGGCTGCATGATACTTCACATCCTACATTTTACTCAGAATCAGGCATGACGTTTTATAAAAATGTAATGAGTCGTGAGGAGCTAAAGAAAAGATCGCTGCAGTAAAGACTGACATGTAGATAAATTATAAAACGCAGATAATAGCACAAATCCCGAGCAGAGGCTATAGCGCTGACAAAACATGAAAGAGCATACGACAGAAAGGATATCTACGTAAATCACTACTCCAGCTTTATCGCGAAGAACATAAAGGATTTAATCTCTAGCTTGAGCCAGCTGAAAGTATTGCAATTCCTTATGAACCGAAGCCCGTTGTGGAGACAGTAAGAGCGGTGGGGAATCCTTAGGAATTATATATTTACACACTTAGTTCCATGAGGCGTCGGGTTTCACGTCATACTCAGTCCAGCTTCCACCGACGGTGCCAGCGACCGGAGTATACCCAGCAGTTACGTCCAACTCTGGCATTCCAGCGACTGGCAAGGCTTCAGCTCCCCAGTCCGCGGCTTCGCCTTCCGCAGCTTAAGAAATTATAAAAAGAATGGAATGAGGGCGTGCCAGTGGCCAAGACAGGCTTAATCACTGTAATCAAACTATAGCCCCTAAAGACGCGGTAGACAATGCACAACTTTGAAAACACTGAGATAACCTACCGGCATCTACTGGGGCATTCTCAAAACCGGCATCTTGAGCTTCACCCTCTTCGGCATGGGCCTCTTCGGTGTGCTCGCGCATCAAGAAGAGGTCCATCATGACGGACCACGGTTGATTGCGCAAATCTTCGCCACGCATTCGGCGAACTTCGCGTGCGAGCATCCACCACATAAGAGCGACGGAGTATTTCTTAAGAAAAATTGAGCCTATAAATAGATGCTTACGTCGTTATTGCAGGGAATCGCGATGTCCACATATTGGAGAGGTGCGTCGGTATTGCAGAATGCTATGACGGGGATATTCACCGCGCTCGCTTCACGAAGAGGCTGGTGGTCGGCTTTAGGATCGCTTACTATTAAAAGCCTCGGCTCCCTGAATCCACTTTGGATTTGATTGGTAAATGCTCCGGGAGTGAAACGACCCGCCACAGCAGTGGTTCCCGTATAGTGAGCAAATTTCAGGGTTGCCCTCTGGGAAGATTCCTGGGCACCAATAGCACATACGTCAGCAGGATTCTCAATTGCAACGATTGCGCGGGCAGCCAGCAGTAATTTCTCCCAGGTCTTGTTGAGACGGATAATATGGTTGCCTTCAGGGCTTCGCTCATAAACATATTGGCTCATTTG
>JAYGXS010000002.1:70866988-70988121 GCA_036362985.1 Ligula intestinalis | reverse complement strand
AGTAGAAAATATCGAAGATTGGTTTTGGTTTTGCCGTCAACTTAACGTAAACAACAGGACGAAAATGTGTAACCAGTCATAACAGCAGTCCATGACTGAACTATGCACACACGCAGCCGCAGACTGCTGATTTAAATTAAGTCTCGTGTTCGACGAATTCAATTAGTCCCCGAATACCTCACGGACTTTACTATGGATATAGAATGCATTAGACCACGTGTGTCTCAAAAGGCGTATAGTAGTTTTTGGCAGTGGTCTCTACATTGTGACCGGTTTATCCCAGGTTACGGCCCTCACTAGAAGGCTGTTAATAAAGTTCCAGGAAATGGTCCGAATTGCATAAAGTTATTTTAATGTGCGGCAAATGTACTTTGTGATTCCTCTCCGTTGTTGAGGCGTTTTGAGAAATACATGCTTCTATTGAGTGAGCCACCAAATGTCCATCTCGCTGGCACAAAAGATGTTATCTATTTAGTATCGTAGACGTTAGAATTTAAAAATGCAGTGCTACCCGCGGTTCGACCGTTGCTTCCGATAAGGTCAACCGTGTGTCTGACATCATAGTAGCGCAAAGGCGGTGACATAGACTTAATTCATTTTTTATTGGCAGATCGGGTCCCGCGGAGTGTCAGTACCGTAGAGGCTGCAGTAAGGAGCTATTATATCCTAACTCAGTGAGGCAGTCAGCCACTGCATACAAACGGAGATGACTGCGAGATCCGAGCTGAATCGTTAGTTAAAAAAATCCCAAGTCACAGGCTTAGCGCACCGTGATAGTCACGGGCTCGAGTTCTACATGCGGCAGAGCATCAGTTCGGAAAAAAGGTTGAGACACTTATTATGTACGCAGACTGCGTGCTTGAGCTTTGTGCTGATTAGGAGCGGTGGAGTGTAGTGCGGCTAAGGCTCTACCACATGTGACTGGCGAGTATATTGGTGTTCCTGGCACAGGTTCGCACATTGCGATGGATTCGCAATTGACCGGCGTGTACACGGGGTAAAAGTGAGGAAAACCCAAACCGGGGGGCTTCGTGTTTGGTTGTAGTCGTGAGTCTATCAGTCGTGCCCATTCTGATGGAGTGGGGGGTGTTTATACCTGAGGTGTGCGTGTCATAGCCCATTGTTGGATCGGGAATCTTCGTCGGAATCCAAAATAGTTGTAGTTTGAAGACAGCGAAGAGCTGAGACCTCGACGGGCTTGAGCCAAAGGTCCGCAGGGGTTGGGTGCCTGACCGGAAACTGCAGGCGAATAGATGCTGATGGTCATTCGGAGAAACACTGCAGTCGGGACAGCTGTCGGGTGTGGACGGGTCTTGACGGTGTTGGTACTGGCAAAGAAGGATTGAGTAGCCACCGTGTAGTTGAACCAAGGTTCAGCGAGTGACCCTCGGGAGTTGTTCTTCTGAGGCCGCAATCGGAGGTAGATAGCCGTCCAAAAGGACCGGAGCGTAGCAACAAAGGCTCTCTGGTGAAGACACCGGAAGCCTGTCATGATGGCAGAGCCGTCAACGGGTAGACCACAGAGACCCAATGTGACAGATTCCGTGTGCGGAGCTCGAATAGACGACCGAACGTTGCAGCTGGGTGAAGAAGTTTTCGACATCAGACACGAACTCCGAGGGAAGCTACGCAGCCTGATCGATGTGGTGGTGCCGGCAGAAGAAAGTAATATCATCCGTGTACGATAACACTTTCGCAGGTGTTCAAGGGAGTGAGAGCTCTCGAATGTATATGCTGAAGAGCGTCGGACTGAGCACAGAGCCTTGATGAACGCTGCAGCTCTGTTTGCGGGGCTTAGAGAGAGCGCTGCGAAAGAGGACACGGTCGTGGAGGCAACGGATGTTAGCCGCAAGCCATCAGACCAGAACAGTCAGGAGGTTTAGAAAGACCCAAGTCATACAGGAGCTAATCATGACAAACGCAGTCGAAAGCGCGTGACAAGTCAATTGGGACTGTCACGGTGCGTGAATCAGGATTATGTTGATTGAGGCTCTCAAGGATGCAATCGCTGAGCTCGAAAAGCGTCGTCGTGGTACCACGTCCTGATCTGAAACCATGCTGATGGCTAGACAGTTCCACCGCGAACGTCAGAATTGGGTGGATAAGCCGTTCCAGGATCTTTGACAGTGGGCTGAGGTGGACACTTCGGTGATAAGAAGTCGCTAGACTAGGGTCCTTGCCCGCTTTGACCAGAGCGATAATGATTTTCTGGCGCCAGCATTCGGGGCTGATTGAATTAGTCAGCGAAAGGTTGAAGAGATTAGCAAGGTAGGCAGCCACCTTAGGACCGATATGGCATAGGTGGATAGGCGCAAGGACATCTGGTTTAAAGGCCTTTAAAGCTCGTTTTCTTGACGGAGGTGATGATAGCATCAGCCGAAAAGGAAGCGTCGGGGGTTTATTGAGGAGACGAATAAAGGGGCGCTGGTTTTGGGACTGGACACCGAGCGGGACTCGAATGGTTTGTTCGTCTTTGCGGTGATCTTGCCATTGTTCGAAAGGAAGTTTCCGTCCCCGAAGTTAAAAAAACTGGTTAGACGTTTCAGCCCGAGGCTTGGTCAGGTTGCGTAAAAGTTTCCAAGTTGCCGTGGAAATTGCAATCTGCAACTAGTTCAGGCCAGCGTTTGCCGTTGTTGACGGTCTTGGTGACCAAGCAGTTCAGCTCGCCGACGCGCGGGTCATTGGCATCACGTGCTCCTATATCATCTCTCTCACATTTCCAGAGGGAGGCTTCAGGCGGATAATTGGGACCAAGGAGGGGAATGCGGCCGTTCGGGATGTGGTGAAATGCTGCTGCCAGAAGTCTTCGATGACTGGCTCGCTCCGCCGTGTGGACGCAAGCAAGAGGCGGTAGGACATCGGTCTGTGCTTCGCATTCGGCGGTAAATGCTGACAAATCGGCTCGCTTCTAGCTGATGAAGTGCCTGTTCGGAGCCCTGATACGGTCGGCGGCGGTGTCCAATTTGAGCACTATAGGGAGGTGATTGTTACCTAGTCTGATTTCTGTGCTCCACATGGTGGAGGCTACCAGGCTGAGAATGGCGAGTAAAACATTGGGCGAGCTGGAGACACCGTTGGTCAGGAGCCACGTTTGGCTGTCCTCGTTGAGGACTGCGAGGAAGACGTGTTCTAATTCATTGGCAAGGTCTTCTCCTGGAGTAAATGGATTCACTGTAGCAATATGTTGAATGGGCCTGGGTAGCTAGAGGTGGATCTTTTTTCATTTGGTTATTTCAACCGCGAGTTTCAGGTCTGCGAGCCATTAGCAGCGTGCAGTTGACGTGATCCCAGCATTTTCTCCAGATAACTTATCTAGCCGAGAGAGGGTTAACAACGCCGTATAAGGGAAGCTGCTCAGAAATCTTGGATGGCTGTCGAACTCTACTATAGGCCCCGGCTTTATTTAGTGGTAGAGCAACCCGAGCTTGTCTAGACCACCTGCAGGACTACATTTGGCCTCCTCCGTACGACTTGTTGAAAGTGGGGAGGGTGGGGGGAGACGGGATGGAAGGGAAGGGAGGCAGATGTGCCGGGTGTGCGGACAAAGAAAACCGGCTACCCTCATCTGGTTTAGCTCACCGTTTGCGATGGTTATCGGGATGTGGCCGTTAGCCGGAGCCTGGTTAGGTAGACTCAGATAAGAGCTGGATGATAGTCACAATATGTACGAGAAAAATTATGTGGAACCCAAACACTTCGCACTTCTACGCAGTACCATCAACTACTGTACTCATCGTTCAGGGTGCAACTAAAACAGATTGAAACTTGTGTTCATTATTTGAAGCTGTGCTTCTGAGACGGTCAAATGCATTTGACACTCAAATTGCGATTTTTGCATTGCCCCTAGGCTTTTACCTACAGGCTCGCGATGATGTTATTGATCGAGTTACTATTACAGTCCAAACCTTAACGCTCATGCTGCAGACTTGTCAGGAAAGTCGTTAGTTAACGATCAGAGGTACAGTCAGAGGTACCGTATTGATTCCTACCCCGTTATTAACCCAGATCGGAGACCTCAGTTAGACAGATGAGTGACAAACTAAGTTGCCTTCTGATGGACGAAGTAGTGTGCGCAACCGTTTGCTTAGCCTGGGAAGTTCTGTCTTAAACTTTCGGTAGAAAACACAGCTTGCATCTCCGCAACTTGGTCTAGCCTGGGTGGCTGTAGGTATGGGTTGGGCGCTGCAACGGTGGACATCCGGGTCTCATATCAGATGGAATATTTTTAGTGGAAAAAGGAAGACTCCTTGGTCTTTGTTAACACCCTTGAGGCGTCTGTCGATGTGTTTTGTGGTAACTAATTGAAATCACTGGTCACAGAACGGGGCGCAATTTGGAGGCATGTTTATGGCTTTGACGCATTTTTTTATTGAGATGAATTTGAACAAGATATTGTAAGCAAGACAGACCATAGTGGAATCAACCAGTTTTCATACTTTTACTTCATCCAGAAACAACCCTTTTGAATTTATAGGGCGATATTCACGGTATGCTAGAATTTCATAGGAAGTGTGAGCTTTATAAAAGTACCGCGTCATTAAATTGAGGGCTCCTTCAGGTGCAACCCAACCGCGAAATTCTTAACGTACATGGTTCCCCAGTTATCAGTTTTAGACAAACATTACCATCAATGATTAAGGAGTCTGAACCTAGTCTTTCCTGACTTAACTTCCGTCACCAGAACCCAGACCGCCATGTTTGAAACCTTGCTTTCATGCTCATCGTGATCTCTGCCGTCAGTGGTATTTCGTCGTGAGTAATTGCTGGCCACTAGGCTGGTAAAACTAAACTTGCATATTCAATAGCTCAGTATAGAGGAATCAATGGGCTCTTTTTCGTGCTATAATTTCTTAAGTTGGTAATTTGTTTCATTTTAGATGGCGAACACACCGAATAAGCGATTTAGGCATGAATATGTTTGGAATGTCTCCGAGCGTACCAATACTCAGTAAAAATCTGACAGTCCTGTTGTCGATAACACTAACAACGACACCCAGTCGACCACCATCCTTACCAACACCTATGATTCGGGCTCTTTCTCAATCTTTCCTTACTACCATTGCAAATTCATCTAACGCATTGATTAGAGTTCCGATATATTGTCGCTGCGCCTCTCTCCCTTGTCCACACAACCCAGGCACTTTCAGTCACCGCATGGGTCTATTTGGCTAGAACGAAAACCCCTGTGACTACATTGTACTTAGCTTTGCTTCGGTAAAAGGCGCATCGCATGGGCTTGATTTAACTAAATTTGGGCGCGAGATAGAAATCTGAGCTGGAAATTTTTGCATGATACTTTCGAAATAAAGCGTCTCTCTCTTTCCTAGAAGTTACCTAGCATGGGGATTGCTAGGATCCTACTCTGAACGTCAGAAATTAGTTGTTCTTCGAGGAGTCACAGCCACCAGTAGGAGAATGGTGAATTGTAAGAATTATATCAGTAAGCCCTTTCACGTGGTACCTGCGAGATACTTATCAGATACTTATCAGAAAAATTATCAAAGCTACATTCCTCCACGCGTTTCTCTTTTGAAAATATAGTCGATGCAATCCTAGGGGTTCTCCATATGCATATTGTTTTAGCTCCATGTTTTCGTTTTAGTTAACAGCTAGGTGTGAAGTTTTGGTGTATTTATCATAGGGAGTTAAGTAAGTTAAACGCTAGCAACTGAGATTTTCAGACCGTGGTTCCTTAGGAGAGAAGAGAGGATAGTGTATTCTGCACAGAAGGATAGTAGAATAGATGGAAAGAGTTTTGACACTCAGGTGACTGCAGTCAGGCTGTGAGGGCGTCAATTCCGGAGTGATGAGAGCGTCGGGAATCGCCGGCACATGCTTTGTTACGGCATCCAATCACGAGGCTAACGTCTAGAATAGCGGTCATGGAGCGACCTTGAAATGAGCGAAGACAGCAGTGGGCGCGCAGGCCAAAGGTGCCATGCGTCAGCGGCTGATCTTGGGTTGCAAGTGGCTGCAAGGGGCCACTACAACTGCTCCCTTCCGAGACCGTAATTCGATTGATGAAAGAAATCGAATGGAGGAAGAATAGCTAAATAAAGGGGAGGGTACGTAGCAAGGTAGAGTTGCAACCAGCGTGGGCGGCCATCGTTGGCATAAATAAGTCAGGTTGCAGGAGGCCGCTGGAGAAAGCCGGTGGTTTGGCAAAACGCCAACAGCAAATCGGTATGCCGTGTCAGTATGATTTGAATTAAAAGGTACCATTGGCAGCGGAGGTAGGACCAGTTGTTGAGAACAAGATCTGGGTGCTGGTACTCATAAAGGGACATCTCTGTTGGACTGGGAAGGAACAATAACCTGGGCTAGATGGACTGCGAGCGGTTGAAAATCTGCACCTCCCTTCACGACAGGATGTCGGTGCAGAAAGCCTCCATATCGCGGTCACATCAGATGAAACAGGAATAATTCAGTTAACAGCGAGGGAGGTTTGAAAATGATTCAGCTCAACCACATCAGACATCGCGAGTGCAGATCACTAGTACGCAGGGACACGTCGTAAAGTCAAAAAATACGCAGGAGCACTTCAGAAATTCATAAATTACGGAGGGCAGCAGGCCACATCAGAAGTTATGAGTTTAGATCACGTTAGGGTCACCAATATCGCAGGGGGTTGAGTGAGTTAAACCCGGGAAACTGCAATATTTCGACCATGGTTCCTTAGGAGATGAGAAGTCGGTGGAGGCCAGAGTAGTAAGAATATTTTATTCTGTATGCAGAGGAATGGAAAATGAGCAGGGAAAATTGTGACTTCGGAACACGCCACTCCAGCGGAAGGAAGTGCGCTCCAATATCAAACTTCTTCCTGCTCATTTTCCATTCCTCTGTTTGCAGATAAACTATTCCTACTATTCTGGACTCCACCAACTTCACATCTCTTAAGGAACTATGTTCTGAAGATCGCAGTTGCCAGGGTTTAACTCGCTTAACGCCCTGCGATATATTGACCGGAAGGGCTTAAGAAGCGGGTGGAGGTTTAAGGATAAATCTAAGGCTGTCCTGCCTTTCGTAGAGTCTTGCGAAGACTTCGATGAGCATATAACAGGAGATAAGGTTAACATGGTTAAACTCTGGCAGCTGCGATCTTTAGGTCCGGTTCCTTAGGAGAAGGGAAGAAGTGAGAGGCCAGAGTGTTGGGAAGAGTTTATCATATACAGAGGGAGTGAGCGAATAGGTAGGAGGAATTTGACTCTCGAACGAGTGAAGTTCGGCTGCTAGGGCGCCGGATCCAACGTGTCAGAGCGTAGGTAGTCAGTCAGTATCTTTGGAGTAAATGACCGAAGCCCTTAAAAACTCCATTGAAATGGTACAGGAATGCATAAGTTTTTGTCATCGCAATCAGTACCTCTCCGTGTCGGCCTTGAAGGCAGATGGCCAGACGGATTGGGGTCAGCCTACGAATGCGGGCATGTTATTGGCCGCCGCGTTCTCGTGGAGTTTGCAGTCGAGGCTTATAATCACGAGAACTCATATCTGGCGTGAAGCGGAGGCTGTGGAGCTAGCGTGCCAATACAAGCAGGCCAAAGTTATTAGATGTAATTTGAAAGTGTCATTATGACGCGTGAAACGCATGTTAGACGGTGTGTCTGGTCGTGTAGAGTACATGTCCGACAAAGGTGTCCTGCGTGAGTGGAGGTTTTCAATGCCACGCCTACCGTTGTGTCCAGTTTTTATTAACAGTTGGCCAAAAGACCCTAAAAGGTGATAAGTACAAGGAGAAGGAATTGATAGCACATTCGATACCAAAGGATCAATCCTTGTTGCAAATCAACGCCTTCCCCTCCAGAAAAAAGTTGTGCCTTTGGGGGCTGCCAGTTAACAAGATGTTGGTTCCTATTCCCAAACGATTTCCACACCACAATGACCGCTTTCCGCTATGCATTTTATGGCACATTCAACTTCTGCGAGATCTGGTACCGCAGAAGACAGACATCAATTTCACTCCACATCTACCACTTTTCCAAATTCCAGGCCCATTCAACTTGACTCGGACCTACTACTGTTGCGTGAGATAGGAGACTATCATGTGAGGCCCACCTAACTCGATCCCAACTATTAACTCTTCACGATCAACAGCCAATGACGCTTTTAAATTATCAGGACTTGCCAGTAGTTACGGCTTGAAAAGTTGGTAACTGAGTAGGTTACTCGGTATTTGTGGGGACTGAGGACCAGACTATAGTGACCTCTTTTAAATTCAGTCCTTATGACAGGCATGCGTGATCCGATATGCCCTTACAGAAGCCCAGTACACGTAATTGGGATCAAAGTACGACATCTGCTACATCCTCATCTGTGCTCGGACCCTCCTCGGGTTGCCGGAGCATGATGACTGTGCGAGGAGATCGAAGCAGGTCTTTTGACAATCTGTCCTCCTATAAGCAAATTTAAAGACTTGGCAACATTCCTCCAGGTTTGCCTCCGAGCTGACTGAGTTAATCAGCTGTTCAATCCCTCCCCCTATGGTTCCGTCTTCCGGGTTGCCTCTCGAGGGACTACGGCGTTCCGCATACAAAATAGAACTTGAGAGGAAGATTTCCGCGTGAACGGCTTCAAATCTGCTGTTTTTGACGACCCCCGTGGCCCTTATTCGTAGCCCTTTTATATCTCCTACCATCTATCACACTGTTACGCATATTTATTACTCCTACATGACTTCATTTTCCAAATGCAATTTTCTTATCAAGCTCTAACACTTCGGTCGCAGGAAATACCCAATCTTCTCCTGTTTGCCTGCAGATAGCGCCCACAGTGGTCGCCATGTTCACTTCCTTGAACATTTAATTACCCGTGTTTTTTAAACGTGAAACACTCCTTCGGTGTCGCTACACGCTGCCTTCGGTCAAACTCGGGGTACTACGGTAGTTGGCTCGCACGCTCGCCCTGGTCGCCACTAAATACTGTTTCTCTTCTAGCAGTCTCACACTCCCGGAGGATTTACTGCTAGAGCCTCCGAGATTTTTCCCCAGTACTTGGTGTCTTTCGGGATGTCTTAAAAGTTTCGCTATATCAAACGATCCATCGGATCATCCAGTTCCTGGTTAGTCTTCATGCAACCTGCGACAAGGTGTTGGAAACGGACCCTGTGAGAAATAATCCATTTAAGTAGATCGTACAATAGGAGCTCTCCATAAGAAGTGACCTCAATGAAGATCGTCAACAGCTTTATCCAATTGCCGATACAGTAGCCGCCGGCTATTAAGCCCATGGTTAATAAGCCCAATTCGGTCTGGGCCCGAGTGGACTTTATAACCGGTGACTGCTGCATTAAGCCCACGGTAAATAAGCCCGCCGCTTATTAAGCCCAATTCGGTCTGGGCCCGAGGTGGGCTTAATAGCCGGCGACTACTGTATTACGAAGGGTAAACCGAAATGCCTTTTCAATTAGAAGAGATTACCTAATTGCAAGAAAATCCCTGTTACGAAAATGAGGTCAAGCTACGGCCTCAAATTCTCACAACAGTAAAGAAAATATCATAGTAAAAAAGAAGCTATTTCGTGGTTTGTCAAGTAATATTACCTTGCCTAGCAATGACAGTTAGTTAAAAAAAAACCGGAAAATTCCGAAATTCCGAAAAAATGGGGTTATTGAGTAAACCTAAGTTTTAAATGTATACAAAGCCTGTTCATGCCAATAAACGAGTGGATAAAGCAGCACAAGTAGAATTACACTTGAAAATAATCCTTTTGTGAGATTTTTAGATTCATATGCTCCTATATTACGCGCAATGTAAAGTACGGCTATTATTGAACAGAATTTGCAGTTGTCTTTTAAATACGTTGGACTAAGGCAACCAGATTTTCACTTGAAGTTGCCGACTTGGATGCCACAGGAATAAGATATTTCATAAGCTGACGTGCGGACATGCCGGCCAGTGACTAATAAATTTAAATTAATTTGTCAGATGCAATCGTAAACATACCATCTTGTGTACATTGGGAAAAGTTTTCCTTCCGTCACATTTATTTGTAATTATATCGAGAGTTCTAATGCGACGAGCTTCAAATTGGTCTTGAAATTCTGCTTAACACTTCAAAAATTTTACCGTTTTTATTCAGTTGTCCCCAAATACTAACTTTGTTCTACATGTTTACCAAAAACTCCAAAATAAGATATTTCTTAAAAGCATTTACCCAAATAACGAGTTTTTAGACATTCTCATGCAGCTGTATGTGGGAGTCATGGTTTTAGAAGCACCCAAACATATCAACTCGTTGGCAAGACAAATGAACGTCCAAAACAAAATGTCGCGAATGAATATGTCTTAGAGTACTTAGGAAACTTTTTATAGCAATTTACCTCTTGAAAAAGCGCTTTCACTGGATATTTCGGCGTTGATGATCAGTATAATTTACCTTTTCTGGAGACTAATTCAAGATCAAAAAGGGAAATTTTAACCTCTCTAAAAATAAGGGATACATCTTCTGCTAAAGATGAAAGAAATCACTTTTTATATGTATAACGGAGCAGCTTTCAGCGTATTTGTTGACTTCTAGGCTTAGTTCTAAGGTAAAAACGCAGAGAAGAGTGGCAAAATACCAATGACGATTTTGTGAAAAGTAGTAGTCTTCTGCGCGTTCCGTTTCAAGGTTTTCTATTCCTTGATTCTGCTCTGCATATATCTTTTGCACATGGTTTCACAAATAGAATTTACGGCATGTCTCGGGTGTTTGTATATATACTTGTTTATGGTCGGTGCCTTCGGTGGAGTACAACCAATTATAGCCTTATAAGTCTCTTACTCAATTTTGCGGCACAAAACTTAGCAGATTTTCAAAATATAAGGCAACGGTAGTTCAAGAAGTGCACCTCATATACCCCTAGTTCCAGAAGTTCGTCCTAAGTAACGGGTAGTTACAGGGAGTTTATGGTGGATAATTATGATAAGAAGTGGAATGTACTTTAATAAATGCTAAATGCATTTATATTTTACTGTATTAGAAGGGTTGCTGATTTATATCCGTAGATTTTCCTAATATGTATTATCGTTTAACTTATTGCAGAAAAACCCGATTATCAAAATGCAGGTTTCTTGAATTTCTCGAAAAATTGAAGTGCTGGTTAGGAGGTCGTCTACTTCAACTTACCTGAGGTCCAACTTAGCGTTCGGGAGTTAGATTAGCAGAGTCTGTGGCGCGGAGTGCCACGCACACCTGCAATTTACATGCGGAACAACTTATTCTCAGCGGCTGCGGGAAACAAATTCATCTACATTTTTCCACTTTAAACTTACCTACACAAATTTTTTTGCCAATAGAGGAGAATATACGAGTTCCAGGCAGCAGTTCCGAAAAAGAAGATAGGATCACTGGAACAAGGACTTTATTTTCCTGACATTTCGGATTCCATCTGGAATCCTTAGTCATAGATAATCGTAAACAGGTCTGAGACATGCGCAGAGCTGCTCGAGCCATGGTTCTCAGGCCCCCAGTCCATCAAAAAGCGCAACGATTTGGCGTTCCCATACGGTGTACTGAGAAATTTCCTGAGCAAAAGAATCAGCCACGTGGGAAGGACTGGGCGCAACTCTGACGACAGCGGGCCTAATTTTCGAGCAATTATCCAACCTGCATCCGACGCGGACAAGAACGCTGTTGCAATTAATGAGCAATCACCGGACCAATTAAGACCTCCAGTTGTGGCTACAGGAACGGACATGCGGGTGACCGCTGTGAACTATAAATGTCGTGCAATCTGTGCATGTATCACCCCTTATCTGTGCATGTCTCAGACCTGTTTACGATTACCTATGACTAAGGACTCCCGACGGAATCCAAAACGTCAGGAAAATAAAGACCTTGTTCCAGTGATCGCATCTTCTTCTTCGGAACTGCTGCCTGGAACTCGTATATTCTCCTTTATTGGCAATCTCTTTGGGCGCGATGCGCTCAGGTCGGCTCGTCGGTGGGAAACGTTTGCCCTTCGAGATTCATCTACTTATACGCAGATCAGATTCCTGCATAGGTGTCTCGATAATAATGTGCTACCGAAGTGTGTTTCTAAAAGACCTCCGGTTAATACAGAGTTAGTGAGACGCAAAGTATTCAAGCACGGCAGAGAGATGATCCGAGTGATCCCTCAAGACTGTCACGCGAGGCTTCGCAAGTACTGTCAGAGGATCGACGAAGAGAAGGCAAAGTGCTTTGAGTTCATGGGTGAGAATGGCACACAACTGCTTCAGCAGAGGGTGGCCGAACGAGCCCGCGACCACAAAGCGAAACGAGAGGCAGCGTTGGAAATTAAGTTTCGCAAGCTACCTCACCCGAATTCATCCAAAGATGACAAATTGGTGCACAATCTGTCATCCAAGAAGCTGACGGAAGAACAAATGCAGGTGTTAAGGCATGAAGCTTCATTCAACACAGCTGATGCCAGACCTGCCAACATGGTTGCTGATGTAGAATCAATTCTGAGCCAAACAGAAGCAACAGACGAAACGAACAACCTCATACGTCATCAGGTGTCTTCCCTCCTCATGGCACATCTACCACGCGACGCTCTCTCCAAGGTCGAACGTTAGGCATTTAGAGAACTCAGAGCCAACAATGACCTCCTTATCGTGCCGGCGGACAAGGGGCGGTCTACTGTCGTATTGGACAGGACAGACTGCATTCACAAAGCTCAGACTTTGTTGGACGATCGTCAGTCCTACGTCCCGTGCAAATCCAACCCCATGAAAACGCTGACACGCGAGATCAACGCAACGCTGTTGGCAATGGAGAACTCAAGTGCAATATCACCAATTGATCGACGCATGGCGAGAGCGCAAGAAACGGCCCTGGCCCGCTTCTATGGTCTCCCCAAGGTGCACAAAGAGGGCGCACCCCTCCAGCCAATCGTATCTCTCAAAGGAATTCCAACCTACGGACTGGCAAAGTGGCTGTTCCGACGGCTCAAATTCTTGACCGCTGATTCAGACACAACAATCAGGTCGTCAACACAATTCGTGGAGAAACTTAAAGGGGTAAGTCTCCAGCCAAATGATATCATGGTTTCCTTTGATGTCACGTCCCTTTTTACTTCTATTCCACAGGACATGGCCGTCGAGACTATCCAACTTCTCCTTCGAAAGAAATACGATGAAACGGAGAATCGCCTCGGGCACGCTCAAATACTCCAGCTCCTGAAGTTCTGCCTGAAGACGTACTTTACCTTCAACGGAACTATCTACGAGCAGGTGAAGGGCACGCCTATGGGTTCGCCTATTTCCGGACTCAAAGCAGAGGCGGTCCTGCAACGGCTGGAGTCGCTGGCTTTCCGACACCACAGACCGAAACTCTGGGCTCGATATGTGGAAGAAACCTTCATCGTAATTTAGCGGGATCAGGTGCTGACATTCAAGGAACGTCTAAACGCCGTCTTCCCGTACATTCAATTTACGATGGAGGAGGAAGAAAATCAGTCACAAATGCAGCTGCGTAAGAGCGCTATTCCGGCGAGTTGAGATGCATTGCAGCGAAGTAGAAGACAAAATTGCTGAATTACAGTATGTTCGACGGGTACAGAGAGCGAATGGATACCCGCACAATTTTGTCAACCAGTGCATACGCAAACGAGAAACGAAGCCACGTCCAGCTGGTCGGAAAGTTTGGCGAGCTCTTCCGTACGTGAAGAATGTATCAGAAGCGGTCAGCCGTCTACTCACCCCACTTTGAGTTGGAGTTGCGCACAGGCCAGAAGGAACCATCAGGCGCCGGGTCATGAGACCGAAAGACCCACTGCTACGACAGGAAACGGCTGGAGTCGTTTACCGGATCTGGTGTAGTTGTGTACAAAGCAACTACGTCGGAGAAACCTGGCGATTACTCCAGACGCGAATGGCCGAGCATGCAGCGGCGGTGAGGAAGAAAGACGTCAACTCCTAGGTTGCAACTCACTCAACGGGACCCGGCCATATTTTCAAGTTTGACGAGGCCGAAATCCTCGCATGAGGGGACAACTGCGTGAGCCGCGAGCTGCTCGACTCATGGTTCTCAGGCCCCCAGTCCATCAACAAGCACAACGATTTGGTGTTCCCATACGGTGTACTGAGAAATTTCCTGAGCAAAAGAATCAGTCACGTGGGAAGGACTGGGCGCAACTCTGACGACAGCGGGCCTAATTGTCGAGCAATTATCCAACCTACATCCGACGCGGACAAGAACGCTGTTGCAATTAATGAGCAATCACCGGACCAATTAAGACCTCCGGTGGTGGCTACAGGAACGGACAATCATAGTACGCATGCGGGTGACCGCTGTGAGCTGTAAATGTCGTGCAATCTGTGCATGTATCACCCCTTATCTGCGCATGTCTCAGACCTCTTTACGATTACCTATGACTAAGGATTCCCGACGGAATCCGAAACGTCAGGAAAATAAAGTCCTTGTTCCAGTGATCACATCTACTTCTTCGGAACAAATGTCTTTCATTGCCTATTATATTACCCCGCCCCAAACCCCTATAACCAACGTTTCCGTAGGACAAGATGCCAAGACTAGGGATATATGAGGTGCAATACTTAAGTTACTGCTACCAAATATAATTTTTTAAGCTCAATTCGCTCTTCCCGACAGTAATGTGTCAGCTCACAATTGCAATTACCTCAATGTCATGAACGCAAACCCAAATTGTCTGTTCACTGAACGCATAATTAAAAAGTTTCTGGTTCTTGTTCATGTTCTTTTGCAGCATGTGCCTGCGTTTGCTCACCGATATCGATGAAGTCCACCATATGCATCAAACAGGTTGGTGTAAGAAAGTGACTGGAGATCACGGGGTAGATTTAAGTGACAGGAGGCGTAGCAAGCGTAATCTATCCTCCTCACCTTCACCCGGGGTCAAGAAGACTAAACGGGATCCTGCGTAGGCCGTCTTATCCACTGCAGGCCATAAATACCGCCTTACTTACTCTTAAGTGATAGTAGACTTTGTGCTGCGCCTGCCGCACTACTCCCCGTCACTCACCTTCAGTAGGTGTCCAGACAGGCTCAAGGAAGCCGAGGCTGATACGGCTACAACTATTTCTACTACTACTAGATAGTAATGTAGCTAAGTTTTAGTCGAGCTGGTACTATTACTGACGTTAATATTATTCAGTGGTGCAAAATAAGTACTGGGGCTCATATAGGCTTGATCTCAACAAGGAGTGTGGATCTGGGTTTATGCCATTCGGAGTAAATACATGTTTGAAACTGAGAGCACACAATTGTTTGTTTTGTTTTCTGCCCTCTCAACTCTATCCACTATATTTTTTTCCGTTTCTATTAGGTTTAAAGTAGGAGGGCCATGATAATGCTGCTATAAGTAAGTGCCCTTGCTAAAGTTCTAGTTTTAGTAATCATACTTACTAATACCAGTAAAGTGTATACTATGATACGGCCTGTGTGTGCTTTTAGGAAATCGGCACCCAGTAGGCTCTCCCAATCTGTATGAGGTAAAAGTAATGACTTGTGGGTTAAAGAAAGCGTTATTAAATAAATAGCCCAAGTTCTACCATGCCTTTATGTCGCAAGGTAGTATCTTTTGCCGCCTATAGGCTAGCTGCAAGCTTACTAAAACATCTAGCTTGCGATAGACAACACACAACCACATGGTACCATCATCCTCTCCCACTACCATTAACAAACAGTGTAGCGAAGTGTTAGTAGTACTGTTACTATGCCTATCGCTATTATAAATTAGAATTGATGCTAATGTGAGTCAATGCTGACGCTCATGTTCCCTCTATCCCAACTAGGAGTGTAGATCTGGGTAATGCTATTCCAGGTGAATGAATGATTGGGCACACAGCTCAGCAGGGATAGCCTTGGTTTTCGCCCTCTCAACTCTATCCACCGCCCTGTCCCGTTTCAACTAAGTTTGGACTACGAGGACTAGGATACTGCTGATAAAAGAAGTATGTCAATGCTAAGAATGTTAATAATAGTAGCCATAATACTAAATGGCGATAAAAGGATATTGCAATGCAAGTGCAATAGGAATAGTCCAATAATCGGCTCCCTGCTACTACTCACCTGTTAGGTGACCCGTTGTTGTCGGTGGGGAAGAGAGTGAAGTTCAATCTCAGCGCGTTTCTTTCCTCACTATAATCAACGTGATGCGCTTGAGACAATCGCGGTGCTCTATAAGCTGTGGCTTGGAGGATTACCAACTGACAGGATAACTTGGACACCGCATTCGGCTCAGTGTGTGTCTTGTTGTTTGGAGTGGCTATTTGCGGGCTGAGATTCAGACCCAATAGCTCCTTCTTAATGTGGCCTTTATGGCACTCCCAGTCGGAAGCCTACCTAGCGAGACGTGCAGTTTGGTACGCGTGTTGAATGTTGGTCGCGCCAGCCGTCCGCGCCCTCCCTCATCTCCAGCCTCCTTGACTCTCTCTTGACAACCATGTCCCAGTGTGGAAGTGGTCAGAGAGTGAGGTAGATTCTCAGCGAGTCTGTTTTCGCTGTATACGTCGTGGGAGTCACCGCGTTGCGTCAAATCGCTGAAGCTTCTGGTGGACATCGTCGAAATCGACGGTCAAACTGTCATGGATATAGTAGGAAGTGATGTCAGAGAAACTTCTGACCCCTGTGTCATTGCTTTGCGCTGGCCGTTTGCGGACTTCTGTGACCTTCCCTAATTTATATCGGTCCCAGATTTGCAATAGAATCGGACCCCCAAATAAGTGTCGTACTGATAAATACTACTGCCGCTACTACTATTTGTACGATTGCTTAATGGTGATGCAACTGATTGATAGCAGTACTGATACTACATGGTATGCCCTACAACTGTATCAGTAACTGAGTAATAAGACAAGCAACCTTTTTTTGCAGTTAACATAACAGATGGAAATATGAGCTTACCAGCTTACACATCTTCGCGTTACGTGATTATGTAGGCACCCGGTCTCGTCTAGCAGGTCAAAACCCAGAACAGGTGGTCTTTCAATGATTGGAACCCAGAGTCTACCCATGCGCACAATCTCGAATATGAAAAAGTTTCCCTATCGCAACATAGAAAAATAGCTAATAGAAAAACGTAATCAACTCGAAAGTTACCTATATTTTCAAAGGTACCTTTGAGCTCGTTGTCGCCATAGGGATATGAAAGTTAGTGGACGGAAGGTACTCTCGTTGAGTGTATCATCATGATTTGACAAAGTTCCTGCGTTAGAAACAATAAAATACCTAACCACTCTTCCCGTTGCACCTATTTCAGCAAATCGTTGTGTGATGGAGTTATCGCAGGGGGTTAAGTGAGTCTAAGCGTGCAACTGCGATCTTCAGGCTATGGTTACTTAGTGCTGAGGAGAGAAGTCTTTAAAGGCCAGAGTAGATGGAAGAGTTTATTGTGTACACAACGGGAGAGGAGAATAGATTGACTTGGGAGAGATACGTACGATCAGTAGGTTGACCGGGCCCAAGTGAGGTCTTAGAGTAGTCGGGCCAGAGGACAGATAGAGGGAGATCTTTCATTGGGTAGGTCGGCCTGGAGATTTTGGGCAGAGAGGCAGCTTGCGTCGGGCACGCGTGCAAGCTCCTCATTCGTCGCCTCATAGACGCGAGAACTATGATTGCCTGATCGAGACGTCGAGAAAGCACATTGGTGAGCGTTTGGGAAAGTGCACTTCGACGCGAGCTAGTCAGGCAGGCACGACCCGCTGCAGAGTTGCCAACTGCCTCTGCTTGAGCCCAATGTATTTTCCTCCGCAACCACAAGTAAACTCATGAATAAAAGTTGACGTGGCCTACATAGACAGAAGGCATTTAGTTGGTCCAGCCGGAATAGGTGCTTTGGCCTTTAACTTGTTCAAATTTTATCCGGGAAAACAGTGCTGCAGTTATCTGAGAATCATTAGACATTAGGTCTACTTTACTAGGGTAATTAATAGTTGTTTATTTTGACTGTTTCGTCTAATTATTACTCTGCCTTTTGGATTAATGTTCTGTGTGCTAAAATTAATTACTGGCACAGTGAATCTTTCAGTCAGTCAGTTTCAGGTACCAAGATCGGGCCCTCAGATGTAACAGTAAAACTGGAACCTTTAAACAAACACCTAGTCTCCACTTCATTTGGCTTTATCGCTTGCTGAACATGGATAAGGTCAATGCTGTCATCTGCCGTGTTCACGCTTAAAGTAGATCAAGCAGTCGGTCAGAAAGACAAAATGCGGATATGTATGTGCATCCGAAACTGCATGTATAAGTAAGCAGTTCATCATTTATTTACATATCACGTTTCATCCATCCGGGTGCATCTTCAATGGTACAGCTTTTCTTGTCTTATTGGTAGGCAATGACCGTACGTGGTTAAATATGGTGGCGGAATTCTGCGTTTTCTGACGCAGAATAGTAAAATTCCAATATATTTGTGTGGCGAGAACAGGCGAAAGAAACCACCTCAAATTCGAAGTCACTCTTATGAACAGTACCGTGAGGGACAAGGTATGAGTCATGTGTGAAGTCGATAACACTAGTCACTAAGCATGATAACGTGTCTTTTATAGTACAACGCACACAAATAAGAAGTTTTTTCCGCAGCGTTTAATAGCATAGGAAATTCCTTGAATATCGACAAACGTTGTAGTTGGCCCAATTCCGCCCCCCCCCCTAGTATAGTGATCTGAACTGAAATCTTTTCTAGTAAACAGCATCTTGCGGTTCAAGTCAACTCAATTCAAAAATCAAACAACCTCCAATGTGTGGTAAATCCCCCACTCAAATGTTGGTCCACACATTTCATCAGCTATGCAATCTACCCTATTATTGATGATCATGGCACACGTCAGGATACGGACTTCTAAATGCACGCCTGTTAGACAGCCCGCAAAAACTGCACTCGGTAAAAAAGTGACTACTTAGTTAGTATACATTTGGTATTGTGCTTCGAATCACTTATGTAGTAAAGCATATTTTGTATAAAACGTGAATGAAAATACCGTCCCAGAGCTGATTCAAACTTAACGACTCAGCTGATGACCATCGGTCTCGCCTCAAGCACAACAAGTGTCCGATCCTAACTCGGTTCCAATAAACAACATTCCTTGTTTTATGTTACAGTAGCCTGAGTTCGTTTCTAGCACGCCAACATTATCAATTTCTGCAGCTTTATTCACGGAAAAGTGGAAACAAGAAAATGTCGGACGTTCAGACAGCTAATTGAGTCAGTGTTATGAAGACAACTGCGACCGGAAGCATTTAGTATCTATTTAAGTTTGCTCTGTTATCATCCTGAATGCCCCACATCGACAATGGCAGGTACCTGTCAAACAAGGGGCGGTAGAGAAAACAGAAGGGTTGTGACCTGACACGCTGACGACCCTGTCAAATTATTACGGGACCGAAGGGAGTGCTGTGCCATGTTGGGCGTGAAACCCAATTAAATAAGTTCCTTCTCCTACGACATCGTAGTCTTGACACCAGTTGAAAACAACGCAAAACCGATTTGTGGGAAAAACCAGCAGCTCTATGTAAATTCCTCAGCCACGAAACGCAACCTCCAACCCGGCCGACTACGAAATCGAGAAGACCGAATAAACTTACGTGTACTTGTTTGGGCTGTGATCATGTCTGATCTAGCCGGTCTCGATGATGTCACGGACGGTACCTCTCCATGTGTGACGATTGGCGGCAGCGAACCTGGAGAGCCCTACCCAGTGTCTTCTCCAGCGCCGGAAATTAAATTTGTGGGTGGCTGTAGTGCGAGAGGAGACCCATCGGTATAATTGCTCACTTGTGCAGCTTATGTTTTAATCAACCCGTTTCTACTACAGCTTCTGATGAAGAATATGCGACGGATTTCAAAACCGCAGGCGAATAAATGTCTTGTCCCAGTGATCACTTCCTCTTCTTCTCAATCGACTAAATCTCACGCACTGACAACTGACTGAAGTGAAAAGTGACCACAATAAATATGATGACCTAGGAGACCGGCGTCGTCGGAATCAGACCACACGCAGTTAAATGCTGCATTTCCTTAATAAGGTTTCGCTGCGCATGATCTAATGGCAGGTTCAGGATAAAATTGATCATGAGACCAGAAGTACTTGGTGGCATTTAAGCGATAATTAAGTCAATGAAGCAGGAGTACTGGTGTAATGCATGTCAGCCTAAAGGCAGTGAACCAAATGACAGGCTCACTGTTCATCGCAGAAAAATCACGTCGAACCCAAACACTAATAATCATTCCCATTCTACTTTCGTCAAGAAATGAAAGAAGAACGACGCAGGAAATGTGTATCAGGGCAAAAAAACTGACAGGGACTGTACAAAATAAGACATTGCAAATCATGCGTAATCTGAAACAATTCGTGTTAGCTGACTGACCACTGTTGACCGCTTCCCACAACCAATCAACTTTCTGCGTCTGAGAGAGAGAGAAAATGGACAGCCTGGGTTGTGATACAGCGCGCAGCCGACGGTGTCAAAGAAAAGGGGAGCCCCGGATTGATGTCGTAGGCTTAGTCTGGAAGCGGCTTTTTCGACTTCTTGGCTTGGTGTGCCAAATACTTAGCCTTTTCACGTTTTGACAAGGACTTCATGCGCTCCTCGTGGATTTTCGAACGAAGTTCAGCTGCAAAAAATAGTAAAATAAGAAGCCTCGTCATTTTATAGGTTCAGGTCAATAAGAAAGTATCACTTGTCTAGACCCATTTATAAGAAAGAATCTGCGAGTAAGAAACACAGGCCGGAGGAAGTTAAAGGCCGGACGGATACTTCTATCTAGAATCTCTTTCCCCCAATACAGTGTATCACAAAAAGGGATAGCGAATGGGAACTTACCAAAACAATCGAACCTGCGATCGCTGGGATAATACTTTTATTTGCCTGACGTTTCGACATCCGTCGCGGATCCTTCACCGGACACATCAGCAGAAAACAGTAGCAGAAACGGGTAATAGATGCACAGGAAGTTGCAGTATTTATAGGATAAAGTCAGTACTGCAACATTCCGAGGAACCAAATGGCTGAGCAATTATCACGCCCAATTCCACCACGCGTGATGTATGTTCACCAGGTCACGGTCCGCGCGCCGGTCAGCAAGCAAGTAATGCACAGGCGGGCAACTATCGTTGTCATAAGTGTGCAGTAATGACTGTATCTTATAAATACTGCAAGTTCCTGTACATTTATCACCGCTTCTGGTACTGCTTTCTGCTAATGTCTCTGATGGAGAATCCGCGACGAATGACGAAACCTCAGGTGAATACAAGTATTGTCCCAGCGATATCATCTGCTTACCAATGGTACCTTAGTTCGTGTTAACTCAGGACATTGGACCACGGGCTGGTAATCCAGCTCTCGAATACTTGGCACATGCATTTATGGTGGGCGGTAAAAAATGTCCCTGATATTTAGATATTCTGCAGATTCAATGAACGAGTGAGCATCCAGAAAGTACGCACTGATAATATCGTCAAGGGGCGGCTGGTCACCCATGTAGCGTGGGAGATTTTCGCACAAGAAGATCGTAGACCCAATCGAAAACACGGAATGACCACCATTATCGACAAACGAGTGGAATTTCCATTCACTCGCCTAATTAATTGGGAGTTTAGTCCAAAGCCCGAGAGGGACTGAGGACCTAGTCATGATGTGCTACGATTATTGCAACAGAGGCATCAAAAATAATACATCCTCCTCCTCACAGAGTATAGACCATGATAATTCATGATGATGAGGTGTACCGGCAACTGGTTGCTCCGCTTCAGCTGGAAAGCCCATAAAGAGGCAAACACAAAAGCAAGTTTGGGTTGGGATTACAAAACCTTCGGTAAACTAATTACCAGGGTAATTTAATTTCCAGTTAACGGTCAGTGTGTTCACTGCTAACATAAACCAAAGAATATATGCATTATTATAAAGAGGGGTAAGGAAGGAAGTACACCGTCAATGTTGAGCAAAGTTGATAAACAACGGAGCGGGAAGCGGTTTAATGGTTTTTCTGGCTAAGGGGGTGAACGCACCCGAGGACAAAGTAGGTAATTTTATTCGCTCTGCAAATATTGCAAAGGACACAGTCTTTTTGATGCCTAATCAACTTTGGCGAACAGGCTACACGTTGTCTTATTACGGCGTTAATAAATAATGGGACTCAGGCCTTCGCAGCAATAATGCTCAAAAGCCACATTTTAAGTTATGAAAACCTGTGTTATCCGTCGTACTGTAGAATAATAAAGGGCAAAGAATACAAAGACGGTGGAATAAAATTGTAGAGTAATTATATAGTTACACTGTCAAATTCAGTGACGGCATTGTCATCTCTGCTAGTATCTTCCGTGTTGGCCAGGTATGAAGCGTAAAAACGAAATGAAATCAAGCGAGCGAATCCATTAGGTGGAGCATGACTGCATATGCACAACGCGTTCTATTCGCTAACCCTCCAAAGGACTCACGTTATTTACTCGCATAACAGTTCTGACTGAATACAAGCCTAACAGATAAGCTGTACTCACAAAAGACCACTTAGACAACGTATAAGGGATCGCGAGGGGAAGGGGACAAGAGTTAACAACTACGTGCCGCATTTGCGGGTCAATGCGCAAACTGAACGGCCATTCAGAAATGAGGACGTGCGTACGTGAAGACTGAATGTGAGAGGATTGAAAAGATGAATAAGCACACAAAGTAGCCGCTAAAGCGTAGTAAAAATAGAGTGCTAAATTAAAAGGTGACGAGGCACAAAATGTGTGACTAGAAAAAATGACGCAGAAAACGGTGTTGCGAATGACATGTTCGAACTCCGAGACAATCCGCCAGCGGATTCACGACACCATCAACTTTCCTCTAACTACCTACTTCCAACGCTCCTCGCCCGAATACTGAGTATAGGTTAGAAACATTTAATACTTGGGCGTTGCTGCTCAGTCTTAAACGAGTAATATGAGGAATGTGATGGTCCTAGTTTATACTACACGAGTGTTTCTTCCAAAATCACTACATTCAAGGACTGTCGAAAATAAACTTACCCCGTGTCAGAAATGATGGCCGCTTTCCTGCCTTCATATCTGAAATTTGGCTGCTGTGGAGTTCCTTCTTCAGCTTCCGCTTCAATTCCACATCCCTTTGGGTCGCTTGTCGTTGACGCAACAAAGCCAGCGCCTGCTGTATCCGCTGCCTTTGCTTTTCCGAAGTAGCATACTTCAGTTGCCTTTTAAGAATCTGTAGGCGGGAAAATGTGTGGAAGAGATAGAAGGTGTCAGGTAAGCTAAGCGACAGGGGAAGTACACGTGCTACAGACTGGAGAAAACGCTGCTACCAGTGAGTAATCACGTGATCATTTTTATGTCCTTAAATAAAAAAAATAGATCGACAGAACTAAGCAGACTTAAGCGAAAGCTGCAATAGTATGCGGCCTAAAACATGAAATACACCCTAATTAAATAAAAAATCATCAGCCGGTCTACAACTTAAGTGAACGTATCCACGAAAAAATTCAAATTAATAAGTAACCTCATCGAAACAAACGAAAACGCAAAAATTATTATAAGTAATATTTCTGATAAAAACAAAAATTCGAGCCCCAGGAAAAAAACGAAATAGCACTTAAAAAACAGACACGGTCGCTGGGACAAGGTCCTTATTCGCCTGACGTTTCAGACTCCTTCGGGAACTCATCATCAGAGACAGTAGCGGAAAAGGGTCTCTGATGCTGGGTTCACGAACGAATCCGAAAGGTTAGACGATTAAGGTCCCAGTTCCAGCGATCATATCTGCTTATTTTCAAGTGCTATTTCGTTGTTTTTTTTAAAAAAAACATTTCGCAAGGATAAACGCGCTTCATAAGAGTAGTTAGCGCCTTATTCAGACACAGACACTTCTCAGTCACTGCTTAAGACTGGATATCAAGAAGTAACTCCTCAAAATCCTGGTTACACTAGTAGACGAAACTGACATGCGTTTCGTGAGGCATAAATGTAACGGCGAGGAGATCCTGAACAAATTGCTTCCGCCCCAGGCATCAGGACCAGAGTACTTAGATTTTGCTTAACATAACTTGACCAACCTGCCCCGCCTTTTGAGTGGTTTGCTATTCCACGCTCTTTAGGCTTTCTGCAAATACCCCAACAATAAAAGTTTTGTTAAGAAGGAGTTCAAAAACTTTTAGCGGCTCGACACGTAAAATGTTGAAGGAGAATATGGTACTTGGTTTTACTAGATGTTGATTGCGTATGAAAATTATTTTGAAAACCTCCAGTTGCTTAGTTAGCCAGGATTTTAAAAGGTAAGTAAATTGTCAAATTCCACTCGATGATAGTTTGAATAAATACGTCTGAAAGAGGCGGATACTGGAGCAGTCCTCGGTGAATTTTGACTGCAAAACAAGTATTCTTGATTTTAGTGAGCCAGAGACAGCACAACATTGCCGAGACAGCTGTTTAGAAGTGGACAGCTGAAGTCTGGCACACAGACTGCCCTGGAAAATACTACAAAATACGCTGACTATATCGTGACATGGCGGCCTCAAAGCAAAACCGAACCTGTTCACCTGCCACTGCTGCTGGATGCCAAGCAATCTGTGCAATTCTTGGCGATCCGTTCTGGCCAAATATCCTTAAGAGCTTATGACAACCGAGGCGGGCTCTCATCAGAAATTAGCGAAGTCATATAAATTACACGCACATATGAGCTAGGTAGTATTATATAAAAGTACTACAGAAGTCGCCGGCTATTAAGCCCACGGTTAATAGGCCCAGCCGCCTATTAAGCCCAATTTGGTCTGAGCCCGAGGTGGGCTTAATAGCCGCCGACTACTGTAATATGCATGAATTTTATTGTTTTTGACATACTTTAATGCGTTTATTTTGGAGGTAAACGCTAAAATATCACTAATCAGGTAGCCCTATTGGTTTAACTACACTCAACGGCCGAGTGAGACTGCCCCTAATACTATACCATAATAAGACTTTGGTTGTGTGGTCGTCAGGCAAGTGTGGAATGCGGTATAGCCAAAAAAGAAAGTAATAAGTAATTAGCTGGTTGATTAAGGAAGGCAGAATTTTCAGTCGATGGTGATTCGATCCACAGAAAAGCGGATAACCTCTTGGTTATGTTGTAAATAAAGTGTTGTCACTGACCGCAAGGTTTTACGAAGCATAGGCTCACAGGAAGCGTTACAATGTCCAAAATGGCGTTAGGCAAGAGTCAAAACACGTTGTATTGAGTACATAACTAAACTGAACAGCCTACCTACCATACATCATCAATTTTGCGCGCCTTTACATGGTGACTTTTTTGCACAGCCTGTATCATATTTTTGAAAAGCTTTATGTTTTTTACCCGTATCGGCTTCCGCTAGTCCTAGTATAGGCGACCACAGTCAACAATATCGCAAAATAGTTCACAGTAGACTGTTGGACCTTCGCAAGATCTTGTCAACTGGTACTCTACCCTCAAATACATAAGACTATCAGGCCTCTTATTACCCGAAAATCTTACTTAACTAAACTAGTTACACCGTAGAGTCTGCTAACATGCCCGTATAATCCACTTGGACGCAGCTTCGAAAAACTATTGTGGCGATCAAGATCCCACTTGGTTAGACGGAACAAGCTCAGAACATTGATGACAGATACCTTCTACTGCATCACTGACATGCATTTCTGACAAATGGTGACGTTTTCCATTCAAGGAATGGTTAATCAATCGTAGTCTTAATTTTCTCCATAAACATCTGTTACAACATATTTCAACCATTTGTTAGCCAAAAAGAGCAGTTATTATTTCAAAAGCAGTGTCAGCTCGACCGTAGTCTCATACGTCCACATCAATATCTTTTAGTAAATGCCGATATGAGACAACGGGCACCGCCAAGAAAGGTGGGATATTTTGAGTACAAGTTGAGTGAAAGGTCTTCGTCATAGAAATTGATCTGATTGTGGCATAGAGAAAAATAGGTAAATCAAACAATCAATCGCCTAGGCATTCTGTATTTAGAGTTAAGTGACACCTGCCTTGTGGAATGAATCCATCTAACAGTCAGCTGGTCCGATTGATGTAGGCTGTCTACAGTCGGCTAAATCCGAAAAACTCAGTTGTTAGTGCAGGTTAGGCAGAGGCTAGTACCAAGTTATCAGGGGCCAGGTTACCATTGTATCGTTCACGGAGCGCAGGTATCAGCATTGCTGTAAAGTCCCATACCAAACAGGCTTCGGAAGTTACAAAAAGACGAAGAATGAACCAGAACGCGTAGCACAGCCAATGAAAAAGACTACTAAAACTGTCCACAGTTCTCAAGAACATTTATGTTTTGGTGTACACATGTTTCTACTATATCTGAATCTATAAATGCATGCAAAAACAGAAAGCGCCCACTGGCGATTAAAAAAACGTATAACAACAAAAATAAAAATGAGAACAAGATTGACCTTCGACTGTTTAGCTTGGTCCTTCTGCAGAACAGTCCAATCGTCTAGAACACACACGCCAGACACTCTAGGATCAAAGCGAGGATCACGGAAATGTTTCGATCTCTGTTCCGCGCGTTTAGCAACCTCGAAATCTTGCTTCAAAGCTCTTGACAAAATGAATTTGTCTTTCTTTAACTGCTTAAAAGAGACAGCAAGGGGCGCGTCATCATCGCCACTGTCCATTGACTGGAAGTTAAAATGCGCGGCAGTCTACCGCGTTTAAGGTCAGTGTCTCAGAGACAAAGGCCAGAGGCCAGGGTATCCGTATATGTGTACCAGAATTCTGGCTCATGAATCCTTCTTAAGTTTGAAGCTTATACGTAAGAATGTGCAAGATTCTGAACTTCGTGCTCAGTATTGGTAAAAACTTAGAGATGGTAAGGAAAAAATAAAAACTCCTTCTGTAGTCATTGACGAGGCCCTCCGGGCCGAAAATATCAAATTTAATTAATTTAATTAAATGAAATGAAAGGCATCTAATGCAGGGAAAAATCGCAAAAAAATCAATGATAAAGTAACTAAATGGCAACCTTTAAAACAGTAATGCATAAACCCGATTGGTTTGATGGACCCATCTATAATTAATTATACGGACGTATCGAGCTGGATGCGGAAATGCCTTGGTCATTTAGTTAAGAAAATGCAAAGAATGAAAAAAGTCTACCATAATAAGTGCCATCAAGAAAGGTGCACATGAGGTCATTTTAGGCAGCTCGGATAATTCTCGGTAAAAATCATTTAAAGGATATTGCTTCCACGTCAAGCGTACGACGTAGAAAAAAAGGTCTGGGTGTATTTCAATAGCTTAATGTACCTGAGTGTCATAGATATTTCATGAAAAGGCCCTATTATAATGGAACACACAAGTGACAGACCAGCTGTTTTGTTCGTCGATATTAATAATTAGCCGAAAATTTTTTGTCAATGTGCGAAAACTCATTCTACCCTTCGACAGTTGAACATGACTTACACATATGTTTCGCACTTCAGCCTACAGCCAAGATTCCATACCAAAATGACCGATGAAGACGATGCTTCCTTCCGATACGTACTCAATGGACAGTCCCTTTCAAATGTTGAGAAGCATAATGACATCCGTGTTTCAAGAATCTCTTTAGTTAAAACATCTTCCCAATGTCGAAAAATAGCTTAACACAATACACCGATGTTATTTGCGCTGGGACGATGGGTTGTGCAGATTCATAAGTATCTATTCAGAAAACCTATGGGGCATTCATTCGTTCTTAGTTGGGGGATGCCAGTCAAGTGTGACATCCGTGGTTTAAGGGGGACTCTCTGCAGCTGGAACGGGTACAGTCAAGAGATGTATAATGGTTATCTGCTTTACGAAGCCAGGAGGGCTGAATTAGATTTTCTATCCTCTCAATTACAGGCAGAAACACGTTGACCTCATTTAAACCTACCGGACTATCAGAGGCCGTGAGCGTGCCCTAGAGTCTCATAATTTTTTCTGATTGCCTGGGACAGACCATGTGCGGGGTTAGCCTTATAAGATGATAATATTAATTTTTATTGGTAAAGCAAATTTTAGGCACCGTCAAAACCCCAGAAGACAGGAAAAAAACAAGTTTTCCCTGCCTTCCATGATTTTTACGGCGCCCATGATGGGCTTTACCAATAAACATTAATATTGTACAGAGGCCCTAAGACTGATCTCTTCGGAACACCATATTATAATTGTACCTATTTGGATTCTGTGCTACCAATTATTACTTCTTGCAGTCTGTGTGATAGGAAACTTTTCATCCACTTGAAAACGTTTCCCTCGATATTATATTGCCAGACTTCAACAAGGGCCACCGATGAGATAAGCTGTCAAATACTTGCTTAAAGTCAAATAATTGCATCGACTGGATGACCCTAGTCTGTGTCTTTTGTCCATTTTCCTGCGTATTAAGACAACCCGTAAGACATCAGCGCCCATATGGTAAACCATGCTGGGCAGCACATAGTATGTTCCTCTGCTCCAGAGATGTCATTAACTGTCACTTAAATGACCTTGTACAAAATGCAGGTTAAACTACTCGGTAATTTTATGATTCTAGCCTAGACCCTCGGTTATGGATCGGGGCGATAAGGGCAGTTTTCCACTCCTGTGGCAGTTCATTTTCTTCTATCGACTTTTGCAATTTCATCGACACCGGTTCACACAGTAAGTTGGCCACTTTTCTAAGGGCACGTTGATGAATCCTAGCTGGATTGGATTATTGGTAGGTTTTAGGCTGATTAATTCTGTCCTTCTCAATGCAGATGAGAAGTCAAAGGCATCTTCTCGTGCAAAAGATTCGAAATCTTGCTGTTGGTCTAGGTGGGGGAGAAGGGGGCTTTTGTTTCTGGGTGAATACCGACTGCAAAAAGCCGGAGGAGGCAGTCACTTTCTTTTGGTCAGCTTTCTCTAGTAATCCGTTTTGGGACCGAAAACTGGAATCTGGTTACGATTTCTTTTGAGTTGACCCATATGTAAAAAAAAACTCGAGGCGCTCGGCATTCGCCTTGAGTTTTTTTTCACAAGTGGGTCAACTCAAATGAAGCAAATCTGCCAAACCTTCTAATAATTACGATTTCTTTGATTGTTGTCTATGTATCTGTATAATATCTTCAGGTGGTCGAACGAGTTCTGCAGTATGGTACGCCCAGAGTTCCTAGGGGTCTATTTACCTCCCGTTTACACATACCCCATTGTCGTTTATATTCTTACAAGTGTTCCATACGCCCTGTCATTCGAAAGCATTTTCTCGTTTTCTTTCTACTTTTAAAGGAGATCTGAAGCTCGCGGCTTATGAACAGCGAACGGTTGCTTGCTTTCTTTCATTTATTGTGGTAAATTCACGTTAATTATTCTCCTAACCAGCGAACGTAATCCAGTATTCGCTTACGATCCCCGCAATGTGGTTGTTCAAGGTATCGCCGAGATTTGCGTTCGCGGCTAGAGAAATCTCCCCTTCCAGGTGGTTTTTTCCAGTGGTTTATGTGAGTCAGCCTATGAGGACATTTATTTCTCAAAAAGTAGCATTATATGACCCCTAGCATCCGTTGGTGGGATATCTTGTAGTTCCACCACATTCTCTTCACCTTAACTGAACACACTTTATGCGTTTATGTACCGTTGCAATGGAGATTTTACGGGCTTCTGTCATTTACTCTTAATATACTGACTTATACTGACCGACAGTTATCTGTAAACAAGGCAATCTATTAGGCTGGGCGACTTCAACGCTCCTGGCATCGATTTGATAAGTCCTGGAGTAAAGGCCGCAGCAGCACCTTTAGACTATCAGCTACTACAGTCTTCTTTGGACAAATATCTCATTCAACACGTAGACTTTAGAACCCGGCTGTGAGAAGGCTAGCAATCAAACTTTCTAGCTCTCGTTTTTAGTAAAGAAGAGAGGATCATAGGGGAAGTGAACTCACGACCGCCACTTGGGCTTAGTAACCACATTGCTTTTACCTGCGTGTGATTTCCCCTATCTTCACAATCACAAATAAAGGAGCACAGAAATAGTTAGAAAGAAGATTTTGAAGAACTGCGACGTGCTGCTTCCACAGAAAACAGGTTATCCAATAATAACGACACCAATGCATTAGATCAGTATGTCCAAGGGACTATGGAGCGCTTAACTGAATTCCCTTGCCCAATGAAAGTAATAGGATTGTGTACCAGACCTCAACCGGACGATATAAAGGACCACAATAAACAAACAGAGGCAGTGGTAAAAGTTCAAGAATCTTCAAGATCCAACACCACTTGCCGAATATAAAGCTCAAAGAAATGTATGCCGTAAGGAAATACAAATTTCTAGAACTGCATTCGAGCGTTAAATAACAACACAAGCCACAGCATGTCCAGTTTTCTGGGTACATCCACAGTCGAATGAATCATCGGGACGACATTGCAACTCTCACGAATAACCTCGGGAACGCATTACCGGAAAGTACAGTTATTGTCCGACTTTTTTCAGATCGGCGTTTACGATGAACTTCCCTGATGACAATGCGAAAGTAATGGAAGTCAAAGATACAGCTGTCATTGAAAGCGTAACCGTTTCTGTCGCTGATGTAAGACATTTCCTCAATCACATCAAACCAGACGAAGGACATTGGTTAACCTGAATACGGATATCTTCGCAAAAGTATATGGAACGTTCGTGTGGCTGCATCTGGAATATGCGATACAGGCTTGGCGGCCCTGGCTTCAGAAAGAAATGCGGATTCTCAAAGGTGTTCAACGACCTTCTACGAAGGCGGTCCCTGAACTTAAGCAGTCCACATATGAACAGCGGATGACTGCTTTAGATCTCTTTCCCCTGCATTATAGACAAAACAGAGGGTACCTTATAGCAACTTTTCATTTACTAAGGGAAACTTGTCTGGATGTCAAATGGAAGGATCTCTTTCAAATGGCCCAAGAAGAAACCTCAGAAGACATGACTGCCAGTTAAAGAAGGAACTAAGCCGAACAAAACAACGTTCATCCTTCTTCTTTCAAAGGGTCATTCGACAGTGGAACTAATTGCCCGAGTCTATTGTGCATTCACCCACTGTGAACGTCTTCAAGAGACGTTTGGATAATCATCTGTTAAAACCAAACACCCACTTGACATAACACTACAAACAAACATACTACTCGTTTGATTTCAAAAGCGTATTTATTTACACTAAAAGATCACAGAGACAGGATATACAGTGAATATGTATACGCAGCTATTCCACAAACGCCTCACCTCTTCAACAATTCACCTTTCAAAAGTGTTTCTATGCACTTTTGCACAACAAAAGCGATCTGTAAAAATGTTTGCATACTTCATAATAACTTATGCATTCCTGTACCATTTCAATGGAGTTTTTAAGGGCTTCGGTCATTTACTCCAAATATACTGACTGATACTGACTGACTGAAGCCTCCTGGACCGAATGGGAGCCCTGGACTGATAAGCAAAGGGCTATCGACCGTGCTATTGATGCATCTTACACATATGTTTGAGCTTTCCATGAGAACAGGGGACTTGTTTTTGCAATGGAAGATGGTTAACATCGTACTCTTATATAAAGGAAGTAGAAAAATGGCTACGAACAGCTTTTGTCCTAAAAGATTGACTTGCCTAGATTGCAAAATGATGGAGGTTCTTGTCAAGTAGACCATACAAATATTTTTCGATGTAAATTATATCATACAAAGTTTCCAGCACAGCTTTCGGCGAGGGCGCTCCTGCCTCTCAAATTTGCTGACTTCACTTGAGGTGTGGACAAGTGATTTATTAGGGGTGTTCAAAGTGGACATAGTCTACATTGATTTCGGCACAGCCTTTGACAACCTGCCCCATCAACGTCCTTGGCATCAAGGGGAGAATTGTAGACTGGATCAGGACATTCTTAGTCGGTTAAAAACAACGTGTTTGTAGCGGGGAGAATAAATCAGACTGGGTTGACGTGGTTAGTAGTGTTCTTCGAGGCTCCGTTCTCGGACCTTTACTCCTCATCGGCTATGTTAATAACAGACCTCAAGACTGAGGTAAAGTCCTGTTTGCCGATGACGTTTAGCTCTGGCAGGCCATTCAGCGCCTGAGCGACTGAGAAGCTCTCCAAAATAATCTTTGGCAACTGCAGACGTGGTCCGAGAGATGAGTCCTAGATTTCAAAGTGCAAAAGCGTGCCTTCTTCCACCTGCGTCCAACGAACTACCCCACATCTCAGAGAATAAGGACATATTACCTAATAATACTCAAAGTCCCGTAGAATCTGTACAGAAAGACCTCGACATTTGGATGAAGAATAATCTGAAGCTATCGTTATGATGTGTCAAGGCTGCAAACAAAGCCACGGGAATGCTGCACGCTAACAAAATGGCGTTTCTAGCTTTCGACAAAGATCTCTATGGCAAAGTGTGCAGTACCTTCGTCCGAACACACCTAGAATATGGCATACAGGCGTGGCGGTCATGGCTTGCGAAAGACAGAAAATTTCTCTTGAAAGTGTAGCGTCGGGCAACAAAGCTAGTAGGAGGTCTAAAAAACACTCTTTCATAGATTAGCAGACCTAATTTATTCCCTCTATATTGCAGGCAACAGAGAGGGGCTTTTATCTTAGCTTACAAGGTAATACACGGTCTTGAGAACGGATTGCGCTTTGAGGACATACTTCAGTGGAACTTCTCGCCAGATCTCCATGGGCTCACAATAAAGCTGCACATGAAGATGTCCAAGCTAAATCTTCACTCTGAATTCTTCTCGCAACGGCCCATACAACGGTGGAATAACTTACCGCAGTCAGTCGTGGAGGCCACTTCCCACTTCCAAAATAACATTTGGATAATTACATGTGCCCCCTGTTGTCCCTCGAAGACTGATTTCTAGATACAAGACTTATTTGTTAAAGCAATGCTACTCGCTGTATGCCAATACTATTTTAACAGAGGCACATTTCTTACGTGTGTGTACATGTGTATATGACGCACCGGCATGTAATCAATAGGGTTTTCAAAGGCATTGCCGATTACCTTCGCCAAACAAACTGAAAACTCTCTACCGGTAACAGGTAAAAACGGTGTATTAAGAATAAACGATCAGGCTACGCAGGGTGAAATTTACGTCAGTATGGATTCCCAATTACTTGAATAGGTCGACGATACCAGCGGTTACTGTGAACGTATTATGGTTGCAAATTGAATATATTTCTAAAAATTTCATTTTATTTCCCTACACTAGTCCTTTTTAAGTGGGTTCAAATAAACGAGAACGAGGCTTTGTCAGGAAAAAACATTATAATGGTCAGGTTGTTAGCCCTGAAAGATTACAGATATTGAAATCTCATTATTTTTCTGTAGCTAGAGAGTAGTCGGAGGACTTGGTATCTGTTTAGAGGAGGGTGCAGTTGCTGCGCATCAAACCGCACGTGCAAGCTTAGAGCATTATCCTGTTTTTCTACTGAATTAAAAGAATTTAGTTAATCAAAAACATCCAATCTTTGCGCGTCAATGAATCATAACAAATTGAGTAGAATGCCCTACCCCTATGGAATCCGATTGTGAACGATTTTCCCTTCCCATTTGCGTCACCAATGCAAACACGCTGACATTTGCCTGCGAAAGTCCGCCAAACATTCAAGTAGACTACCAATCAGACAAATGTAATACGGGTCTGATGTAAGGTGTCTGAGTGGAACCCTGACAAAGATTTGAATTAGGAATGAGGAAGACTGCCATCCGGCTGGAAGACAGAAAATATTTATCCGTTATACAAGGGCGGGGCCCGAACGAAGGTCAACGATTATCAGCCCGTTAGCTTAAATTGCATTTTTTCAAGGTGATGAAAACGAGAATGAAGAGGGCGACAACGAAGTTCCCCGAGAAAAAGAACTTACTACCAGGGTTCCAACATGGCTTCAGACAGAACCACTCTTGTCTTTCCAGCCTATTGCTGCCGACTGAGTAGTAGACTCACGTACTGGATGAAGATGGTAAGGTTGCCGTCAGCTTCCCACGTAAACGTCTAATGTATAAATTATCCGAAATCGGAAAAAGAGGATACCTGCTAACATGAATAACATATTTTCTCACAGGGCGATCGCAAACTGTGTACCTCGGGGACTTAGAATCAACTCCTATATCTGCTCTAAGTAGTGGCCCCAAAGGCTCCGTCTGAGGGCCACTGATCTTCCTTATCTATGTCAATGCCTGTGTCGACGACTTGGGTTGAAGCACTATAATTTTGGCTGACGATGAGAAACTCTAGAGAGCCCTCTGCTCGGACACTGATAGGCAAGCACTGCGAGAGTGTCTCAACCAACCTAGCAGCCGGTCTGCTCATCGGCCCTTAAAATTCAACTTTAGTAAGTGTGTGGTTTTAAGGCTCAGTATTAGAAGGAGGAGGGTGAGTCCTTCCAATACCTCCTCAATGGTCTACCCCTTTCAAATGTTGACAAACAGAAGTAGCTTGCTTGAAGCTCGCTTTTACCGTCTTCAAAGTGCCTACGGGCAGCTAAACACTTGACACAGGTGCTGTTTGCGATTGCGCGGGAATTCGTCCACATCGACCACGAACTCTTCAGAAAAAAGTACAGAGCATTTGCTTGGTTTTTCTTAGAGCATGTCGTCCATGCCTGGGGTCCGTGGTTAAAGAAAGATTATTTGCATCTCGCACGAGCGCAGGCGGAGGCTACGAAGCTGGTCAAGAAACTTGGTCATCTGTCTTACAAAGAAAAGTTGACTGAACTTAATTTAGTTCCCCTCAATTACAGGCAACTCCATAGTGACTTCATTTATACCTACCAAATTGTCAGAGGCCATGAGTGCGCCCTAGATTTTGACGAATTCTTCAAATTGGCTCTTACGGTGCATCTGCGTGGTCATCCATTTAAACTGCAAACAAAGCCTGCTCATATGGACGTTCAACGGAATGCCTTAGCACAGAGGGTCACTGGGGCGTGGAATGGACTCCCTGATGAGGTGATCCTCTCAGATACTGTTGACACTTTAAAACGCAAACCTGATTCTCAATTTTCTAAGAAATTGTGAAACAGATAATGTACACAGTGTCATTGGCGGCAGTTTGCAACTGGCTCATATATACGGTTGATGTTAACTCTCCCTTTGTGTTATGTATTATCGTAAGATTGAACTCTGCAATTTTCGGATGTCAATAGAAATATCAAGTACAAAACCTTTTTCCGTCAATTAAGTAACTTAGCAGAGTAGTTACACACCCGAAAAAGCTTTTAATAGGAAGTTAGTCTGGTAGTGCATTAAGCGATATTAATTCAGCTGACTGAAATGCGGTAAATTTCTGTCATTATTATCCTGTACATCTATCAGTTACGTTTATTCAGACATCATTTTGCCTTTTTCGAATCAATCGTAATACTTAATGATATTCAAATTTTCACTTACAGACCTATGTAGAGGATTTATCACTACAAATATACAAAACGTATTAGCAAAAACGAAATGGAAAACTTTCTAGTGTAAGCTAACCTCTAGTGAGTAATTTACCGGGCTATCCTAGCAGAAAAGGCGTAAAGATGGTTTACAACGATCACAATGGAGATTAGGAAATGATACGACTCACTTAGACCCTTCGCGATCCTTGCCAGTAATAGCCAAGAAGTTGACTTGCCAAAGGATAAATTCACGAAGACCGGGATCCAAGTTCGTTGGGTTGCGATCGTGAGATTTGAGAGCAATCTCGTTTGTAAATTGCTGTTGGATTCTCCTGAGCCTGAGAATGATCACCAGAGAAAGGTGTTGTTGAAGGGCGAAAGAAACAGCGGCAGAGGAGGGGAGAAATTGAGCTGTGGAGAGCTATAAGCAGGAAAGTTGTAAGCGAGGAGCACGTGGTCGGAAGCGGAAGTGGTGTATTTCGAGTTCAAACAAAATTCAAAAAATGATAAATTTTAACAACGCACAAGTTGGGCCATGAGCCCAAATAACTCCCACACCAGAGCGTTGGTGGGTTACAAACGCTCGACAAAGGAGGATGTACAAAAAGATTACACAACAAAGTCTCGCAATTTGGTAGGAAAACAAACATGTCTAACAGAACGAGTGGAAGAGGGGAAGGAGTGGGAGGGGGAGTGACAGGGGAGGGGGTAGGTTCGGGTGGGGATGGTGGTGGTGGGCTGGGGGCAGCAGGTGGAGTGCAGGGTGAAGGCGCCATGGAATTGGACGGACCAGGATATGGTGTCGTGCATTCAACGTAGGCCAGCTTCAGTCTGTCGGTGGAGACCGTATCAGTAGAATCAGCCCTTTGAATGACGAAATATTTGTCCTTCCGTTCAAGCACTTTGAAGGGACCATCGTATGGTGGGCAAAGGGGCCTGCGATCTGCGTCGTGCCGGACAAACACGAATGGGGTTGTGTGCAAGTCGTCGTGCACGAAAACGCGTCGAGGTGTCGCGCGTGTGGGGGTTGGGCGCAATGCGGCCATGCGTTGCTGCAGCTGTTGCACGAAGTTGTTCGTGGCGTCAGGGGTGACGGAGGAAGACTGCACGAGCTCACCAGGTAAACGGAGGGATGTGCTGTAAACGAGATCGGTGGCAGTGCATTGAATGTCTTCCTTAACAGCTGAGCGAATGCCGAGGAATACAAATGGCAGGTCCTCGCTCCAGTTGTGCGGGGCAGGTTGAGACATCATAGTGGACTTCAACTGACGTTGAAGGCGTTCCACGAGGCCGTTTGATGCTGGGTGATAGGCAGTGGCGGTGATATGCCAGCACCCGAGCAGTTTTGTGAACTCATGGAAGAGTGCAGATGTAAACTGACTTCCGCTGTCAGTGGTGAGTGTAGCTGGAACACCGAAGTTGGCTATCCAGTACGTAAGGAAAACCATGGCAATATTCTCTGTTGAGGTATCCGAGATGGAAACGGCGATGGGCCACCGTGTGAAACGACAAACAGCGGTCAGAATGTGCGTGAAACCGCGAGGTGGGTGGGGGGTAACGGTCCGTTTAAATCCATGTGGACGTGTTGAAAACGGGCGTCGGGAACCGCGAACGCGCTGGGAGGTGGAACTGTGTGTCGTTAGACCTTTTTCTTTTGACAGGCTAAGCACTGCCTGGTCCAGGTAGCAATGTCGGTGTTCATCTTTGGCCAGACGAAACGGGCTGCGATGAGGTGGCGGCCGGCACGAACACCGGGGTGGGATAGCAAATGGAAGTGGTCGAAAACAACCTTCCGGTAGGATTGGGGTACTACAGGACGAGGGGTACCTGTAGAAAAATCACACACGATAGAGCCTGGTGCCGCATGGAGGGGAGCCTCACGCAGCTGAAGCACAGAAGACGCAAACACTTCAATGATGGAGTCATCAAGCGCCTGCGTTTCCGCAAGCTTCGCCAGGTCTAACGTGGTGATAAGAGCGTTGACCTCTGGACGGGACAAGGCATCAGCAACGACATTCTCATCACCGCGGGCTTAACGTATGTCTGAGGTGAATTAAGAGATGAAGTCAAGGTGACGTTCTTCACGCGGCTTAGCTTTGAGGGCGTAAGGGAGAGGTTTGTGATCCATGAGGACCTGAAAATCTGTCATCTCGAGCAGGTGGTGGAAATTTCGGATGGCCAGGTAAATGGCGAGAAGTTCACGCGAGAAAGTGCCATCGTGAATCTGCGCTGGCTGAAGCTTCTGGGAGAAGAAGGCTAGTGACAGCAACTGTCCGTGGACCTTTTGCTGCAGAACTGCGCCGACGGCAATATTTGAGGCATCGGTGGTCATAATAAGCTGTGTATCAGCATCGGTGCTCAGATGATGAAGCAGGGTGACATCCGCGAGTGCTTTCTTGGCCGCCTCGAATGCTTCAAGAGCACTGGGTGAAAGTTGAAGCGACTTGGCCTTTGACTTCAAATGATCCGTCAAAGGTACCAGGGTGGCGGCGCAATTTGGTATGAAACGCCGGTAGTAGTTGATTAGGCCGATTAAACGGCGAAGCTGAGTTATGGACTTCGGAGCTAAAAAGACAACACGCTGTGCACTTTCTCTGGGAGGGGTGCGATCCCATGTTGGTCAAGATTATGGCCAAGAAAATACAGAGAAGTGACGCCAAAAGGACACTTATCGACGTTTAGCTGTAGACCATTTTGTTGAAAACGATCAAAAACTTGGCGTTAGTGTTCAACGTGTTCCTCGGGGAATGAGATTGCGACAAGGATGTCGTCGATGTACACGAACGTGAAGGAGAGACCGCAAAAAATGTTATCGACAAAATGCTAAAACGTTTGGGCCGCGTTCCGCAAACCGAAGGGCATGCGAAGGAATTCAAACAGGCCGAATGGCGTCGTGACGGCGGTTTTAGGGATGTCCCCCTCCGCGACTGGTATTTGGTAATAAGCTCGCACGAGTTCAATATTGGAAAAAATCGTGTTTCCGTCTAACATGTGGGAAAAGTCATGAATATGCGGAATTGGGTACCGGTCCGGGACTGTAGCTCGATTGAGAACGTGATAATCACCACATGGCCGCCAATCATCAGATGACTTTTTGGGAACCATGTGCAGTGGTGAAGCCCATGGACTGGACGAAGGACGGATAATCCCACAATTCAACATGTGCTCGAGCTCATTTTTCGCGATCTGCAGCTTCTCGCGATGAAGCCTACGCGGATGAGCATGGACTGGTCGGCCGGTGGAAGTTATATGGCGGCGAACAGCGTGTTGAACCTGTTTCGTTATCTGACAGGGCTTAGAGAGGGAAGCATAATCCCTCAAGATGTCAGAAAATGGCGGGCTTGGTACGGCCAAGTGGATGCCTGCGGAAGGCTCACACGAAACTACCCCGACAGTAAACAGCTGAGTGGTAGGATCTAGCAACTTCTGATGTTTAAGGTCAGCTGTGAGGCCGAAGTGTGACAGGAAATTCGCTCCAATATAGGCGACTGGACGTCGGCCTGGATGAAAACTCATTGGAAGCGGCGAAGAAGCCCGATGTCTGAATTTAGGGACCGTTGACCGAACGTGGCGATAGAAGTGTTGTTTGCAGCCTGCAGTGTAAACTGCGATGGCTGGAGATGATGACGATGAGGAAGCGGTAGAACGCTGACCTCGGCACCTGTATCGATCAAGAAATGGAACCCTGTGGACTTGTCGGTCACGTAAAACAGGCGACTGTGTCGCGAGTGGTCAGCACCAGTCGTCGCTATTACTGGCTGGCGGCGCCGTTTCCCGAACGTGAACGTCGAGCGTAAGAACAAGGCAGGACACATTTAATAGCATCCGGGCCGAATGTTCGGTGGTACCAGCAGACCTTGTCGTCTGCACGCTCTTTTGAGTTAGAACGATTGCGGCTTGCAGAGGGACGACCGGTTTGAAGCCGGCTGAGTGTGGAACACATCGTGCTCACATGAGAGCACAATAACCTGACAGGATCTTTAAGATACTGCAGGTCATCATCGCTGTTGCCTGTAAAGTCTCGAATCGGTTGAGAGGGTGAAATAGACCGCAGGGATGAGGAAATAAGTGACTTAGTGGACTTTCGCTGTATACGGCTGTCAGGTTTACGGTCGGGTCGTGAGGCCGAAACCTGGGAGACGGCATGCTGAGGTACTGAGGGCGAGGCTTGGCTTAAAGCATGGGAACTAGTAACAAGGTAAAATTGTTGGATGCGGTCTGTGTGATCCACGAGTTTGGTCGGCGGAACATCGTCGTCAAGCAGGGCGAGTACCTGTTGCATTGGATAGGGTAATTTAATCATCCAAATGCGACAGAAAATAGAATCATCTAAGGTGCGAGCAGCAGGCGCATTAGAGCGGAGGGGGTTTGGTCGCCAAGCTCGACGTTGTTGAGAAGTTGGCGAAGTTTGCTGTCGGCAGGTTGTTCTGTACGCTCGAGAATAGCCTTTTTAAGCTAGAGTAGAGCTTGACTTTCGGGATAGGATCAAGGAGATCCTGAACGGCGAAAGCGATGTCGAACGGTAAGTACTGCACGACGTACGCGTAACACGTACGCTCGCCCGTAATCTGACGTGAGGCAAAAACAGCCTCGATCAGTTTGAACCAAACCATCAGGTCACGCACTTCGTACGGGGGAAGCTTAATGGATATCTAAAAAGCTTGAGATTCATCCTGATCAGATGAAATACACGAGTTGTTAGAAACAACATCATCTTCGTCGCAATCATGAAATTGGTGGTATTCGTCGCCCATTTTGAGAAACGTATGAACGGCAGAGTCAAACGGGAAAAACAGGTTAATGGAATAAATAATAAGACGTGAATGACAATAGAAATGGGGTTACCAAATTTTAAGAGAATTTATCACTACAAATAGACAAAACGTCTTCGCAAAAACGCAATGGTAAACTTTCTAGTTTGAGCTTACCTCTAGTGAGTAATTTACCGGGCTATGCTAGCAGAAAGAGCGGTAAAAGCGGTATTCTACGATATCAATGAAGATGAGGAGATGATACGACTCACTTAGATCCTTCATGACCCATGCCAGCAATAGCCAAGAAGTTGACTTGCCAAAGCATGAATTCGTGAAGACCGGGATCCAAGCTTGTTGGGTTGCGATCGTGAGATTTGAGAGAAGTATCGTTTGTAAATTGCTGTTGGATTCTCCTGAGCCCGTGAATGATCACCAGAGAAAGGTGTCGTTGAAGGGCGAGAGAAACAGCGGCAGAGGAGATGAGAAATTGAGCTGTGGATAGTTGATAGCAAGAAGTTGTTAGCGAGGAGCAAGTGGGCGGAAGCGGAAGTGGTGTATTTCGAGTTCAAACAAAATTCGAAAATTGATAAATTTATACAACACACAAGCTGGGCCAAGAGCCCACTCCTATGCTATTGCAATACCTCCCCTCTAGTATACTTGCCGTAAATTTATTTCCATATGGCGCACTAAAAATTGTATGCATATATAAAACGAGGTGTTTTTAATTTTCTGTCAGTATGGACGGAAAAGGAAATGCCTTCACCGTGGATGCTGTGATGTTATTTTCAATGGAAATATTGAAAGGCAGATTAATAGATTTATCATCCCAAATGTGCCGGAACTATGAGAAATAAAAATCTTTTTTTAAGGCTCAAATTTAATCTGTAATACAATTACGGTTTCCCTTACAACATTTAGGCAGCAAATAGGGTTTTATGTCTCTCACCTATAATAACATTCAATGAAACGAAGTTTTTTCTGCATTATATTTTTTCCACAAATTATCTCCATGGCATCTTCTGAGTGATGCGACATTGCACTGATCGGTCCACAGTTTTAGTTTAATTTCGTGTTGATAATTACACAAGAGAATAAAATACCCAGACAACTGGAAATCAGCAAATGCTTGAAACAGATTTTTGAATTTCAGACTTACCCAGCATTCTTTAAGAGAGTTTTTATCGTTATTTAACAAAAAAATGAGACCGATTAGGTAATTTTATTCCCAACACAGTCTCTGTCTTGGGTTGACGGGTTTTGTTTTACTCGTCACGAACTAGATATCGCGTTTTAAATCTTCAAAATTGGAGTTTATAGTCTGGTTCCCGCCAGATTCTTGTTAGCCTTTTATGAGGTCTGACGGCTTACTTGAAAGGTTAGTTAAATAGACGAGAACTTGCGCATATTTTTGTGATTGATTCTATTTAAGGATATGCTTAGTGTGCTTTTATTAGTCCATCTGTGATAAGTGGTCAGTTTGTTTTTGATGACCTATATATGATTTTATTTTCCCATCTCCTCGGAAGACAGTTTGCTTTATGGATTATTCATTTTTACTGTTTTGCCGAATAGTTTAGGTTTTCAGTCCTTTTCGTCTAATATCTGCAGTTACTCGCTCTTACCAACATAGCATAATTCCTGTATAGATTTGACAAAAAAGTGAACTCAATGTGGCCGTATACTTATGTAACATGGACATTAGGTGTCCGTACAGAATTTTGTCTCCTTTTCCTTCTCTCACAATCTCTGGCAGCCCCCACTACAACGGGGCCTGCCACACTACTCCCTCAACCACGCGTCTCCCGCTAAACCTTCCACTCAGCTCAAACTGCTGAAAGCAGCATTTCACCAATTAATAGCCCTATAAATGCGAACTATACGACAAAGATGAAAAGTTTTTTTGGATAGTAAAATGAAAATGGTTCGGTGTGTAATCATCACGAGCCTGTTAACGCCTTCGACGGTTTAACAAAGCTAGCCAAAACATGCGCGCAGAAGGAAGCCAGACGGACATATGGGGAATAACCAGCCTCATGGGAAGGTCTCCGCGGTCTACCCTACTTGGCTATCTGCGTACCGTGATTACCCCGCTAGCGATCTTATCAACCAGACCTGACGGCATAAGAATTCACCCTTGGTTCGACCCAAAGCGGACTGCCGACGATCTGGACGGATGCCTCTGTTTTTCCAGTTCCGTTGGCGGACTCTGCAATCAGCAAGGAAGAATCAGGACGCGGCTTCCACACAGTGATGATCCTGGGAACCTTTGCAATGCCCCCCCCCAGTTGGAACCCCCTTTTTTTCTCCTAAATCCCACGCATTACCCCACAAGAGCAACATTTTTTCTCCTAAAAATCCCTGAGGAGTTTTTTCACTGTCTGCTCCTATTTTCATCCTATGACACAGGACAACTGGCCTCGCCAACAGTCTGAGGAACAAATTTTCTGCTTCTACTGCACATATGTACAAATAGGGCACTCAAAGGAATTTTTCCTACATATCCCTCAATATACTGATACTGATACTGAATGGGTGTTAGGCCATTCAATTGTGGATTTTTTTTCCTTCGAAGTAAGTCAAAGGTACTACCTTAAAGAAGGAGATAAAATGTCAGTGTTTGCCGTATGTATTGTGCTTAAAACTACCGAGTGCGTTTCAAAAGTTGGCGAAGAATTAATTTAGGTGATATATCTCATACATATTAAATTTGGCCACGTTTCTGTACAGTTTCTAAATGATAATGATCTGGCGGAACATGCTGTGTTTTATGTATCCAAATATTCCCTCTGTCTAATATCCGCAAGCTAGTTGTATCATTTTTTCTACTAGTAACCGAAATCAGAGTAGTCTGTTTTTCAGTCGATGTTTAACTACAAAAATGAACTCTGACTGCGTTTTGTATCCAGATTTCCTTTAGTCTAGAGTATGGGCCCAGTAGCTTTTCAGACCTTTCAAACTGAGCTATCGCTTTCACTTCCTCCTTATGAAGCTTACGGTATTGGTATGAAGTAGTCCGTTTGAACCGCAACATTCTCCCACCTTTCGTTTTGAGAGCTTGCCAATAGAAGTGAATACGCGAGTTACAGTAAGCAGTTCAGAAGAAAAGATGCTAGCAGCGGAACAAGAGTTTTATTTTCCTGACGTTTCCGATTCATTCGGGAATCGGAAATGTCAGGAAAATAAAACTCTTGCTCCAATGGTCGCATTTTCGAAAGCTGTTAAATTTTACGACTGTAGGATGATTGGAACATTAAGTTCTACAGGCTTACCATTGGTTCAGATTTATAGTTACCGGTATATGTGTGCTCCTTTTAATTTCGGTTGTCTATTTTTAGTGGTATGCATTTTGGCTGACATGTTCGCTCATCCCGATGATTGTTGTGTCTTCATTCACATTTTCACCAGTTGGGATACTTGCTTTCGTCTTCTAATATTATTCTATCCCTGGTTTTCCATGACATTTTGTTTTTTCGACGCAATTTCCGGCTACTGTATAACCCGTGTTAAACGATAACATTATGAAGTGTACGTTAGACTTTAGCAAATTTCAATTCAAGGTAAATTTCCTACATTGTTTGCTGCATTTTCATTGCATGAAGCTGGAACTTTTGTTTGTAATTTTACATGCTGACGACTTTATTCCAACTCATATTTGGTATAACTGATTGTTTACTCACTACATCATTATTTTCACTATCGTTATTCATACACAAATTGCTTACTTTCTTTAATTTGCTAAAGTTTTCTTTCATAATGTAAATTATTTCCTATCATTTCCAAAAGGACTGCATCATGCATTCTGCCTCTGCCGGCCCCTGGTTGCCTGCGCAGATGGACAACAATACTCGCTTCGTTAACCTCGATGGCAGTCAGCTCTTCACTCCCACTGGATCAGTTCCCCATTACCCCGCCACTTCCGGTGAAGCTTCCTTTCCACATGATTTCTCACTCGATTTTTCTCGGCTCCCTCCTCTGTCTACAGCTGCTACTATAGATTCCTCCGGTAAGTTAGGCGTTTGCGGTTCACATGCTTTCGTTGCTCTCAAACTTCGATAAATTCAGTAGTCTACCGTTAAAAGTTTAAATAATCCTCTCTGCTAGACCTTAAATCGGAGTCGAAAAAAATGGTGTGTATGTAGTTTAGAAAAAAACTCTGCGGAATCGAAACCTGTACAAAGTTGAGCGACGATAATAGTTTGTATGGTCATTAGTTTATAGGCTATCTGAACCTCATTTCGGTCCCATTCTTGGTCCGCAAGGGGACAGTAACTAAGCTTCTTGATGCCATGTAAGTCGGCATAATTATGCAAATATTTTTCACATTTTCTTTTAGGATATAACTAACTAGATGCGATATAGAGTAGGCATGGGTACTCTGATAAGATTTAGACTGGTATCAGACGTAGAAAGCCTGTTCTAAATAGAGAATAATCTTCGTCGATACAACTGCCTTAAGAATAAGGAAGACATCGTTGAGCTCGCGTTGTTCTTCCGAAGGACAAGCAAACCTTTTCCCAGAAAACCGACATCTTGAGTACAAGATAAGCTTCGCTACGTTTGCAAGGGCCAGCTTAAATAAATTAACTTCCTTTTTATTCGCAATTGCCTCCTGCGATGTTACGTCTTGATGTAAAAACAAATGCATTTTCTTAAGCCGGAAATCACTATTAACTTCCACTAGGTAGTAACTAACGCGCAAGCGCGTCGTGCTGTTCATTGCGTTCTCTACAAATCATTAAAGCTTATCATTGTCGCAAGAAGCGAATAGTTGGTCCGGTAATTAGTAAGTAGATTGAATAAATTAATCAAAAATGTTGATTAATCGAACATATCAGTTTATTGTCCAAACGTGTGTACGCACTTGACTTATCAATTAAGATCGAGAGAAGCACAATCCAATTTGCTCCTGGTTACATCCCATCCCGTTTGTTACACCCAATTAATAAGCCCACGTGTCTCCTAATACTGAAGTTTCCAGTTATGCCGCGTCTGTGTACAATCTAGATTTTTGTACAGGACAGGTTATCTTGATTTCAAATTGTAGAGAATTGCATAGCCTAATCGACATCGAACTATATTGCGCACGTACACTGACACAACTGAGGATGTTGTTGTGTATTTTACAAATGGCGAACCTGATTCGTCAGCATCTAACATTTAATGACTTGCTCACCGTCATGCATTCGAAGTGTGTAGCAGTCGTGGCACTAAGCATACTTCGTCGTGGTTAATTTCCCGCGTGAGTCTTGCAACACCGGCTACCTATTCATACCAGACGCTGCTGTTTTTTACTTTTAAGTAACCACTTACAGCATTATCTTGTGTGACAGCAAATTTTTATCCCACACTGTCTCAAGAGCATAGTTGTTTTGTCTCTGAACAGTTAATTCTAATAATAGTAATTGGATGGCCTTTCTAATTCCAGTCTAATTTTCTAATTTTTATGACGTTCAGCATGTACTTTCACAGGCGGCTGACCGCATCTTAGACAATTGCCTTCCGTTTCATTCGGCCAATACCATACTCCGACGCGAAGTATAGTCAGCTGGAGAGCCAGCCACTCAAACCGCTAATAGAAGAAGGGATTCTTCCATGCTCAGTTTATACTGCATCCGTCCATAGTTTCTGCCGGCTTTCCCGACGCAATCGCTAAGGGTCAGGTTCACATAAGGCAATGTTCCGAAGAATTTGTGTGCAGCATGGTTGGGCATACGCTTGGAAAAGCTGCAGTTTGCAGATTCTTTTTGAATATTCACGTGATACCCGATCAGAAACGAAAGCGATTGGGGAAGCGTAAGCACAATCGACCGAACATTTCGGTGCGACGGATACCCCTAGAGTCCACAAAAACAGGCCTCAGTTGAAACAGAAACTTCATATACTTTCACTTTCGGTTTGCACGTTATCTGACCTTTGTCAATCGACGTTTGGATACCGTCGAACGGTGGCTCCACGCGTTTTTTATTTGATGCTAAATTTTACTCGTGTTCGTTCGGTCTGATTAACAATACTGCTTTCCACTATTAGGATAGCTTTCCCATGCAACACTTAGTACGGAACACAAGTTTTCACCTATTAGGAGCATATCACACCGCATACCACAAATTTTTGCCCTCAACGGGTGACCACCAGACTAGTTGACATTTGTGCTATACGGATTGCCACTTACATCTGCTGAAAAATTTTAAAAACGCAGTGTCACATGGTGAAACAGTTCTGCCTAAAACCCTCAACCGTTTCGGATGTCGAAAATGACCTTAACAAAAAGTGTTATCTTTGTTATTCTGGAGTTGTTCTGTGGTAGTAGGATTTGACCATATGAAGTTGATTCCGTGACTTGCCGCCATGCATCATGGTAGACAGAAAGTCAGTCATAAAACGAATAAGGATTCTTACTTTGCGTCCGAAACCGCTTCTACCGGTCTCTGAAGCGGAGTAACGTTCCATCGATCGAAGCATTGTCTTACAATAAGGCAATCGCCACATCGACAGAGTTGGTGAAATAACCTCTGTATTGCTAATTCTCGTCTTCAACATCCAATGCAACTGAAGCTGGTTTTACGTCACATATATGATTTCATTCTCAGATTCGTTGAGGCCTGCATGCGAATCTGATGTAGTTTTGTAATGCAACCGTCTAATGTTTATGTGGCTTTAAAGACCGTTAGATTTGGATTTCCTGGTGATCTCCTTGGTGAGATCCCTTTAAATTTTAACCAGGGAAACACTTTGGAGGGTACTGCTATATTAAAGGCAGTTGTGTCTGTGTTGACTATGGAGAAATACGTATTCCCCGAGTGGATTTAGTGAGGCTTTTGAAACTTTGACCGAATCCCTATGCGATGACAAAATTCTTAGGACTGTTCATGTCTTATTTCCGTCCATTTCAAACTCTGTCGGAGAAACGCAGCCTCAGCCGCTACCGATTTTCTTCGAATGTATAGTAGGATCGTTTCCCACTAGCCCTGTCAGCGCCGCGCATGAGGCGGGAGTTGAGCGCAGCCACTAGCGTTTTCAAACAAGTAGGCCTTCATCCTATTATTTGAGTAACAAGCGGCCAGGCGTTTCCTAATGTCAGAAAGAAGACTTTCGGACGGATTTATCAGCGTGGCCAAATTTAAAAGCCCACCACCATGTCAGCCCTGTTACGCCTTGTGCACGGCCCAGGTGACCTAATTGCAGAATCATCACTCTACTTTCCTCATTCTGCCTAATTCCCTAAAATAAAACGCTTAGGGTGTGGGAAAACATCCGCAGCTTATCATAAAAAGTCAGTTTGCTTCATATCAACGCTTGACCTTGTGATGTGCGCAATATTAAAAGTGACATGGACAGTAGCATGAATGAAGTTGTAAGTGGCGGTGCTTCCTGGCTCATAAGCGAAGCCTTGAATTGGTCTTACGGTCATTGTAACCGGTATCGTAAGTAACATTGTTGTGTTAATTATGAGAATGCGTCATTGCTCGCCACCGCGCTCCGCGAACGTTTACCTATTATTTATAACTTACGCATGTCTGAAGCGTCAATCAGTTAATCGTGGTTACAATCAAAACTAATGTAAGCTTTTGTCTGGGAGTCTTCGCCTAGTAAATCAAATTTGCACAATCTGACTCAGCCAAGTTGATTTTGATAAAGCGTCTCCGTCATTGACAGTTTTTAAATCCTACGTGACCGGCCTTAGGATGAGCAACACTTCTATTATCTAGTCGTACATTTACAAAGATAGATGGCGTTGTATACTTAAACATTCGACACCTTTCGTAAATTATCTGCCATGCCAAAACTTCGAAACCATATATTATAGGATGCGCCACATCGCATATCGTCTATTTTTTTTCGATATTAAAGCAAAAAAATTCATACTTTTTGCTTGCTCTGCGTGGAATTGTTAAACCTAATTCTTATTTGCTCGAAAATATTTTTCTTATAATACTATTTTTATTTCATGTCTAACTTCAACGTGACAGAGGCCAGTGGACCTTTTCCTCCGGTAAGTATGACCCCAGTTCATATAATTATGTATATGACCCCCTTTTGAGCCCTTGAAACTTTTATGTAACGCTCTGTTGATATATCAAATACTGGAATAGTTCGCTGACTCCACCCAAAACGCATTCCACAATTGCAGCAGTAATAGATTATTTTAGATAAAAATCTTCAATACTTAACTGCATCTCCTTCCCCCCATAATTCCTTGGCTCTGGAGACGAACTTCGGTGGATGCGTGTTCGGACGATTAATACGTTTTATTTTCCACCACTATCACTCGTGGCTCGTTTAACACAGCGATAGTCCTATTCACCAGATTTTAGCTTGGATGACGGGTAGACGAGTATATTTGTCGGTATTTCGGTCTATGTGGAAGTGTCGAATGAACCTTTCTTTATTTCCGAGCATTTGCTGAAATGGAGAATAGACTGACAATTTTGTGTTAATGTTGCTTTACCGAAAACACTAGGACTAGGTGGATTCTATCTCACTGTCTAGCAAATGTGACATGTAGTTAGCATTGGTGTACATTTATGTGTGATACATCCACTGACCCACCTAGTTTGCTGTACGAAGCCAGATACATTGCGGGCATAAATCAGTCGATGGGCATGGTTCACCAGGTGAAGGCCCACCCAGAGCTACTCGAACGCAAAATGGGCGTTCACAGTGCTGGGAGGCGTCGATAGATTGGCTACAATCTTGCATATTCGTTAGTATTGTTAGAAGTGCTAGGGTGGGTGCGAGAGTATCCTAAAGTCCAGATATAAGTCCTGCTAATGAGGATACGGTGAGGCGTCTGTGTTACATTTGACACCAAATCGACTACTTGTGCTATTGCTGTGGGCCATAGTACATTGTACTGACACCGACAGCGAGAATGCTTCAGAACAATCCCCGTGATGACTTCGCTACGGTTCGGGTAACATGTTGTTGAAATGACACGATCTGCTAGCTACTGTGTTGACTATCCAGAAAAGCCTGTCATCACACTGGTTTTCCATCTGGTTGTTTCGCACCGCTTCGCCACACTTCGACCGCTACTGCGATAACTCTGGTTTGTAACTATTTCATTATCTTGTTCGATATTCGATCTGCGTCCGAAAGGTTTTTATAATGTCGCGTATTCAAGTTAGCTACGTCATTGAGTAAATTATTTGCTGGGCCTTATAAGGCTTTGATGGTGTTGAGTTTGCACTGAGACAGTGACTAACTTATTTCGGTCATGCTGACGATATCGCCCTGCTAGGTTCGAACTTTACTGACCAATGTATCATGGTGCCGTAGGTGAGGGAAGTCGCTGTGTCGACTGGTTTATTTATACACACTAGGAAGCTCAGAGCTGCATCCCTGACCAGGAAAATACACGCCTCAGAATTAATGGCAATCAACTCGAAGAAGTAGACTGTTTCAAATACGTCGGGGTGAAGCTACTAACGAATGAACAGAGTCAGACTGACATTGTCTTCCTAATCGATGTTGTATACAGGGTTTTCATAAGCCTCGGAAAGTGTCTATCTACCCAACGCAGTACCTGAATCGTCGTGTGCCGGAAGTCTACGCGATCAATCCTCCTATACGGGTGCAAACGTTTGGCTGTGTACGTAAACGCTGTACGTAGCTGCCCGAGGAACATCTGTCAAACAAATTGCACTGAATTTATTTTGAATAAGACGCCTCCACACTCCCTGCCGCAACCTCGCAAGCATATCTCAGACCACCCAAGAAAATCGCATGAGGTGGTTTGGTCAGCTATAGGAGCTCAGTGTTGCTGCCTTGGATCCGGTGACTTTAAATATCTGTTAACGTCGCACAGGTCAGCTCAAAACTTCATTCGATCTAGTTTGCCAAATAGCGGCCCGTTTACGAACGCACTACCGGTAGTGCGCACACAGACTTGCTTTTCATAAGCGACGTTTATGAAGAATTTGGATAACCCAGTTCTTCCATTGAATAGTTTAAAGTCAGACTCTAGGCTTCGCTGAATAGGTGGCTATAGACGGTGCGGTCTTGTTCTACCGCGGCGTGTACGTTATCATCGTATGACATCCTCAAGATCCATATTCGCTGTCTGCGTAATTTGCGTACTATATTGCGATGTCTTCCCTGTAAATAGAGTTTGTTCTTCAAGAATTTTCTGTAGTTTACAAAGGTACTTTATTTATTGCTAATAGTTGTCCTTTACAGCAGTATATTGTTAAAATTATGCGTATTGTGTGTAACAACCCTTAATTCTAAAATAATTTAGACTGATTCTTCTGGGTATGCCTTTGATGAAGCCAGTCAATGGTTCTCCAACGTTCCGCGTGGCCGATGCATCGCCCATCTTCCTCAACCAGGTACATAGCACGGGCTTTTATGTTCTGTATATTCAACGTATATTCGAAAATACCAGTTCTACGATCTCCTTATACATTTTGTAGATGTGAACTCTGGTTCTCTACGGTCCTGCTCATCTGATGCCCCGCAGTCTGTAAGTCCCAATGCACGTTCTTTTAGCATGTGTTTAATTAGCATACTTTGATTAGCTTACATCACCCACTCCCCCTTTTTAAGCATGGCTCACTAAAAACAGACTTGTGTCTTTAAAAGTTCCGTGCCGGATCTTCTTTCAGAGATGTAAGGACGCACCTTGAGCCACCCAAACCAGCTTAGGCAAACAGGGAGCAGTTCCACCGTCGATTTTGACGAGGTCCACCGTGTCACATAGCAAGGTGACGCAGGAACAGTGACTTGCGAGTGAATTCAATTATAGGGGGACTAGACTTGCACTCCATTTACCGCTCTCTCTCCCTCACTTGGACCCGGTGTCATGACCAAGCCAAGATGACCGGAGGCGGGAGGGGGTGCAGGTGGCTGGCGCGACCGGTGCCGTCCCTAGGCGTGCCACCACCCGACTGGAATCCCACGGAGTAGGAGTACCATAGAGGTCGCACTGAGGTCTGACAGCCAGCCCGTCACTCCACACAAACTTTCTGGACTGACCGCGCTTCAGGGTGATCCTAAAAGAAACTTTCTAAGCACCGGCTTCTGGCGCACCGTGATAGATTTAAGCGTGTGAGGTTGTCTACAGTGAAGATAAAGCGCTCAGCCGTAAACTTCACTACCTGTTGTTATTCGCAGGCCTCGGCCACTGTTTGAGCCGGTCTGTTGTCTGTTGCGGGGACTGGGTGCAGTCGTTATCGCACCTTACAAACGCGTCCACGCTTGCCACGTATATGGCCTGTCTCTTCCAAACACAAGCACCCGAATTTCACTCATAAGGAATGAGTGCCTAACATCTCATATGAGTGAGAGGGCTGGAGACAGCCAACCATATTACACCCTGATTTGGAAGACTTGAGGTGCAATTTCGGCTTCTTTAGTCAGTGAGTGGAGCTCATTGGTAGAGTGTTGATTTAAGTACCGCTTAATGATAGAAATCGGGGTTCGAATACTAGGTCATCCAAACCTGGAGTAGATATGGCTGGCTGACATCGGCTGATAAGCCATAAATTGCGAACGCTATCTGTCTTGTCTCTGTCTTTATTCTGTCCTGTATTATTTCTGACTAACATAACTTCAGCGTGTGGGTTACTTATGCGCCGAAGACACCATCAGACATCTTGTGCTTGAGTTCTTATCAGCTTGGCGTGAGTTAATTCCATTACAACAGTAGCGGATGAAGCATTGGAGGTGTGGGGGTATTTACAACAGTACTACAATCACATCAACCTCACTGAGGTTATTTACTGACTGATCGAGTGAGGGCTGTTCTACTGGCTTTCCTCACCAGTAACGTTGAACTGCATATATCATTTTAAGACTAAAATTCAGTGTTCCTAACCCATGCACTTGATTTGTAAATTTGGGATTGTCTATTTTATCTGCCCGAAGACACATAAATGCAAGCCATCTTTGTCTATAGATTCCAAAGGGTCTTAAACGGCTGCAGCAGCAGTATATACTTTCGTTGCAATGTTTTTTACCGGCAGACGGCCAGTCGGCTACTTTAAATGACTGAATACGATAATCTTGGATCTCTTAGAAAACATGTTTCTGCAGGTGGAGATAGAGTACCGACATCCCAATTTCTCGCGGAATGCTTCTCCGCTAACATCTGGGTAATATGCTGGGCATACCCTGTTCACTCCGAATAGGCAGTTGCTACAGACAAACTTGACGTTGTCTGTAGTTTTAATACATTAAGACATTGGTGGATGGGGGCTCACTGCTCATTTTCGAGACTCACGCGTTCTTTTCTGCTGAATCCCGCCAATGGCTGCACAGCCGCCGGTATTATACTTGTATTACCGGTATTATAGGCCGAATAATATTTCCGACAAAGGCAAGGCAGACGGGAGCCAGTCATACTCAGCCTCAAGTGTTGCACCACCCAATGCTCGAACCCACGACTTGTTGATTTGGCGGTCAGTAGTGTTCCCCTGCCTATGATGAAAATATTTTTGCTGGCCTTTTGGATGTGCATTTGCGGATGCAAGTACACGGGGCAAACACAACGACAATTGGCAGCTAGAGCCAAAGAGCGCTTGCCTGGTTGGCTATTAAAACAGAAAAATAGATCTCCACCTTCATCCATTACTGAGCACTTGCTTGATACGGGTCATTCGGTGGACCTCCAAACATCTTTCCGAGTACTTGTTCGGGCACGAAATCCTCATGCCTTGCGCTAACCGGAGGCAGCCTATATACAGTAGCCAAAACCCTACTTATGTGAACAGTTGCAGTATGTGGTGAACCTAACTTTGCCGTGAAAACATACGGCTGCCTGATTTACACATTACCCTGCCTCATGTTTTGCCTTAATCGTTTTCCCCACTTTTACCTCCCACAGTGTTTTAACCTGCTCATGTTACTGATTAGCCTTTGCGACCAGGTTCTATGACCTTTTTGTACGAATTCAATGTGTATTTTCTCATACGTAAATCATGTTATTTAGCGAGAGCAAACAGCTCTCGAAATGTATGGATCCATTAAATTCTACTGTTTATGCAATCTTTAAGTTGCGGATTTCCGTTTCCAATAGTATTTGAGTGCCGACCCTATTCAGCTTTACCTGTCTGTCCTCTACGTCTAACAGGCTTACTTTACAAACCCCAAAACACAAAGGCAGCTCAGCCTGCAGTGAGTTCGTCTTGCGAATCAACCATAAGGGTATATCGATTATTCGCGTACGTCTGGGCAGCCCTCGCCTATAGCTGAGCGGCAGAGTGCTCGACGCTAAATGAGGGAGTCGGCAGTTCGACTCCGTCGGACGGTATGTTTTCGCGCGCCCACCGATGGCATAGTACAAACTACCCCGAGCGGGGGTTTGTATGCACACCCTCCACATCTCCCTGTTGTTGGACGATAAACAACTGCTGCATCCACCTCTCATTCCCCTTTTTCCTCGCCTCACCACCGAGCCGGCGCGGGGATGCCCATGATGTGTACGCGCACGCGCACGCCCGCTGGCGCGCCCGCACACGCGTGAACTAACATGTCTACTCGATCGCTTGCTCGCTCGCCTGGCGGCGCGGCGGCAGCGGCCGCGGCTCAGGCATTGTTCTCTTTTGCGGCAGCGATGGCGGCTACTCTCCTGCTGCTGCTGCTGTTATGACCCGTTTGGTTAGTTCTCAAGGCCGAGGCAGCAGATGCCCCCTCCCCTCCCCCTCCACCCACCCTGGCCGCGCCGTCTTAGCTGCCCCTCCCCATCACCCTTTGACTCGCCGTGTCTCTCCACATAATGTCCTCCTTCCCTCGTCTCTCCCTCGCCGCTATCGTATGCAAGCGGACGATTGATGCTTCTCAAGTGGGGGAAGGCATTGACAGAAGCCGTCGAAACAGTAGCTTTTGAGGAGGAGGTGGAGGGGGAGGTAGTGGCAAACGCTCTCGCGGCCTTGATTGGCCACCAGGGAACCGTGCTGGTCATCTTTTGTTGTGCCTACATAGTTTTGCAGAAGATGGGGGACGTGTCGTTTGTCTGCTGCGAACTGCTACTTATCTCCTCAGTCAATATTGAGCTTGTTGTCGGGTTAGGGGGTGAAGTATGGGGCGAGGAAGTTGAAGCGTGTCACTGTTGACTTAGTCAGAGACCTTAGCAATCAAGAATCTGAAGGCTCCCATGGCATAACCGATAAAACATTGTTTGGATCTCCAAGGTTTGGGGTTTTGGGCTCCGCAAATACACCCCTTTTATTGACGGTGATTATTTATTAGTATGTATAAAAAATATAGTAAGTCTAGCAGTTATTCCGCATAAACTCGAGAAAAGACCTCTTTGCTTTGATACCTCCGTGTTGAGCAGGGTAAGTATATTTCGGGCGGGGGTTCTGTGCGAAATTAGTTGATTGTTACTGCTCCTGTTCCTCTGCCATCGCGTTGCCTTTTATGTTGCATAATACAATACCGACAAGTTAATTGCGTGTCTTTAAAGTTGAGGGGAAGATTGCGTAGTTATGCGTATGAAACACGATCACAAACTTGTGCACATACATACCGTGGCTAGACTTAATATGTGAACCGTTTTCGACCAAACGTAGCATTTATCCCCAGAAGTGTTGCTGCAGTGTTTCCTATCTTTCTAATATGTTTTACTATTTAAGCAAATATAAATGTATTTCACTGAATGGCTTGGCGACTGACTCATTTTCTTATGTGCTCGGTTGCAGCCTAAGTACTCTTGAGAATTCGGACGTAAGTGGTCTGTAATGCTTATTTGCAACCAGTACCTGTGTTTTTGCTCCTCCAAGCTACTTGTCACTGAAAAAAGCGTACAGAGATGTTTCGACCTCTAGTAGTAGGTATCGTAAAGTGGTTACTCCTTCCTAAGCAAACGCAAGAAACGTGAAAATACTTACTTACTTGATACTTGATCCGATTAGCTCCTGTTGTTGGATGAATCGGCTTCACGGATGTCACGAATAGCGGCGGCCCATTGGCGTCGGTCAGAGGCGAGCTCTTAACACATGTTAACCCATTGTTTGTTCCAATGTCGCAAGCCGTAAACGGTTACGAGGCCGATCCGTTCAACGTCCGACTTAACGGTGCTGAGCCATGTCTTCAGTTGACCGCCTTGTCGGTATCTCCAGTTTGCACTACGAGAAAGGTTCACGACGAATCTGCAGAGATCCGTCGATGTTTTGCGCAGAACATGGCCAAACCATTGCAATCAGCGATGCTGGATGTATGGTGCTAGACTTGGTAGTTTGAAACATCTGCCGTGTAGCTCAACATTAGAGATTCGATCCTGCCAGAAGACTCTTAAGAGGCGTCGAAGACACCAACGGTCAAAGACTTCAAGCGATAGGATGTCTGCCTTTCTCACTGGCCATGTTTCGCAGGCATATACTAACACCGGTCTGATTGATGCTCTGTATATCAGCAGCTTAGTACGTAAACTGATGTCTGAGCGAGACCAGAGTGGTCTGGCTAGCAGCCTAAATGCATTTCTAGCCTGCGCGATGCGGTTCTTGATTTCGTTTGTGGCCTGTCCATTGGCTAGCATATTCGAACCCAAATAGCGGAAGCAGCTTCTTCAATGGGTTGAGCGCTGATAAACAGTGGTTGTGCTGTGCCCAGATGCGTATTCAGGAGCTTCGTCTTGCGCACATTAATTGTCAGACCAACAGTTGCAGCGAAGCTGGTGATTTGGTCTAGCGTTGGCTGTAGTGACTGAGGAGTTTTACCGAGTACGACAATGTCATCGGCATATTCCAGGTCCGGTACTCTGAATTCGGGGCTGATTTCACATCCACTGTCAGGTAGAATTGACTGATGCATTACCCAGTCGACCAAGAAGTTGAAGAGAACTGGAGAAAGAGGGCACCCTTGTCGAACTCCACAAGTCAGAGGGAAAGAAGTTGACTCTACACCAAGGGTTCTTACTCGGGCTGATGTTGTGCCATAGTAAGCTTTGATTAGATTGAGCAAATTTGGTGGGAGACCGTCAGCAAGCAAGACTTGCCATAAAGCTTCTCTGTCAGTAGAATCAAAGGCGGTTTTGAAGTCGATGAAACAGGTGGTAGTGATCTGTTGGTTTTGATGTCTGTGCTTTAGTATGCGGCGTAGAATGAAAATCTGGTCAATACATCCTCTACCTGGACGAAATCCTCCGTGGATAGGACGAGTACGAAGATTGCGCTCAGTCGAAAATCTACGGAGAAGGATGGTCGCAAACACTTTGGCGGCTATATCTATGAGGCTGATGCCGCGGTAGTTTGAGCATAATGTCCTGTCACTGCGCTTCGGTATCGGTAAAATAATGGACAGTGGCCAGTCAGTCGGGATGACTTCGGTAGTCCATATAGTCGAGTACAGTCGATGTAGTGATTCCTTCAAAGCAGGACAATTAGTTTTGTAGGCTTCTGCTGGGATACTATCTTCACCCGCTGCCTTCCGAACTTTTGATCGTTGTAATACCGATTCCACTTCAAATCTCGTAGGTGGCTTGCTGTCACTACCGTATGGAATTCCAGTTGATAGCTGTAGGTTCGCAGGTGAACGTATAGGCGGATCCAGTAGCTTGCTAAAATGCTCTCGCCATCGATCGATTTTGCCAGCCATATCAGTTATCACTTCGCCCGAGTTATCCCGAACGGAAGTGCAAGGTGGTTTATATTTGCCTGATGCTTTACGTAAATGGTAATAGAGCTGATGGAAGTTACCAGGGTTTGAAGCTGATTCCATGGAGCCAGCTAACTCTGTCCAACGGTTCTGACGGTCGCATCTTGCTGATCGCGTAGTTTGGCGTCTCAATGAGCGGTAGTTCTCTGAATTTGACAACCGAGCGATTCTAGCTTGTGCCGATAAATGGAGGGTGGTTGTGGAGATCCAGTCCTTCCTCGGTACTACCTGTTGTTGCAAGCTGGAATTCATCGCACTTTGTAGCGCGTCTCTCAAGTGTGGCCGCTGAGTATCGGGCGAAGTTTCATTATCGACGTCCTTTGGAGGTTCGATGTGAACAATGGATTGATCTCGGATCCATGCAGTGAGACTTTCGTTGAACGCTACACGGGTTTCTGTGTGTGATAGTGCCATAACGTTGACACGTTTTGGGGCGGTTTCTTACTTCGATTCGACAAACGGAGCTTAAAGCGGGCAAAGACAAGTACGTGATCCGACCCAACTTCCGCACCTCGAAACGATTGGCTGTCGGATACTGAGGTGATCCATCTTGAGCGTACTAAGATGTAGTCTATCTGGTTTGCCGTTCGACCATCTTTTGAATACCATGTTAGCAACTGCCGATGGGGGTGTTGAAAACGAGTGTTTGTAACGACGAGATGGTTGTTATCAGCAAATGTTACCAATCGTTCTCCGTTGTCGCAACGTTGGCCCAGTCCGTATTTTATGATCACGTGTCTCGAGGTTTCATCGCACGGGCCAGTCCTGGCATTCCAGTCTCCGGCGACGAAGAGGAAGTCTCTAGGGGGTATCCTGGCCACTGTAGCTTGAAGGCGTTCATATAACTCCGTCTTAACTGCTTCATCCACTTGCAATGTTTGGGCATAAACGGCATAAACGTGAAAATACTGAAGCCCGTATCGCAGTAACCACGAAACACTTTATTTTCAGGTCTTTTTAGCGATCGTATGAGACTTTTGGGAGGTTCCGACCATATCACCTGTTCATTCTCTTTCCTTTGGACTGATTTAAGCCAAGCAACTTTCACTTACTTAACTTTACTCCTTGAAAAGTAACCTTTGGATCCTGCTCGAAAACGTTTTGACCGGCAAAACAAGCTTCCTCTAAAGGGGGACTTCCGGGCATGTGCAGTGCCTGGTACATCTTCCGACTGCCCGGGAATCAAGTCTGGCCGTCGTAGGTACATCTGTCTGTCGCAGTAAATCAATCGAGTAAATTATTTTTCAATTAAACATATCAAAGGCCTGCTTTATATCAGTCAACTTCACCTGTAAGCGGACCGTTTGTGGCCAGCTGTTTAAATGACTGTTGCACTACCTTTCCTGTAGGTGAGAGCCCAAATTTAACAAATCTGAATAAACGTGCCTTGTAGATGCTACTACCTGAGCTTTTTAAACTATTTTGCTTCACTCGGAAGAGGAGAGCACAAACTCTATCGTGCATTGCTTACAGCGATTTCTAAGGTTTAGTTTACTGCTCCTAACCAAGATGTGCACCTGACTAAAATTAGTGCAGATTTCCACAAATTTGCCCATCTATGTGCATTTAACAAATCTTCGCATTGGTGCTGGATAGTAACGGTGGCTTAGCGCGAATGCGCGTTGCCGTAACGGGCTCCTGAGTGCGGGTTATTTTTGCGCCTGGTCAGTATCGCTACTGGGCTTCTGACGGACACCAACGCGCCATTTTCAGCCTGCTGTGCACGCGTCCTCGCGGCTTCGAATGTTAGAGGGCTAAAAGACACTCGAGAGAGGCCTTGTCCGATTGATTGATGAAGCTCTCTCCTAGCTGGGTCACTCAAGGTGACCACTTCTCTTGTTGCCACTGTCTCTCACGGCGGTGGCGGCGGCGGCGGTGGCGGCGGCGGCGTTCCCTTCAATGCGTGCTTGCGTGCGCTTTGCACACACTCGTCGGAGTGTGTGTGTCCCTGATATATCCGTGGTCGTGGTCGTTGTTGGTTGCGGCGACGACGGCTGCGCGGCATGACCGTACCCCTGCCTATACCCCCTCCTGCCCCCCGTATCACCTTCCCCTGCTTTGCTCTGCAGCGGCATTTGGCCACACCCGCCTTTTCATCCCCTCCCCCCTCCCCCTTCTGTTTCAGTCCTGTCCACCCCCCGAGCCTTTCAGCGCATTCGAAACACCAACAAACACACGCGCACAAGCTCTCTAGCGGACGCATTCATGATTCTCCCAAAAACCGTGACGGAAGATCCTGCAAAAATCTGAATTACCTAATTTTGGCCGAAACACTCCTTAACGTCCCGCTCTCCTCCTCCTCCTCTTCCTCCTCCGCCCCCCACCTCTCAGTCCCATCCATTCTGCGCCGTTTTTCGGAGATGCTAGTGCTGGTTCACATCTCTTTTCTTAAGATAGTTGTGCGTTTTAAGTCGTGGGAATAGTGGTCTGAAGATCAGGTTTTGTGGGTCATCCTTTTGCAAAGAGCAGATACTTGATAAACATGTTACTATTATCTCTTCTGAATCAAGTGAATTTCGATTCCTGCGTATGTAGTGTATCAGGGTCATTCGATAAGTTACGAAGGTGTACTGAGTGGCACATGAATCTGGCCGTCGTCCTGAACCGCTTCCATCGGTTTAGCCGCTGGCTTTTTCTGTTGGATGTAATTCAGCACAATTTATGCCTTCTCGCCCTTTTATGGCTTTGTTGTCGGTTGAACAGTTTCCTGCCTACGCCTAATCAATCCTCTCTGTAAGCGCCCGTCAGCAATACGGAGAATATAAAGGCATATACTTCGAGGTTACTTTCCAGAAGCCATCTCGTTTTACGATTTTAACGACAGGTGAAGTATATTTTGACATGCAAGCTGATCGTTATTTACTGACATTTTTGTTGTGGTTGCTGTACTACAAAGTTAAAATTGGCCTATATCAAGGATCTCTCCCGAATCCACATTGGCCTCCTAGAAGTCCGCACCCGTATATATTGGGTTTATTGGGAAGTCTATAGGAGAGGATTTGACCGGCAGTATGCTGAAGCAATATTCCATGGGAGAATAGTTGCATCCTTAGGTTCTTGGTAACTTTGCCCTTCTAACACTGGTTGGATGGGGTTCATGCCAGATCGACCACTGCACCCAGTATCACTTGTAAATGGCTTAAGTGAGGCATATTTTAGGGGTCAAGGTTCACCCATTTCGTCTCCAACGCTTAAGTTTTTCACTCCGAATAACCAGACGCGCTTCGGAACTATCATGACGCATTAACAGTCATGGCTCATAGGGTTATCCACTGACGGCCTAACGCGATCCTCTTCTGGATTTAGGATCAAGCTGCGTTGCTTCATTTCGGGCTTATTACTCGTCATAAGCCAGCCATGCCCAACCTGAGGTTTTGCAATTTTCAGGGGTTTCAAACCGCGACCAGTCTACCTTCCTCACCGTTAAGCCATGGGTCGTTGTTATATTGATTGTGGTCAGTTTCGAACATCAGTGGTAGCAAAGTCTTAGGTCTAATATGGTGAGTTCAAAAGTCTTTGTTTTGGCACATATGTTCCAGGACAAATGCCAACAGGAATAGTTGTCCAAATGCCAGGTAAATTTGTCTTCTGTACAACATTTTAAACTTGCCTGCCTGTGCAAAAACAAATTGCAATGTATGTTTTGCTCATAAGTATGCAGCATTCAAGGCGCCCCGTACTTATCCTATGTACTCAGTCATGGTTAACGATTTCTGCTGCCATGGGGTAATATGTCATTAATTTTATTTGGATGAGTGTAGCTTGTACTGGCTGATTGTGGCGTTTCCCTTTACCAACAGTTACTCTAAGTAGACCCACCTAGAAGAAACCGCGATGTATCTACAGTAGCCGCCGAAGACCATGCAACGCTAATTATGAAATTTGCCTGGACACTTTGGCATATATTTGAAAACACTATTGTGATTCATTCAGTTTATTGAATTCTGCAAAAGCCTTTTACTTAGTTAAATCGTCATTTTAGTTAGGTTTATTAAGAGAAATAACCATTAATTTTTGGGAACTCGGGAGTAGGCTCATATAGAAAGAATTTCCTATGCTATTACGAAAGAGCGAAACAAACCGCACGTTAAAGTTGATAATACTAAAAAGGAACTCAAACTAAATAAATTAGGTACAGAAGAGTTCCCTTCCAGAACTGGAAAAGTTTATACAAAATTGTTGAGATTGAAGTGAAGCCAAGTTAACGGAACCAAATTTGTTTGCAGTAACATTGAACAGTTGTTTTTAAGAAATTATATTTAGCCATTCTGTTAATTTTTTTGCACAAAATGCAATAAAAGCAGAGTGGTTGTTTGAATGCAGCAATGAACCTCAAATGTCTAACATGTGTTCGTAGATTTAACACAAATAATGCCTTAGTAAATGTAAGTCGTGGAGAAAAATAGTTTTTTTGTATACTTGACAATCCCCTTTTACTTTATTTAGAAACGGAACAGACGAAAGAATAATAAGTGTTTCAAAAAATGGCAATGTTTATGGCCAGTTTTTTTAATTCGCCAGTATATATCTGAAAGTTGAATAAATCTACTCATGTGGAAGTTAAAGCATTATAAAGAGAAAAGAATGTTCTTTTATTTCCAGTCAAATTGAATGGTTTATCTTCAGAAAACTTGAAGAAATTCTCAGAATTCTCAAATTTCATTGTAACATTACGTTGGAGAAATTTAATATACACAGAAGTTCGTCAGCCGAATATCTAATCAAAGCAATTTCTCAGAGTTAACCTTTTATAGAAAGTTTTTTATTAATCTTAGGAATAGTAGTTTCAGAGTTATACTGCTGACATGATTTACTCTTGACAATGTGGTTTGCTGTTTCGAGGCATTTCTACAAAGAAGCAACATGGTCGTCATTCTAAGAGCTAATATCCAAAAACACTTTCTTTCGGTAAATACTCTTTATATATACTTTATTTTAAAGGTTTTGGTATACTCGTCGAACAGATGCGCAAATTATGAATTGATCAGGGAAGATAGTAAAAACAAGCAATTTGATGACTCACTTTTTTCGATGACATTCAATAAATACGTAAACGATAAGAACAGACTTTACATAATATTTTGACTCAAGAAAAATTCTTTTATTATATAGAAAGTGGTTGCTTCAAGTTTTCAACTTAACACAATATCTGAATTTATTGTTCTAATTTTGAGCTGTTTTTTTACGTCGCTAGAACCACGGCATTATCGAGAAAATTTTATCTTCCTTTACGAACACTTAGTAATTCCTATATTTTTTCAGTACTTAATAGGCCTTATGCTGTTCATTATTATTTCTATGTTTTCCTAAATACATTTACACTGGTATTGAAGTGATGATCAAAACTATACAAATTGAGGAAAATTACGTGGTCAACGGCGACCACTGTATGTGACCTCCACAAAAATGACGTGGCACCGGTTGCCAGCTTACTGCCCGCATCCATCTGCTTGCCTTCACTCCTACCTGAAGTCACTTCTTTTTGCATGTTCACCGCCGCCGCCGCCACCACCGCCTTACCTTTTTCCTTTTTACCTTCAGCTCCTCAACGCGGAGAGCTCGACCCCCATAGGCACAACGAAGTTGGCCTGTCCATCCCCCAAGACGGATGGGCGTTCTAGCACCGATGGTGGGAACGTCCAGACCAAGGAGGGCGTGTCGGCGGATGGCCACCGCTTCGCCACGCTAACACCGAACACCGTGGGGCTGGCAGCTTCTGTCGCTTCCTCCACGGTCTCCAGTCGTGTTCTTGCCGCAGTGCCCAAACTGGATCCCGCGGACCCAACCCCGGCCCCTACTGGTGCTCTCTATTCCAACTTTTATACCGCTACTGGTATGTCAGGAGCTTTAGTTACTATTTACTATTTTCTCATTTTTAACTGCTCGCAACTTGAAGAGTTTGGGCCCTCGCTCGCTGCTGTTTAAGAAGCCTTTCGCATCTTGGGTAGAGAATGTCGAGATTTTTAAGGGACAGATGAGTATGTGCTCAAAGCCGGCTGATCTACTTGGTTGAGTCACATCCTTTAAATGTTTGCGAATCGCCCATAACAAAAAAACTGTTTGATGATGCCGTCTTCGGATAAAAAATAGATTCGCGAACTTACGTAATCAAGGACCACCTTAGTGAGTCTTTCCCCTAAGAAAACCCCATTATTCAACTTGCCCACCTTTATGCAGTCATTTGTTCCTACCTATAGATAATATCCTACCGCTCCCCCTATCTCCAACTACTGGAACCCTCCATTCGTCATTGAAGTTATCATGTATATAAAAAGAATTTTTCTTTAGTCAATCGTTTTTAAATACATATTACCATTAATGGATAACTTTATTTTATAGCGTCCTATAAATTCTAGCAACGTTTTCAGTGTCTTCAGGTGTTCATCCGTCCATTGCGCTTCTGTTTGATGTCTACATCTAAACCTTTAAAATAAGATATACATAAAGAGCATTTACCGAAAAAAAGTTTTTGGAGCATAAAGAACTTCTGCAAGATAACTGTGATATTGTTATTCCCAAAATTATTAAAAAATTCTAAAATGGGTTACCTCTGTAAAAAGTGTTGTCGAATTTCTGTGTTAATTACCTTTTTACAAGGTAATGTCGAAACGGAATTGGAGACTTGACAATTTTGTAAAATTTACCTGAATATTAACGAATCAATTTGACTGGAAATGAAAGTACTTACTTTTCTCTTTATAACGGATTATTTTCCACTAAAATGGATTACTTCCAGGATCTGCTATATGCTACTGAATGCAAAAATATTACCATATATGGCCATTTTTTGAAATAATTATCATTTTTCTGCCCCGTTTCTAAATAACGCATATTCGGAACGTATATTTTACAAAGAATTGCATTTCTACATGACTTACATTTAATAAGGACTGTTTTACATTACCTTCATGGTAACATATATGGACACTTTGCTTATTCGCCATGCGGTAAAACAGAATGCGACCAAAACTTCTCTATTACCGCATTTTGTGCAAAAAACTTCACAGGTTACCTCAACATGATTTTTAAAACATAAATCGTTCCTTGTTTCTCAAAGGGGATGCGAATCCTTAACATTGGCCTCACTTATATCTGAACGATTTCGGACAACCTTATTTTTGAGTTCTCCCATAGCACAATGCATGTTCATCAAAAGTTTGGTTCTGTCGTACTTTATAACATACGAAATTCCCTCGATATGAGACGACTCCCATTCGCGCCAAAATTAGTGCACATTACCCTGAATAAACTTGACTAAAAGGGCGATTTTTCTCACTAAAAGGGTTTCTCAGGATTAAATCTACTCAGAGGATCAAAATAACGTGGCCAAATATATGCCTAACTTCCAAGCTAAATTTCTTCATAAAAGTTGCGTGCAGGCCTCGCCATACTGTATTGTTTTCTTTTAGTCAACGTCTGAGGCATGAAAATTTAGTTGAAACAATAATCCTGAGGAAGATTGTCGACGTCAGAGCACTACACTCGCTCGTCGTTTTATGTCATTTTTAATGCAAATTGCTTTTGTTTTCAGTGCCCCCTGAAATTCCTACTGAGAATTTTCCGCCTGACCCCTGGTCTGGGTTGAATCCTGAAGCTCTTTCAGTCCTTCCACAACTGGCACATTACACGCAGCAGTCCGGTTTAGTCACTTCTGGGCGAGATTCGGCGCTTTCCAACTACCCTGTGGCCTCTCCCCATCACCTACTGCACCAAACGGAAGCCTTGGTAGGTTCACTGATGCTTGACCACACAAGCAACGTGGTTGTACCAGAGTATATGAATGAATAACGTCCGCTTTTGGGATGTCCGTCGGTTGTCTTTAACATTGCTTGCGTCTTTTCCCCTCTAATAAGGGTTTTCTGGGGGCGGACATCATGAATTACCCCTCTAACGCTTACTCTCGAGGCGGTGGACTGCTTGGAACATTCAGTGGTGCCAATAATCAAGTCTGCTCGTCTCCTCTGCCAACTGGTATGTACTTACCCCCTTCCCGCACCTCTACACCGTCTAATTATATTACCTCGGATGTCACATTTCCCGAAGAAACATGTCTTTTCTAACGAAAGGATCGAATGAATGCGAAGGTTTACCTTCAAGGTGTTTGCATGAGTAAAGCGAAAACTGTTCGGACACCAAAACAGTTAATTTATAATTCTGTGCTTTCGAATTCGTGCAGGAATTGATCGTCATATCAGTCATATCTTCATATAATCCCTACCGTACCCACTGTTACTACTACCACTACTTCTACTGGTGATACCTCTTTTGATACCGTTGCTTCCTCTGTCATTTTAACTTGTACTACTTAGAGAATGAAGTATTTCTGCCAGAGTACAATAATCTTTAGGAAATGCGAACTAGTAGGATGTCAAATGTAGTCGGAGGTACCTTATTCCCAAAAACCCAGGAAAACACATTAGTTTCGGTTACTACTGTTTACATTCAGTTTTTTCAATTGAAGACCCCCGAAAGCTGTTTAGTGCAAGTTCGCTTTATATTATAATGGCTTTCGGACTCGTGCTTTACATGGTGGGTGCGTTAGAGTAGTGGCGGAACGTGGGCCATGGTGAATACTGCCGGTGTGACTGTAGAAGTGTTTCCGGACATCCGGACCACAGCCAAGCTTCCTCGTAGTAGATATTTTCTCTCAATTATTCTGAAGTTAGTCGTTTTTCTTTTATTTGAAATTTTTTACATCCACTAAAGCCTAACGCTTATCTAACTCCCCGTATGTAATCAATCTGTGACGCCTAATTGTTCGACAGCTGGCGTGCTTGAATTGTATGACTTCATGACGGCAAACTCACTTACTCTGCTTGTATTGCCCTTTTTACCACATGCGCCGCCCAACTCCTATTATTTCCTAATGCACGTTGTTTCCTTTGGTAACCAACTCCAACCCTTCTCGCCCGCGAAGGCTCGAAAAGCTGTAATGTGTTCAATTCCAAAAACACGACAGCATACCACTGGTCACCCACCCTCCATACTCTGTGAGCCAACCTCTTATGTGAGACCACGCATATGCTCGCGTACACACGCTACTGAACGGTGCTTGCTGATGTGATGTCGCCCGATTTTTTATGACGTCTCTTTGCCGAGTTACAGTCTGCTTAACCCCCCTATCGTCTTGTCGACTCGGGCATAAAACAGTTTAATTGCTTTGTCCACGAGGGCGAAAAATAGGAGGAGGGGGGCATGTATTGGAACCCCAAGCCCGACTTAACTGGGGTCATAAAACTCGCTCACCCACAGTACACTGGAGTTCTCCCATCTTTTGCAGTACACACACACACACACACCCACGACAGTTCGACCATCGATTTAAACCTTGGCCAACGCGAGCCCCAAAAAGGCCGCGGTGACTTGCGCGCGAATTTACTCATAGTAGTGTAGCCTGACCACTCTTTCTTCTTCTCACATACATCTCGCCCAGCTGGGTAGTAAGAATGCAACCCGACCGGATGTGGACTTAGGCGCAGTGATTAACGAAGTCAAAGAGACCGTCTGCGGGTGCCACACATGGCACGCTCCCATGAATTGTGCCCGGCTGCAGTACGGTCTACTGGAAGCTCTCACTGAGGTGGTAATGCTATAGGGCGCGTCGTGTTAGGTTCGAGCGCATCAGTGTTATATTAATCAGGAATGCACCAATCTGCTCCGAGACTGGATTCTCCCGTGCTGCACTCGCTCTATGTCCCCTCTCCCACATAATAGTCGACTTTTCGAGCCTGTAATCCAACTGTGATGATCAAATTCGGCTGAAGGCCTGAGTCTAAGGTCAGTTGCAAACGCCTGTACAGCGGTAGTTAAGAGCACTCGTGGACTCAGCACAGCCTACTAATCGTTTGCTGTGAACCAGTCTGGCGCTCGTTTATGTGTCCAGTGCACCTGCGTCGCCGCCGGTTCTGGAGACAAACGCGCGCGCATACACGCACGCAAACTCTAGCCCAGTCTTGACCCCCACCCAGGTGTAAAGACATAAACTGTCACCGGGCGTTGAAGTTGAGGTGAAAATAAGGCTTTTTACCGGATTGCTTTCTATGGTTATAGATGACTACTTCGAGTGAGTGGAGGCCTATGGCGCTTTTTGCCGCATACCGCGCATGATGTCTCAAAATTGTGTAAAATTATTAAACTTAGTCTATGTTAGAGCAAAAAAGGCCTTTTTGGTTTATAGTAACAGAGGGATCGTCTTTGTCTTTATCAATTGTACTAACCAAGGAGTAGAAACTGACTGTAACATTTAAAAATTACATTTATGAAGCGTTTGGCTAGTCTCTTCCGTTAACTTTCTGAACTGTATGCTCCCCTGTTCTCCGCAAGGTCTGTGTTGATATATCTCTTGGTGAGAGCAGCATATGCCCTCCTTGGACCGTATTTTCTACGCTTCAGTGTACGAATCGGTTAAAGCCTGATACTAACTTATCTGGCTGTTCCTAAAATGCGCCACTTACTTCATATTTTGCGGTTCAGAAGAATGCACATTTTTGCACCTTGGACATAAAAACACGGATAGTTCAATGGAGAATCGCGAACCTAAGTACGAAATCGCTCCAAGATTCAAACTGTAAAAAGACGAAAGCACTGAACATTTTGTCGTCTGAAACTAACTGATCTGAACAGAAGAAGTCCGCTTCGCCATAACCTCGAATGTCGACAAAGGCCACAAACACCCAGAGCCTGAATCCCTTTCCTTATCGCCCGCTATTCCATGTTTCTTGGTAAAGACAAGGAATGCGTAACCTGTTCAATGGAGGGTTGCGCGTGTTTTATTTCGCACTCAGAAGATTTGTGCCGAATCTACCTTACACTCTCTCTTCCAACATCCAGTATTTTTCCGTATCAAGACAAAGTCAACACAACTGATGTGGGTGCCATTGCTAAATTCCTGGCTTAATGTATGCTTACCTTAACGTGTCGGTGTCTACGCGCACACTAATCAGACTTCAAAGAAATTGGTCTGGGATATTTCGCTAAAGAGGATTGCCATAAATACCACCTAAAAAGAGAAAAATGCAGCCATACCCTCCACCGATTCAAAGGAAATTTGACATATCACTTCTACTGTCAACTTTCCCAGCCGCTATTGTGGACCCTTTGTGATATTTTAAGCCTGGTCAATTTTAATGGTACGGCAGGTATGTCCCATATTTGCCTCACGGCTTTCCCTTTCTCTACGGTAAGTTTGAGTTCAGCCGCCTGCAGACGAACTTGTGCGCGACCACTATACAACATTTCTTCGACCTCTGTGTTTAGCTCTGGAACAACAGTATGGCCCATTTCCAATGCGCATAGTCTTCGCCACTCATCTCATATGCACTTACTGCTATGAATCTTATATGACGCGCAAAACTGCTCCTATCTCGCTCTTAATCTTGCCAGTCAATAATGATTTCTGCCCCATTATTCGTATGGCACGTAAATGAGTTTTTTTTGTTATTTGACAACCCTGTCTCCCTCCTCAACCCCCCAGGCCTGTCCTCGGACTCCAACTTGGGCTTTCAAGATTCCGGTTACCCGCTGACTGGTGCATTTCCACCCTTTCCGGCTCATTTCTCGGCTTTGCAACAGCAGCACACGGGTCGCGGTCAGCCTTCTAGCACAATGTCCTCATTCAACCCCCGCAACACCTTGGTGGTACATTCAGTGGTCTCGGTCCTTTTCTCCTCCCACGTACCCCCTCCCCCATATTCTGCACACACACCTACCGTTTCATGTTCTACCATAATTGCGCATTTATTCCCACCGCTAGGTCTGAACATCGTGTTCCCGCCAAGCGAGGAGGAAATGAGTGCCTTAAAACTGACCAGCAGCACTGTTACACACACACACTCTTAACTGCCGAAATGTTGTAGAAGGGAGGTACTGCCCATCGTGCGGACCTGCACAGTTTTAAGCTTACTATAAGTGCACCCGAGCGAGTAACCACCTTGGTCGCTTCTCTTGGGCAACCTAGCCTCTTCTGTGGACAGTTACGTCCGCTGCTAGAGAAGACGTCACACAACTGCGCATGTCGCCAGTAAAAGTAACAATATGTGCTATTCGTCCGTCCTCACATATAGAAGTATCTTTCGGGTGAAATCATCCTGTCCGGATGATATCCACATTTTTGTGTACTAGGAGATATCGGGTTACAGCATGCACCATGTCCTTTTATTGTGATAACTATAGCATTTTATGTTTACATAATTTCACCTTTAAAGTATGTCATGGAATACTCTTTGTTACTTTCCTTACCGGAAAAGGAATTTTTCCTCTCAAAAAACCCCAACCATCTTGTGGCCTGCAGGACAGTGGTCTTGTCGGGCTGCTTGGTGCAGGAAAGCTTCCCTTTAATGTTTGGATCCGAAGGTAGACGCCTCTATCTCATCCTGTCCCTCCATGTAGTGATTTTTAGTCTTTGGATTGTGCCTTATATCGCCGATGAATCTTCATCTTGTAGTGGGTAATATTCAGCATCTGGCGATTCCGCTACGGTCTGACAACCTCTGCTACTTGCATTGTGCTTTGTTTGCTCATTTCGACTAGTTCAACGCGCTTTTCCTGTATGCCGACTCAGAGTTAGAGATTTTGTTTTGGCATAAAAATTAAATGAGTGGAAATAAATAGGACACATGCAGCTTAAGTTTCCCTTACTACCTCCTTCCTACGCATGCATAATCCCCGACTGTTTCCTCAGACGGTGGCTTTTGTCGCTTGTGATGGGCGAACAATTTTTTTCTAGACAGCCGACTTACTAGGCGTTCGCACCCGCAGGGATTCACGTTTTAACGCTGTACCCTTCACGACGCCTTATGTATCCTACGCTAAAATGCCTGTTAGACAGTTTACGTCATTGGAAAGGCAGCCTGCTAGCCAATGTGTCGTAGAGTTCGTTTCATCAAAACAAAGCGCCTCACTTTATGCCGGCATTAAAAACCTCTTCCATTTGAGTTTATCACGACACGTTCCTAGCCTAATTTGCGTAGGCCACTGTTCAGGCTGTAGCCCATATGTTTTGACCGGCTCGGTAAAATTTGTTCCATGCATGTGCCAACACTGTTCCGTAGCCGACCATGTTTTCTGCCAACTGAAAAACTCCTGAAACCTTTGCTGGTCGGGCCGCCTACGTTGCAGACTTCGATAGAGGTCACTACGCTCGATTAGGATGGCAGAAGGCAATAACGCATAGAATGTGGACGCAAGGCCAGTGCTTTGAAAAGTCGAACAAGACAAGCTTTATCATATACTCCCTTAAACTACATCGTGACATTTAGGTGAACCCACTATTGTTATTGTTGATGATAAGAAAAACACCCCTGGACGTGGCGGTATTCGAAACCAATTCCGTTTAGGGGAATTAAATTACTGTACTTGTACACTGACCGATTAGCCCGTTGCTAGGCTGACGCTCCTTTCTCGTTTTCCTCGAATTTCTCTTACGAGGATCGAAGTCACTGACGGCTTTTTCTCCTGATCCTTGCGACTCATCACTCCTAACTAGACTAGATGGGCGCCGAATTTGCCATTCGTGGTCTAACGTATTTCAAGTCCATAAAGAATTTCTCATGTGGTATTCTTTTGGAGACGCGACCCTTGACTAATTTGTATTTAACTATTTCAGTTTCAAGTACGCAACGGTAACATATCATTTCTAAGCGTCGACCTCCTGCCTCCATCTATAGCGATCCTTCCCTTATTTTATGTCTTTGTTTTTGGAGTCTCAGCTTTCTTCCCATCGAATACAAATGCAGCAATGATCGTGCTATATCTGTATCTGTGTGACCGGTTGACAACCATGCCAAAAAGATTGAATGGTTATTCTTTACACAAAACCCACCTACCATTTTTATTGCCGACTCTCCTGGAATCGATCCGTATTGACAACACCTTTTTTACATTGTTTTAGAACTCCTCACTTGGCATACCGTCCTCCAACCTACCCTTCAGCTCCTTGTCTTCTAGTCCCAGACCGTTATCGATCTCTACGTCCAATGGTAAGCTGCGTGAGAATTTTGCTTACTTCTTCCGACATCGCCCAGCGATCCTTTGCATATTACTTTTACGCCTTGCTAAGTCAGCCTTAAAATTGCTGCCTCTCATTTTATCCTCTTTGTTTATTCAATAATCCTTTCTGTACGACATCTTCCCCAGCCGTGCTTCAGTCTGTCCGTGTTTTCTTTAAAAGCTTCCCTAGAATCGTTCGAAGAAACCCGTTTATTATCTATCGTCCTTTACTGTCCATGCTGTGTTCTTTGGTAATGTTTTCAGTTGATAGGATGCTTATTTGCTGGCAAGAGTGCGCACAAGAGCCCAGATGTTGATTCTGTCAACTGTGTTTCCATACTGATCATTGGGGGAGGGGGGCAAAGTTTGAGCAGGGGCAACCGAAAGGGGGGTTTGTTACACGAGCTTACTACCGTTCTGTCGCACTCGGCGATTACCCCTAGCGTAAACGGTATAAATATGACGGTAGATTAGATGAATGTTGTTGCCAACCGGTCGAGTTTCTTCCCCTCACTAAATACTGCACCGTTCATGCTTGTTTGTGCCTTCTTATTGACTGCGACAAATTCACAGGTCTTTTTGTGGGATCGACGTTCGCCGGTCTGTGCTGATTGTAGAACCGGAATATTTGTCGCCCTCTGCTTTAGAACTCCTGTCTGTGGCCATCACAGGTGGTAGGGAAAGTAGAAGCAATAAATAACTATAAAATAATACCGGTAAATGCTGGGTCGTCTGTAATCAACTGTGCTAGGTTAACACACGTTCACTAAATTGAATGCTTTCGATCGCAGCGGATGGAGCTTGCTTCCATGCCTGAACTGATGAGGCCTTTGTCTCTGTGAATAATGTGAATCCGATTCAAGTCCCAGCTCTTCGGGACACGGAGCTGAAGTGTATGTTTGTCGTAGCCCATTGTTGGATCAGGCGTCCCTACCGGAATCCAAACTGGGAGTAGTTGGATGACGGTGAAAAGCCGAGACCTCAACCAGTTTAAGCCAACGGTCCGCGGGAGTGAGTTGGGTGCCTGTTCGGGAACTACAGGCGAAAATATGCTGACGGTCATGCGGAGAAGCGTCGCAGTCGGGACAGCGGTCGGGTGTGGACGTGTGGAGCCGATGTTGGTACTGGCGTAGGACCATTGAGTAGCCACTGCGCAGTTAAGCCAGAGTACAGCGAGTGACCCTCGGGAGATGTTGTTCTGAGGTCGCAATCGGAGGTGGATAGTTACCCAAAATGACCAGGGACGGTAACCTTGTTTTTCCTCAACAACGGCTCTCTGGTGGAGACGCTGGAATCCTCTCTTGGTGGCAGAGTTATCAACGAGTAAATCCGACAGAGGCGAGGCGACAGCTTCCTTGTGAAGAGTTCGAATAGACGGCCGAACCTCAGGAGCGAGGTATCGGTGACCGCTTGTAGTAAATAAACTGGAAATGACCATTGAGGCCCCTTGTGTCATGTCTCTTTGTTACTTCAAATGCCTCTTTCTGTCGACAAGTTTTAGCGGCCTGCCTCTGTTATTTTCTTTTTACACTTCCGCGCACCGCCTCTTTTCAGGCAAGCATGACCACACCGTTGTTCCTTTGCACCAAACCCCCGAATCGCTGACAGCTCGACCTGTAATTGACGGTGGCATGGGCACACCCACAGAGTTTGAGTCTTCGTCCTCCTCACGTGGACGAACAACGCGGTCTGGTCGGCACACCGGAATCGGCGGCAAGCGCCGTGCTAATCATACAGCTGCCGCTGCGTCCAACGCGACGCCCACCCTCAACACCTCCTTCGATTCCTCCATTTTGTCCGTTCCTCCCGACTCGGTCAGCGCCGGTGACTCCTTTGGCAGCCTGGAACAACCCCTCAGCCAGACACCTACGCTCGGAACAGATTCGGAGGGCACGATAGATCCCGACGAGACTCCCGAACAGAAGGCCGAACGCGAAAAGTCCCGACGCCAAGCTAACAATGCTAGAGAACGGTAAATTAGGCTAACATCTGTTCTTTTCGCGCGCATACGCGCTCTCTCTCCCGCTCTGACACACGAACCCCCTTACTACGCCATTCTGATGCAGTACCATAGTTTGTCATTTTTGCGACTGTGGCGTGCCCACCGCGTGTATACTTCCTCTCGATCATTCCAAACTAAATACTGGGTCAAATGGGACTTTTCGCGCTCTCTTTTTTAACGATTATCTTTAAGACATTTGGTTTTACCGTCTCTGTGTTCAGTAGGTTACATCCGATTGTTGGCACTTTATAGTTTGGGTGGTAACCTATGAATAATTTTGGTGAATGAACATGAAACCCAGCTGTCCACTTCTATTACACATTGAAGCTTCAGTAATATTCAGTTTGACAAGGTTATCTTCTGTCTGAAGAAACGGCGCAGTACCTTTCCTGGTGTAGAAATTTCAGACCGCTTTGACTGTTTGATTTCCTTCCTTGAAGACCCTTAGACGGGCTAGAATCAATGGACTGTCCTTGAGGTATTCCTAAAAGTGTGAGATATTTCTTTGTTGCTCGTTCTAACCGTTGATCTACTCTCTTCATCTTCTCGCCGGTTTATTGGTCCAGTGTTTTCTGCGTGAGTGTTCTGTTCTACTAGGTGAAGACTTCTTTATAGCCGAGCTCGAAACTTTTTTCCTTTCTGTCACATCTACTTTTTGCCTTATCATATCTTGTGTCGATTGGTTACTTCCTTTCACTCGCTAGCTCTTTCATCTGGCCGCCAGCCTTCCGTAAGTTTTAAAAATGTTGATGCTTCTACTTTGTGTCAACAATGCAGGGTGTTCCCACACTGTTAATGATTCTTGAACTATCACGCTAGTCAGGGAAGAAGTATAAAATTACACGTGTTTTGAACAAAAAACCAGGAATTTATGAAGGTTATTTTAGTTCCTCAACAAAAATCGGTTATAGCTAAACAAAATTCTTTCGAAAAAGTGCAAAAACATCCCCAATAACTTTATATCAATCCCGTTGCTTGTTTCGCAACTTTCTGTCACCAGACCTCTTTAAATTGATTTTAGTGTGATGGAGGCAAGTTTGGACTCACCGTTCAAAGTACTTTCAAACCCATCAGCTAAGTTCGAAAATTTTTTTTCTACTATCTGATCCGGCGAATTACCATTGCTCGTAGCTCTGGGGGGCTTCGCACGACGGGATTACTTCAATCTATAATTTGTATCCCACACTAAATGTAGGGACACATTTTACGGAGAAGCGTACTTCTCTTTCTCCATGCCTGCACGCTGCCCCCAACCCATGGTACTTTGTTTTGCCTGGGAAACGCGTTTTTATCGATTTTCCCGCCGTGCGTCCTTGCTTCAGTAGCATCGATCCCTTAAAGTTCTCACGCTGTAGCTGCGACGCTTTATCGATTTTATCTCAGACGCGCGGTCCTATCCCACCACCCTTTCGTTCACGCCGTCGTCGCCGTTCTTGTGGCGTCTTGTCTCACACCGCATCCTGTCGGTTGTAGCCTTCGGGTGCGCGAAATCAACGATGCTTTCAAGGAACTGGGCCACATGATTAACTTGCACACCGGCAATTCGCAACCCCTGACCAAATTGATGATCTTACAACAAGCAGTCAGCGTTATAAGTGGCCTCGAGCGCGAGGTTCGAGGTAATCTTGTACATGATCGTTTATTTTGTTGAGCATTTGAAAGCCTCTAAAAGTTGCATGTCTTCTTCCTTCTTTTTTTGCATGTTCCATTCCGCTTGCCTGCCTGCTTCTCCCGACCGGATCTCGCCCTCCTCTGTTCAGTGTTCGGGTTCGAGACATCAACGACGCCTTCAAGGAGTTGGGTCGCATGTGCATGATTCACCTGAAGAATGAACGTCCCCAGACTAAACTTACAATCTTACAGCAGGCCGTATCCCTGATCACCAGTCTAGAGCAACAAGTTCGCGGTAAGTGAGCCCCCACCCCCTTCTCCCATCCCATTCGCGCTCTCCTCAGTCGCATCGGTGATATTAATATTGGGGGGCCTAACAGTTTTCCAATGCCGCCCTCAAGTCTAGTGTGCTTTCCCGACGAGCTTCCTTTTTCGAAGCGGGAAGGTGGCTGGACCGAAGGGTGGATGAGTCAGACATACGTTCGCACAGCGTGCGCTCTCTCACGGACACGCTGACTGGCGTCCGTGTTCTTGACCTGGTTAAATTGACAGCTCTATTTTTTCGGCACTTTCTGCTTCGTATGTTTGCGTCGTCTGTGGTGCTTCGCTCAGTGCAGGTTTTAGGCCCAATTAAGATGCAACTATTGCCCCCACTCACCAAATGCAACAAACTATGAGGAGAACATTTTTTCCCGCAAACGAGAAAAACGGTGTCTGCTGATTTGTGATAGTCTCGACAACCAGTATTCTACAGATTATAGTGGATTTTGCAGATTTTTAGTCATTCTAGCCTGCCTAATGTCGACAACTAGCTTACCCTATTCAATAACTTCCCTTAATTACACGATACGTCTCCAACTTTCCTCGTCAAGTTCGATTGCTAGTGCGGTCAAAAAATGGGCCTAACATCACCCTATAGGGACAAATTCTCGAGTCCGTGGGAAAAGTGGCCAGATCAAAAGCTTTTGAGTCAGTTGCGGATGGGATTGTTAAGGATTACGTGCATGACTCTCTAAGAAGGGCATAAAACCTGGAAACGCCCGCCAAATCCCAGGGAAAGTAGGGTTCGGTTTATGGTAAGGGTTACTGTTATCTGTATGATTATGGTTAAGATGAAGGCTGCAGTTTAGGCGAGTGTTAGGGTTAGGACACAAGTATGTATTTTTCGTCCCTATAATCACGCACAGGACAACCTCTATTACTTGGGCTGAGTGGTCCTATTTCCGTGTCGTGCTTCGGAGGCCAGTTGGATCGTTTGGCCATCTTCTCTTTGGACAGCAGTTAATATGCAAAATGATTGATCGCTAAACCCAACAGCTGATGTAGGATTGATTTAAGAGCCAAAAATATTTGTAAACTTTTTACTCCGACTGCGGATAATTTAAATGGTTCGGAAGGCGCAGCATTCCAAATCTTTCCTGGTCAGCATCTTCCACCGCCGCGTTCGCTCAGAGCATGTTTTGTTTGCCCGCCTCTGATCTATCACGTTAAACTAGCCTGGAATACGGGAATCCGGCTGATAGAGTTTTGTAGTTAGTGTCTTTTTATAGAATCTAAATGGAGTTCTGGAGTATGAAAACAGGGAAACAGTCTTATTTGATCTGCATGTTTGTTGTAATGCGTGGGCTGCAATGCAATAAGGAAGTGCCGGATGAAACTTGCATGAATTAAGAGCTGCACAGAAGAATGGCGCGTGATCGCGGGGAAAATACACACTGCCCCTTGGCAAAGATGCGAAATATGTAGGTACTTTGTAGAAAGATCGTTCAGGAGAGGGGGAGCGAGTTTTATCGGTTGTGTGCCCGGTCAGAACCTTCCCCCTCTGTTTACGTTTGTTTGGCTGCAAGGCGGAGTGCTCTGTGACCCCAAACCTCATACCGGGCGTCTTTTTGTGTCCCGACGGGCGGTTTGAGTGCTGGGAGGTTAATTTTCCTAGGTAAATCATTGGCTCGGGTGACGAGACCACCGCATTTCCGGCAGGTGAGGTGCCACGGTGATACATGCGCTACATCTTTTCAAATAGTGAACCCGGCTTGCCTTGTATTCCTACTGCTGTACCCTCCACCTTGCGAAAGCAAGACGCTCGGACATGGTTGTTGTAGAACTAAGCAGCCCGTCTAGGTATGCCGCGCATGACTTGGCGTTTCTAGAATCGACTGGCATACTTAGGTTCTCTCCTATGTTTTGTCAGCGTAGACTTCCTTGAGTGGCCCTGTGCCCGGCCTATTCAAATATTACTGCCGACCGTGAGATGCAGTAGTGTGTTAAAGACCGTTACGGGGGCACATGGTACTTCATTTAGATTCATAGAAATGGGGGGGCTGTCCTAAAGGGACCAACGGAACAATTTTTCAATGTTCGTGAATACTCTACTGACGGTCAGTCAGGATTCTGAACACCGAATAAAGCAAAACAAACAAAGGATTGAAATGCAGGGGAGAGCATTGTTAATTTTCATTCTTACTAATTAGGACATCCGTACATCCAGCGCAGAAAAACCTCTTCCGGCCTTGCCTCTATGGCCGTGCAATCGTAGCTCGGAATTGCATAGTCGGACAACTACAAATTCATCAAAATATCCCCAGTGCAAGTGCAGATATCGTCACCTAGAACGTAGCTGCAACTGCTAGCCCCTTGACGAGAGCATCTTCTACTCGTTCATACTTTTTCATGCATTAGGCACGGCATTGGGTAAGCACCGCGACTCTTGAGCGCGTCAATGTCGATTACCAATTTGCATTTCTTATGCACTCTGCTCAGTGCCTATGGCACACGCATGTTTGGCCCACTTCATAATTGTTGTCCATCACTGCCCCCCCTCCCCCCATGTGCTTCTCACCCTCTTGCCCAGCCTTATTTCCAAGTAAAACCGTGTACTGTCCTTCTATTGTGCAGAAAGAAATCTCAATCCAAAGCAGGCCTGTCTCCGTCGTAGGGAGGAGGAAAAGAGCGAAGTATTGGCAGCCAGTGACGGTGGGGGTGTCCTTCCATGTCCGCCGCTTGCCGGTCCATTTCCTCAAGGCGTCCAGTTACCCCCGTCAGTCGAGGGACCCTCGGTTGACCAAACTTTGCCGGCAACTACTAGTATGGCTGCGCATTCCTACGAAACAGGTGCTTCCTTTTCTCCCTTTTTTCCTCTCTTTTCCCTTTGGGGAAGATTCGCCAATTAATATCAACATTTGACTTTTTGTAATCCACACAGGCACGTACTCCGGTTATCGAGATCTCTCAGTCCCGCATGGCAACCGAACTGCTGCCGTTTATCCACCACCCTACCCACAGGATTCTGCCTGTTATCCACCAGGAGATTCCACAGATTCCTGGCGCTCCCTGCAGACTCATGGTCTTCACCCAAAGGATCCCGCTGCGGGTTTCCTCTCCAGCGCCTCCTTCTCATCTTCTCTTCTACCCGGGGACAACCGCCAACCAACAACGACACAGCTCTCAAAATTTCGGCGTACCGAGTCTATAGGCAATAACAACAGGGTTAGTGTGGGGGAACTGCAGCATCAGTCTCAGTGTCTAAAAGCAGCTTATGCCTTACTTGCCGGGGAGGCTGGGGAAGAGGCAAATACCTCGGAGGATGAAGATGACGAAGACGAAGAGGAGGATGTTGACGAAGATTCCGACAGTGAGCATTTGGCTAGCGCGCCCCTCAACCGTCAGTTAAACACTAACACGGGCGTCGAGGCAAATCAATTGTCTGATTCTCCGCTCAAGTTATCGCCTCCTATGTCGGCCACCTCATAATATTGCAGCAGCGCCTTTTCTGTTCTTCCCTTTCCAGATGACCTCTTTTTCTTTCCATCCTTTGGTCGTGTAAATTAAGGTCTTGTGTAGATGCCTGTTTACTGCATTTAGTGGCATTTGGCTGAAATCTGGCTCCCAGCACCTTTTTCTCCCTTACTACTGTTTTATCCCATTCCACTGTTCGGGTCTTTTAAAGAGGCTCCAGTCAAAAGAGCTCCAACCTTTTAGCCGTTTGCATACTGTTCTTACCCTGCCCTTTCGCTTTTTTGTCACCTCATCTGCGTATTGCTTTTGTGGCTCTTTCCCTCTTCGGCATGCACTTGCTGAGAGGACGAGGTCAATTTACCGCCATCTTGTTGATCTCCGGTGCCTTCTCTTTTTCACTCACCCTTCCTTAATGTCCTCTTTTGTACCCATGTTCTTGGCTGACCCAATTTTCTTTTCACCTTTTCACTCCCTCGTCCCCCAAATCCCTCTCTGGTTCTGTGCATTCCAGGCTTCGTTGATCTCGGCCCTTGCGAGTGCCTCTAAAATTTCCATTTTTCGCTGCTTGGTTGCAACACTCGTGCGTCTTGACCTGTCCGTAGCGAAGTCTATGTATTTCCACTAATATCTTGAAGGTCCAGATAATAGACAGTATTGCCGTTTATCAGCTTCTCTCTGCCTTCAAAACGATGGCTTATCGACCTTTTGCCGCAGCCAGTAAACGATTTCGAATATTTAACCGTGACTATTTGGTGAGCCGTTGGCGTTGAAGGACTGGCCAGAGTTATTGTTCCACTAAGTGTATGTACTTTATATTTTCATGGCGACTGTTGCCATCCGTTAAATGAATGGTGCAAGACTTCCGACTCGAATTCAGTTAATCTTCAGTGCGACAATGACTGGCTGGGGACGATATCAACGTCGAGCCCTTTAGCGTTGCTTCTTGGTTTTGCCCCAAAACTGCTTCTCTTGTACGGTAGCATTTGCGCGTACTTTATGAGGGGGGGGGGTTTATTTGACCTCTGGTGGTGAGTACAAGAACACAGTCTAGTGACGTTCCGATGGTAGTCAATCCACGCGAATTGGATTGCAGGACTATATCAGTTCGTCCGTTGCAAACGTCGATATTTGCAGTGATTGGCTCATGACGGCGACTTGCACGTGAATTAGTTTAGGCTGGTAGCAGACTTGCACGGTGTCTGCCGCACCCTCTCCTCCCAAACCCTTCTGAGCAAGGTGGCAAGTCTATGTCCGGACGACCAAAGACGGGATTGGGCCCGATGGCGGACAAAGTTAAACAGCCAGCTTGTGCCTTTTACATACGGGGATCTAGGTTCCCATAGCAACAGGAGAGAGTTCCCATCTGAGAGGGAGCGTACTAAGGGCCACATTAAAAAGCCATGGCACTCTGACTGTCCTGAGTGCCGGGTTATCTCCATTTGATAGCCTTCCCAGCCACGACCCTTAGGGACAATTTACTGGTCCGTGAGGTTATAACGAAGAAATGTACTGGTTGCCATTGATAATTAGACTATAGAATGGGTAACTATCTACTGGAAAACGTGTTGCACGAAGTATTCATATGGGTTCAAGAACAACTTGTCACAGAGGAACAAAACTGGGCATTGTTTCCACTGGCAATCACTTGCAAGTCAGAAGGGGTGAAGGTCAGGCTCACGAAATGTGAGTAAATTTTACTGGGATGCAGGGGTGATTCGCCGCCTAAAACCTGAATGTAGGCCGCGAATTTCACTTCGCAGACGCGAATAGAGTGGCGTTACTGATGACTATTAGTGACGCTGCTGTGGCCATTCCAGTCTTGTTAACTTTCATTGGCACTGATATCCCGACCTTCTCATCAGGATTCGCGCTCTCATTGCTGAATGGTAGGGTCTCGTTATGGGCTAAGGGAATATTTAGTGAGGAACTTAAAATAGCTTACCTGTCACTTTCACCATGTATAGTGACCGACTAGCCCGGAAGCATACTGACCGTTCCAGCAATATGAGTCTTTTACTATTTTCAAAACGTACTACTATATGAATGTAAGTAGCCTATACTTGTCAATGTGGATTTGTTCTGTGCTACGTTGTAACGCGCCTGGATTGTGATTCTCCTATTAACTTATTCATTCGTTACCGCGTTTGAACTGTCTGTAGTAAGTAATAAGCTTAGTGTATCAATCTAAAAGGAAGTCTTTAGCGCTCCTTTACCTGTAGCAGGGAACATAGTACTGCAGTGATGTATCCGTGGCTTTGAAAGCTCATTGCTCATACACACTTTGCGAGTCAACTTTGGATTTGACCACGTATTCATATCAGTTATATGAATTTAGTTGTGAGCTGTATCGACTGCACAGAATAAGCTCACCGATGATCATATCGTCCGGTCCTCTGTTTATACAATGGTGTAAGCAAATGAGATGTGTCATCAATCGTAGCTGTTTCCGTCGTCACTCGGCCAATTGAATTGTGTCCGACATGTGCTCAATCCACAATTCTCACATGGTTACCATCCAGTGTAATCGACCACAGAAGCGATTCCTGCACAACCTTCCCTCGTTGCTACTCGTCTTCAACCAAGCTGTATGCCTGTCGCAATTTGGCCCAATGATGTCTGGACTGTTTGCGAAGGTATTTATTTGTGCTAACCAAAACTACGGAGCTAGGACAGTCGGCTCTATCTATCCAGTCTCCGTTTTTGGATTATGATCTTTTTGTTACACCACTATCTGAATCTCACTTATAAGGGATCTCCCTCAGTCCTCCAATAACCAGTATTTAGCGTTAATAATAGGCTGTCACGTGTAACTGAAGGAACTGGTGCCTGTGTCAGTGAAGCGCGAGCTTACACCTCACCGTTGTGTTCGGACAATATATGTGGCTTTATTTAGGTATTCGGCAAAGAAGCTTAGGTCGCTTGGTAAGTAAGTTCTAGGCATATCCTTTTAGCAACAGTTCTACCTCAGTCTCCGCTGCTCACGATAATATCTAGGGTCTCAACTAACGTTACACGTATGGGTCCGTTCTACTTAAGAATAACCGAATACCAACCTCCTCTGTCAGGTTGGTTATAATCTAACATCGATTGGCAGTATGGGATTGACCAAAGCTTCCGTTCACTTGCACTATCAAATTAATACCTCTGGTTTTGTTAAGATGACTGTGTGTGTGTGTGTGTGTTCGAACATCGACTTCGATGAAGTCCCTCAAGTGCACCAACAGGTTGCTACAGAAGATGACAGTCTCAGGGGTTAGCTTTAAAGTGATAGAGGACGTAGTTAGCGGCTCCGCACTCTCTACCTTCTCCCGGAATCTAGAAGACTAAATGGGATCCTGCGTAGGTTGCTTTATCAAATGCAGGCCAAAATACCTCCTAATTTAGTCTTAAGTGACAGTAGGCTTTGGGCGAGCACTAACGTACTATCTACCCTCACTCACCCATAGTAAGTGTAAAGATAGGCCCAAGGGGGCCGAGCCTGGTACGGCTACTACTGTTGCTACTACTACTGACTATCAATGTAGACGAGTCTTAGTAGTATCAGTACTATCTCTGACGCTAACATTTGTCGGAAGTGACGCTGGTTTGAAGTTAGCGCTGGGGCTCATACCCCTTGTCTCGACAAGGAATTTGAATCTGGGTTTAAACTATTTCGAGTAAGTACATGCTTGGGGCCCTGGGCATAAGAGCATTTGCCTTAGTTTCGGCACTCTCAACTCTATCCATCGAGCTGTACGGACTAAGATACTGCTGCTATAGGTACGTGCCTATACTAAAAGTGCTAATTTATATTACTCATGCTTGCTAAGACCAGTAGATAGTGAACTATAAGTACTGCCTTTGTGTGCTTTTTAAGAAATCGCACCCAGTGTGCACTCCCAATATGTGAGAAGTAATAGTGATTAGCATTTGGATAATAATAGAGCGTTTTTAAAGTAATATACAAGTCCTACCAAGCCCTTATGTCATGCAGTTTGCCGTCTATAGACTACCTATAGGCCAACTACAGTATCAATCTGTAGCTTGGACTTTTCAGAACCTCTACTCGTAGCCCCATTGATCCCAGCAGGGAGTGTGAATGTGGGTTAAAGCTATTCCGAGTAAATAACAACCTTCAGTAGCTCTCAAGCCAGAGTTCTGGAAACCAATACTGGTACTGGTACTGATATTTCTAATACTACTACCTATGTTGCAGCTGAGTAGCGCGTTGTTCGTGGCCAGAGCACGTCATGTCTGACCTTGTCTTCCGTGCCCTGACCGCTATCGCCAAAGCTGTGTCGGATTGAATCAAGTTTCCGACTACGAGTCACTGGGTGTGGCTTTCGATATTCAAAAAGCACGACCCCAGGGTACCATCTTCCTACATGATTATCTCAGCTTTTTATCATGCCTTTATCTCGCAAGGTAGTTTCATTTACCATTTTAAAGTTACCGCATGTGACAGCATGGTATTTCCTACACTGTAACAATATCTGATTGGTAAGACATAAACATAGCTGATGGGAATATGTAAGGTTTTGGCGAAAGTAAGCGGGACGTTAGCATTTCAAATTTAACACTGAAAATGCAACCATTTTTAATGTTACGACTAGTGCTTGCACTGCTAGTTTTTTATGCCAATAGTACTGGTAGCGACAGTGTTTTTTCTATTTAACTGATAGTGGGAGAGTGCACGTACCATTGAAAGTAGAAATGATGAATATAGTCAGGAGGGAGCACACTAAAAGTACTACCCTAAAGGACAGCAGTACGACAATACAGTATCAGGTATCAGTATCAGGTAGGTCAGAATAAGTTACTGCAGTAGGAATAGGGCAATATTAGTGATGCTGGAAGTATTAGTGATAGTGGTGATACAAGTAAATCAGGGCTTTCCTTGGTTTCCGCCCTCTCAACTCTATCCATAAGGTTGTGTCATTTTATTGTTATCGCAGGTTCTGCCATGTCACAGTGGCCTTTTGAGCTATTACTTTATCACTATTTACTCTCACTCACTCATGGTAGGTGCCCAGAAATATTCGAGGTACCCGAGTTACGTATTTCTACTAGTTCAACTACTGCTTATACTACTGCTTCTAGCGGTGTATCTGATTGATTGTAGTGCCGGTAGTATTTGGTCAGCAATGACTCTGATTGGAGTCAGGTCTGGGAGCCTGTTCTAATGATCTCCGATAGGAGTGTGAACCTAGATTTTTGCTATTCCCAGTAGAGCAGGTGTTTGGAGCTCGGAGCACCTCAGTGCTTGTTCTCGTTTTCTCCTTAGTTTACACTGCTAGGGCTAGCAGGCTTCTGTTAGAAGTGCTGGGCCTATGCTATAGCTGCTAGCTCTAGTAATCATGCTTGCTAGAACTTGTACGCACATGAATGACATGTTAACCTAGTAACCAATTTTTATTACTGGCAAACGTTAGGACTCTGAGATACGCGTATTTTTGGGTCATTACCCTTCATCGGTCAGAGTTACCTGACTCAAGTTTAACCGCAGAAACTGCCGCTACACTCTAGTTTTGAACCCGGGACCAGTGAGCTAGAGACAACCATCCTATCCACTGAGCCACCAGGTCCACGTCTTCGCCAGACGAAACAAGCCAGGGTTGGTGAATCCTGGGCGAGATCGGAGAACACCCATGTACTAATTTATATCCCGATCGAGAAAACTGACAAGACGTGCACCTGGTGGCTCAGTGGATAGGACGGTTGTCTCTAGCTCACTGATCCCGGGTTCAAAACTCGAGTGTAGCGGCAGTTTCTGCGGTTAAACTTGAGTCAGGTAACTCTGACCGATGAAGGGTAATGACCCAGAAATACGCGTATCTCAGAGTCCTAACGTTTGCAAATAATAAAAATTGGTTACTTAAAGTTAGCGAGTAACATAATTGTTTCGTTGAGTAAAAAAGTGGAAGTGTCCACAAATTCGCTAGACGAAACAAGCCAAGGTTGGTAAATCCTGGGCGAGATCGGAGAACACCCATGTGCTAATGTTAACCTAGTGTGCAGTCTTAACATATAAGGGGGATATTACTAAGCTTAAGGTTAAGGAAAGGTATATTTACTAAGAGCTGAAGATCTAACGAGTATTTAGGTCGGAACAAAGTGGCATGTGTCATTTTTAGGATACTTCTGGTAGAATTGCTGTGCCTATGCTGAAAGTGATAGTTATAGTAAACCTTCTTGCTAAAGCCAGTAAGTCTGGTTGTGCAAGCAGAAATGTTAGCCTAATATGCAGTCGTAACCTGTAGGGTGATTTTTTAGCCAACTGAATAGTTCAGGAAAAGTTAATTTTAATATTAGCTGAAGATCTACCGTGCGTTTAGGTCGTAATAGTGTGGCAATATAGTATCAGGCAGATGATAGTTTGGCTGCCGATTTAGATTATTTCTACCATATGCCTCTCTTGTAGTCACTAGGTGAAGCTTTCGATAGACAACGCAAAGCCCCAAGTACCGTACTTCTGCGTGATTAGCTCAGAGGTTACCATGTCCTTATCTCGCAAGATACTGTCATTTACCGTCTTCAGGCTACCTATAGATTTGGTACCGTATCCAGCTATAGTTTGGAAGTTACAGAACGTCTCCTGTCTAACTAAGGGCACAGCATATTCCTGAATTTGCTTATCATAATAGCATGGTATTTCCTATACTGTAACTATATCTGAGTGGAAATAAATGCATCTTATATTTGTAATAAGCATAGATGATGAGAATATGCGCTTACAAGCTCCCTTGTCCTCCACGGAAGTGATCAAAAGAAAATGCTGGTTATGCTGGGTTGATTTTTGTCGCAATACGGATGACACAGGCCATCAGACGAGTGATGTAACCATTGAAAGTCATTTGATAAAGTTTGCTGTCGGTCGAGCGCTCAGATTGGATTTTGAGCAACCAATAATTCCCGGTTATCACGCGACAGTTTGGCCATCCATATTTTTGTTGATGCCGAAGTTTTGCAGCAAACAGGTTGAGCGCGAGTTAGGTTTCAAGCGATAGTCGAGTTCCCGCAGCAGCAACTGCTTTTTCGCTCCTACCTTAAGGCGACTACTTACCTTGTTGTGTTCGTTGTTTTACAGTTCCTTCAAATCAGGGATAAGTCACGACCTGCAACCATCACTTTTTGGTACAAACTCTTCTTAGCAGCCAGTTTTCAGACCCTGCATTGTAACTTGGTGAATGCAAGCATAAACCAAATTACTATCCTGATATATTCTCCGTTGGTTCGGACAATAGCAACACCTAAAAAATATCCATATACATAAAACCAATCTGCGCTTTATGCCTCTGTTGATGCTGAAGAATATGGCTAACGGTGCTGTCATTCAATAAGTTCCGTCCTAGAGATACGAAGAAGAGCTATCAATGGCAACAAGTTATTTATCAGGAAAAATAGCAATAGTATGACTGCATATTGCTTTATATGTGTTCCACTCGCGAGAATAGTTTTCAGTTCTGTTAAAACCTGGACCAAAAACGGTCTCGTAGAAGATGTGGCAGTGAGTCAGACAACCCGATAGGGGAAATGGAAGACAAACCAGTTTTTAACCGAGTTACTCATGAACTTGACTTCGAAGTTGATTAACCATTGCAGCTCCGGAACAACACAAATCCCAAGGAACTGATTTTTTCCGCCTAACTGCAGACCATAAGGCATATGAAGGGCTGATTTGTCAGGACCATCGACATTGACTTCATTTTCATCGATACGGTTGGATGGACTTCGAACTTCTTTTCGCTGTCGATGGTACCCTGCCGTGGATACATTACTGGCGATTGTCATGCATGAAGATGTATCGCAGACAAAGCCATTTGGCTTCGGGGCCAAATGCTTCTGGAAACCTGGTAGATATTGCGCTAGTCCGTTCCCATGCTTACCATTGTCACATCTTCTTGTCGTTCTCACGCTCCGTGTCGAGGCAGTCCGCTTGCTTGGTCACCAGTGCAGAAGTTTATCTCGATCGGCCTCACACATATAGTCCATTCGCTGCTGGAGCCACCCGCATAGTCACATCAACGTTCCTCATCCGCTGATTGGCGGCAGATGACGAAGGTACCTATGAGCATGCAAGGCTTAAACACACAGGAGCAAAACTTTAATGACAGAACCTGCCCAGAGGAGTCAGCTAGTGGTAACTGTTTGCAGCGGCTTTTGCATGCTCCGTATGTCAGTAAAGGCTGGTTCAACCTACTCTGTCTTCCCTGACTGCTGACTTGGGAAACCGTATTGTCCAAAAATTACTTTCACAATACCTCTACCTCGTTCCATAACACAGCTTTTGGTTGCTCTACGTGGCCATGCTTAGCACGGCAGCTACAGCAGGGCAGAGACTAAAACCAAAGGGAGGGTCTGGCGTGCTTGTGTTTCTTCCCATCTAGTGGGCCTGCATAGCAGAAAGCGGCTAACTCTGGATTCTGTTTTCCTGTCATCTTGACTCTTGGTAGACGGTGTGCGACAGTCTGCCTGCATCTGCTAGCTTCTGCTCCCCGTAGATAGAAGAAGTGTACGCAGGTAAGCTCATATTTTCATCTGTTGTGCTTATTGCAAACACAGCATACACGCCTTATTACTCAGTACTGATAGCTATATAGGAAATACCATGTAGTATCAGTACTACTGGCAGTCAGCTGCAGCACCATTAAGTAATAGTATGAATAGTAATAGTAGTAGTAGTAGCATGGCACGTATTATTGGACTGATTCTACTGCAGATCTGGGACCGAGATTGATAAGGAAAAGGTTAAAGAAATCCACAAGCGACCAGCGCCAAGCAATCAGACCGAGGTAAGACGTCTCTCTGACCTCACTTCCTACTATAGCAAGCTCATTCAAAGTTACATCTATATAACCACACACAAAAGCAAGCCCATCCAAAAGGTGAGTGTCAGCAGGGCTCCTAGTATTGAACTGTTTCTACTGCACTTGTATTACAATTTATTATAATTGATATTAGTAGGTATGATTACTAGTATTAGCAGTCTTAGCATTGGCATACTGCTTCTAGCAACAGTATCCTAGTCCTCGTAGTCCTAGCTTAATAGAATCTGACAAGCTTTTGGTGGATAGAGGTGAGAGCACAAGAATCAAGACAAACCATGATGTGCTCCTGGCCTCAAACATACAGTCTCCATCTGCTTTGCTTAGTACTCAGCTACTGACAGGGTTATAGTATAGAATATACCAATTTTAGTTAATTCTGAAGTCACGTCAAGTTTATTAAGGGAAATATAGGCAAATGCCTTTGAACTCCCTATTGGTATACGGTAGTTAAGAAATGAATCAGCACAGTCGAACATTTCAAAAAAGTCTTTTACATAATTGTAGGCGACTACTCGCTTGTTCCAAGTAATATGCTCACATGTGGAGATGTCAATTAATATATAGGAGCTAAGGCTACGACGGTTATGGCCTTAACACCTACAATCTTCCAGACCCTGGTTCCTTAGGAGATTGGAGGGAAGACGGTGGAAGGGCGAGAGTAGACGGAACAGTGTATTGTTTACAGAGTTAGAGGGAAGTCGCCAATTGGTCCTACAAGGCGTTCGACCGTGAGGCCGGCGTCCTTGCGACCGTCGCGCGCGAGGCGCAATTCCAACTGTCACCGGTCACAGCCACCAACTTCAGGTGATGTGTGAGCGGGCTTGTGATTGGTTGCTTTTGGGAGATTCAGCCGTGTGTGTCAGTAGATGGCCCTGGCCCTTAAGCGATAGACAGGCCAGGGGTCGGCCATCACAGTAACCGCAGTGTTGGCGTGATGAGTCAGCGGTGGCATTAAGGTCAACTACAAATACGAGCCAGCAGGTGTAACTGAGCAAAAAGAGCAGACAGTGGAAAAAACTCCTAAGGCATGGCTCAGAATTCGAAAATGGAATGTCATTTGTGTTTTTTTTAGGAGAAAAACTGTCGCAGCTTGCTCTTATTTTAGACAGGAGACGTCCCCTAATCCTCAAGATGAGGTAGATGTACTGGGTCGTTGCCTGCTTCAGCATTGACCCAAATCAGCATCACTTCTGCCTTATACTAACGATAGTACTAGTATCAGTACAACTAACACGGGGCTTTATTGCTAGGTAGTAGCAGTAGAAATACTAGTAGCACAATGAGTAGCACGGTATTCATTATTGGACTCTCTCTATCACTAGATACCATACGCTGCCAAAAGCAATGATCGATGGCATTCTCGGTCAAAAGGTTATTGTGCCGTCTGAATTTCTCTTGGTCGCCCCCGGTCTTCCAAATCATGGAAAAAGACGGAACCCCGCGGTAATGCGCTTTCCATCGCTAGCTAGATACTATAGTAAGCCTGCAGTTAGACTATAAACTGCAAATCGGACTGCATTGCTACGGTAAGGGATGCTTGAACTGAAGCTATTTATTTAATAACATTTTCTTAACCCGTAGGCTAATTACTTACCCATACAGATTGGCACTGCATACTGGATAACGACCTCCTACAAGCACACGTAGGCTGTATTATAGTGTACTATTTACTGGTCCTATTAGGTACGATTACTAGAATTAGCACTGTTAGCACATGCACATTACTTCTAGCAGCAGCGTCGTAATCCTCGTAGACCAAACTAAGTAGAAACGGACAACCTGATGGAGAGAGCTGAGCATGCGGAACCCAAGGCAAGCCACAGTGTGCTCCGGGCTTCAAACATGCATTTGCTCAGAATAGCATAATCCTAGTTTCACGTTCCTTCATGTGATCAAGGGTGTATGAGCCCCAGTGCTTATTTTGTACTCAGCGTCACCTCTAATTAATATTAGCGTCAGAAATAGTACCAGTACTACTAACACTCAGCTACATTGCTAGTAAGTAATAGCAGACCTATTAGTAACAGTCTCGGTCTCCTTGAGTCTATCTTGACACCTACTGATGGTGAGTTAGGGTAGGTAGTGCGGTAGTACCAGCACAAAGTCTACTGTCACTTATTAGTAATTTAGGTGTTGTTCTGTACGGCATTCGAAGAAAGCGGCCAACTCTGGATCCCTTTTTTTATTCTTGACCCTGCGTGAAGGTGGAGGATATAATTGACACTTGCTACGCCCACAACCACTCAAATATACGCCCTGTTCTCCAGTCACCTTCCCTGCACTAACATTTTCGGAACATATGGTGGACTTAAAAGAAATAAATGGCCAAGCAATCAGTACCCGAAGTAATTCCCTCTCCTCACGTATCAACAAACTCTTTCTGATAGGACAACATGCAGGTCGATAGGCGGTTAAATTGCGTCGTCTTCCCCCTCTGACGAGATCATGATGGCGAGGTAGCTAAGCTCAACAGCTGCCGCATTTCTCACTTAACTACTTGGTTCTGATGGTGTGGCCATGACAAAACTAACCAAAACGGACGTGTGCGAGCATTCATAAACGCGCTTCACGCACGAACATGACCCCGTTGGCTGGACCAGGTTGCTTCAAGCACAGTTCTCTTGCCACATGGGCAGGGAACCAACAATGGTCACATGATGAATCAGAAATTGCAGCTCGACTCAGTCTTCCAGCCACTTCCATACATTAGCAACTGTGATTCAGCATATTTAGGATAACAGGTGTGTGTCTGACAATCGGTTTCGATGAGGATAACATGTATGGCATTTGAATACCTTTCTACACTGCATACATACATATTCAAGTTAATATAGACATGTTACTATAACATAACTATAACGCATGTCGGAGGTGGTTGTGTCGACAAGAGAAGGGTCTCCCAAATCAACAGTCAGGTAAGACAGAGTTGATAGGAAGAACTTTATAATAGGCCCTGCCAAGTGATTGCAAGCGCTGCTACCAAAGGCCAGTTTATTTCAGGAAAAATTGTCGGCTTCTGCAGAGATTACCCGATTACGTGACACTGCGCGCATCGATTGGTTCGAAGTAACATGTATCTCAGGAAGGGAGTCACCGCGAAGAGCATAGGACAGGCAGGACATCACGGGCCTCTGGCAGCGATTGACAAAGAAGATGCAGGGGAGTTTGTCACGTGCGAGTACACAAAGACTTGGCTAGCGAAGAGAGGATGAGTCAACGCACCATACTGAATGCAGGCTCCCGCACGCAGTGGTTGGCGGATTACAGCGCATATATACACCTACAATTCACGTAAATGTATAAAGACCTCAATATATTGATGTATACCGTGAACAGAAATTAATTTCGATGGAAATTAAAAACCTGAACGTTCAAAACCGGTATATAAACCAGAAAGCAGATAGGGAAAGCTGGGTGACAAACTGATGAGCCGGACCCCTCGCCACTGTGTCAAGCAGCGGCAGAATACCGACGAAACTCGTGTTTGGGCATTTTAGCAAGTACCTAGCCTGTTAGTATGGTTAGTTACATTATCAATAAAGTATAACCTATGTACATGGAGAAGTTATTTTTCCAATTGAATTTCAAACATAGTCATCTTGAAGGAACAGGAATCAAATATATCCAATGCTAGATAATAGCTTTATCTGTAGGTATAAGCAAAGTTTCGGTGTGTTGAAACTAAGCTTTCCTCTCTCCAGGTAAACGGTATTTTTCACATAAATATGCATAACGTTTATGTTTAAATGCCTCCGTCCTGCCTGCCATGATAAAGTCTTCGGGAAGTCCGTTTAATGCAGCGACAATTCGACGTGAATAAGAGCGCCAACGAGCATCCCGATCGGATAAGCTTCCTTGAGGTGTGAGGAAAAGCCCAGGCAGTTAAGATGTTGTGGCCAATTAGAATAAATCGTTGACGTACCGGGTGCAGTCCCATTTCCTCATAATTCGGTAGGTCTGCATGAGATCTCTCTGGATCATCCTGTACTCAAGGGGACATAGATTCAAGGCATCAAGTGTGCAGTCGTAGGATGAAGTACTTAGGACTTTCGCGATGTTAGCTATCCTTCTTGGAACTCTATCTAGTACCTTATAATCTTTTTAGCCAGTGTCGCTACGCCTGGATTCCATATTTTAGTTGCTAACGTACAAGGGTTTCGTATAATGTCTCAACTGGCTCCTTGTCTACATCTCCACAAATTATTTTGATGATGAACGGAACCCCGGTTGCTTTTTTAAACTTCCTTGATGCAATGAGAGGGGGGATGCAGCGATGAAAATACGGTGATTTCAAGGTCTGTCTTGTTCGATTGGTAGTACCAAAGCATGCCGTCAATCAGTAAACATTCAAGTCAACATCGATGGCGCATCGTGATAGGTTCAAGCACCTGATATGTACTATAGTAAGGGTGCGTTGCTTACAGTTGGGATGGATTATCCAGTGTCCACCCTGCCCATTCTGCCCTCTTCCATATAATAGTCGACTATCCAAGTCCAATAAGCATCTGATGACTGGATTGAGCACAATACAAAAAACAACATCTGCTAGTGCCATATACCTAACCGAGAGTTGCCCGCTTACGGTAAGGGTGACTCAGAGCTCTCGTAAGTACCTGGGACTGAGGCCTGTACTGCGGAATACATCATCGCAGGAAATAAGCGAATCGCTTTCGTTTGTTAATTTACAATTTTTCTATCCGTTCTGACTTCACCGACGTGGCAGCTCCCGCCTACTAAGGATCTGATACTACTTACTTGATGTGGCCTAGTTGGAAGTCCAGTTTGTGTCCTCAGGTGTCGAATTCAGGTACCTGTGATGCGTTGACGAAAAGGGCGTTTAGGTTTTTGTCAGTTATGCAGCCAATCTCATGCCAGGTTAGCGTGATTCTGAAAACATATTTATCTGTGGAATAGTGAGCCCGGTATTGGTGAATGGATCCTCGGGCCAAATGAATGCGTTTCTCGGAATTGTTTCAGCCCTTATTGACCTGGGCAGCTGCGAATGAAACAGAGGCCCGCCTCTAACTGAGGATCAGGTCGTAATGTCTTCCTCTGTATGTAGACTTTATGACAGTCCTAGTTGCAGGAGAGGTGCAGCAGTGGAAAACGTTCTGATAAGTTTGGAGTTAGAGAGGAGACAGTTTGCAGTAGGCACAAAAGGACTCGTTGACTTTGTCCGCCATTGCACCCAATCACAGAAATTGATATAGTTTTGATTTCTTGCCCGAGTTCGCTAGATTGTCCAGATCCCCGCGCCACAGAGTTAGGTTGGTAGGAGTACAGTCATGCATGTCTCGATATTCATAGCATGGAGGATGTAGCCTCTAGGTAGTGGTTGTGTAGTGACTCATTCCACGCATACAACCTCGCGCGAAGGCTCACCGCTGCCAACGAGTGCGTATGCACCGGCCACCTACGCCCGTACGTCTAGCCAATCTGTCTGACTAATCACCTCTCAAGGCTGACTCGCACAAAGGCCACTGGGACGATTCCCGCAGTCATATCACTTCAGAAGTGGCGATGCAGCCTCCCATTACTTCTCTCCTAAGGAACCAGGCCTGAAGATCGCAGTTGCTAGGGTTTAACTGACTTAATCCCGTTGCAAGATGTCCAGTCACATGCAATCCGCCTAACTTGGATGGGTAATTGCCGTCGGCGAGAAGGAAACTGATAGTACAAAACGCAGCTACCTGGCAAATTAGTCAATGCTTCTGTTGATCAGTCCGTAAGGCTTCAGTTAGTTTTGGCTTGGCCGGCTGAAAAGTATGTAAGCTAAGCATGACCACTAGTACTAGCATCGCTAGTACCCGACTATTATTGCTACCAGCAGTCACTTAGCCTTAGCTCTGTAGCAATATCAGTTTTGCTATTTGTCACTTTTGTCATTTGTAGTACTATGGATTTTATTGGCGTTAGTATTAGTAGTACAACTATTTGCAGTTGAAATTTCAACGGTCGTGCATTCAGTGTAGTTATGACATCACCACAAGCTTTTCCTCCGAAAGCTTTTAGTCCTCATAGAAGAACCTCCACTGAAAGGTGCGTTCTCATTTTCTTTTCTTGCACAACCTGCTTTAAAACGCCCCACCTCCAGCTTGTTTCCTTTTTAGTCCTGTCAAATGACGCATTATCATATACGCCATATGCCCAGTGTGTGTTGTGTGTAAAGTGGTTGAGGAGTGACACTTGGAGTCAGGGAGCGCCGGCCCCTTCGAATCTCCTGGCTATTTGCATCCTGGTGTATGTCAAGGGTGTCAGGTCGTGTTGTAGCGCGCGCAGACGGACTATCGCAGGGGGTTAAGTGAGTTAAACCCGGCAACTGCGATCTTCAGACCATGGTAATTTAGTGCAGAAGAGAAGTCGGTAAAGGCCAGAGTAGATGGAAGAGTATATTTTGTACACAAAGGAAAGGAGAATAGATTGACAGAGATTTGATTGGGACAGCATACAACTAGCCAGGAGAGCCAGTCGAGTCCAAGTGCGGTTTTATTAGCAGTCAGGACAGGCTAGGTCGGCCTGTGATTGGTTGGATGGCGTGTTGGGTGGTCCACGTCACACGCGCTAGTAAGTCTGGCGAACGCAACGACCTTGAGCTCCAGAGAGATTGAGGCCACTACGGGAAGGCCAGACATCGGCAGGCAACGGCTCACTACAGATCCGCCGGCACTGTCAGCCCTTGCGCCTATCCCACCTCAGACGAGCGATCAAATAGGCAATGGGGGAGAGTGAATTCGACCCTTAGCACACTATTTTATTCACTTTAATCAATTTGATGTGTTTAAAGCTATCACGGTGCGCTAAAATCGGTGTCTTGGAGGACTGCCAACTGACGGGATAACTCGGACTGCGCAATCAGATCAGTGGATGTCTTGTTGTGTGGAGGGACTGACTGGCGGACTGAGAGTCAGGTTCAGTGGCTCTTTTTAAATGTGGTGTTTATGGCACTCTCGCGTACGTGGGAGCCTACCTAAAAAAGATATGCTCTTGGTATACGTAGTGAATGTTGGCCGCGCCGACCACCTGCGCCCTCCCGCATCTCCGGTCTTCTCGACTCTTGTCTTGATATCGGACACCGATGTGGAAGTGGTGAGAGAGTGGGGTAGATCCGGCGAATCTCACCATTCTATAATCCAGCTATAGTCACCGCGTCTGCCTACAGCTTGCTAAAGCTCGTGCTGGACATCGTCAAGAGCGACGATCAAACTGTCGTGTGACTAACGTAAATACTTCGTCAGCCAATTCGTCCAATCCCATACTCGATTGACCGGAGTTTTTTTTGAAGCTATCTAGGTGTTTATGATTGTGTTCGGTACTAGAAAATGTATTTTCATGTCAAATGAACGCACATTCCTCACTATTACCAATGCTCCTCGCACTGCAGTCTTCACTGCCTAGGATGCATCCAGCGACCTGGAAACTCACCACGATTCAGAAAGCTGTTTTAAGCTGCAATGCTTCCTCCTTCATTTTGGTTTTGATGATACACTGATGTGCGTGCGATCTGCGACCGAGTGATGCGGACTAGCTGGTACAGGGTTGGGAAGCACACGTTGTGTGGCAGAAGTTAACCGGCGGGTAACTAGTCAGCTGTCACACCCAATCTCGTTCACATTCAGCCTGACTCAGACAAGCCTGTGCGGGAGTGACACCGTTGCTGACGAATGCGTCCTCGCTGTAAATTTCTCGATTGAGTTGGCCTGACGCTCTTCAATAGACAGCAGGTGTGCTATCTCATGAATTTTTAACCAAAATTCTTAAATACTCTTTTTCGATTAGGAAAGGCTATTTCAGTATATATTTTTCCTGTGAACCTTAGGAAAATGATTAAAACTGCGACGAGCTACAGCAAAGGCCGTCTGACTTGACTATACTCTCCTCCTCCCCCCCCCCCCCCCCCCCCCCCCCCCCCCCCCCCCCACGGGCGACAGTTTTCTCCGTAAAATCTCTCAAATGGCATTCAAACTCTAAGAATTTCCGAACAAGGCCTAATGAGTTTTTGCACTGTCGGCCCTTTTTTACCCAGTTACATTTACTGGCAACGCCATTCTTTTGAATTGCCCTGCTGAACCAATGCATTGCGTAACTGTTCTGTACCAATAGAGAGTTCAAAGTTATTTATGTACATTTCCCTTAATAAAACCTAACCTGACATATCATACAATTTAATCTCGGGGTGCTTCGGTCACGTCAGCAAGTTTTTTTCTAGCCACCTTAAAGAAAACAGTTCGGAGACAATGACTACTTAATTAGTATGCATTTTTTTGCCTCTGGTTGACTAAGGCCTCCTAAATTCGGTTATATTTAAATAAAGAGTGCATAAAAATGCTCGTCCTCGTAAACATTTGGTACCTGATTACGTGATCTTCGAGTTTTGTACTAAAGAACGGGTACCTTTTGTTTTTAAAAATTTGCTAAATTTTTGCGTAATTTGAACCCAACCTGATGTTACACCTACCTTAAGCGTTTCCAACATATAAGCTGTATTTTATCCAATGAAAGAGAATTGTACATTAATATGTGCTTCTACGAAGAGGCGACAAAGGGCTCGTGCAATTTTGTGAGAAAAGCAATCCATATAGTATTCTTTATAAGCAGCCATAACAAATGGAAAAATTGGATGCTTTATTAATGGCAGTTTACGGTCTTAAAAATCTCATAATCATAAACACTAAAAGATAGCCCTTTTCCAGCAGAAATTTCGAAAAAATAATTTTCTAACAAGTTAGTACAAAAATATATACGGTTGACCTTATGAGGATACCGAAAATCAATGAAAAAATGTACACTAAGTAATCCGCTTTTACGGGGTGTAGTTACTGAAGGCGGATAGAATTACTCCTGTTCAACAGCCGATATTCCGATGTGTATGAAGCATGTTGGGGTTATACTGCACAATAATTAATTTTTACCGAATTCCAGTTAACATTTCATGAGATAGCGCACCTACTGTATGCACTAAGATCTAGTCTGGAATGCTGCCAACTGTCGTGGCACCTAGCTGCTACTCAGAACTGCGTGACAGGCAGCAACCCTACCCTTGTTTTGTGCACTTCATGACAGTTTGACCTGCGAGAAACCCGTGACTGCTGGATGTGCGTCACTGTCACGAAGCGAGTGGTATGTAGCAGGCATGAGCAGGCTTCTTAGCTTTGTCAACTCCTATCCCCTAGCAGCCGCTCAGCAAATAATACCATAGACAGTGGAACATTATCGACGGAGACCAGGGAAACTGGAATGACCATTTCTGGTTTAGCAGCCGTCATCAGCCATTCATACCTAACCTCAAAATTTTCGCCACCTGAGGTTCGAGCCCGTTGATTACAAAATCCAACACCCTAACGATTGGAGCACCAAGAGTTCGATATGGCTGGCTGATGAAGGCTACTATATCAGAAAAACCCATTCCAACAGCATGTCTAGAACTACTGGCTCATAAGGTTATTTTCTTCCATAAATCGCGCATTTCCCGAGGGTCCTGTGGTATAGCACATCGGCGTGTAATTAATCAGCCTCCAGGGCCAATAAAGATTCTTAATTCATTAGCTGTTGATGCAACTGCAGGTCTTCCCTTGTGATTTTTCCCGCTGAAATACTCAAACTAACAGTGGCTGGTTGGGTTATTATACTTGAAGAATGCACCGTTGGTTTGCAACAAAAAAAATCTCGCCACGCCAAGGGCCTTGGATTTACCAGGTAGAACGGTGTTCTAGGCCAACCATTGAAAAAGCAGACGACATACTACCCTGGGCTTTAAAAGGCGTAAATAAAACCCAAAAGTATAAAGAGAGGCAAGATACGTCCACAATAACATTTTTTTATTATAAGACAGGAAAAAAAGCATAAAATACGAAGAGCTGGGCAAGGCAAAAAGAATGCCAGGTAGACTCTCTGTTTGCGAGACGAGCAGCGGCGCTGATCCAACACCTAGTGGGCGGGAGAAGGAAGTCTCCAAAAAAAGACGATGAAAGACTACAACAGGTCTGGAAACCGTAGGAATTTAGAGAGGTTCTACATCAAACTGCACTCGATCCTGCAACAAGACAATCTAGGAGAACTCTGGTAAATATGGGGCGGGATGAGATTGAGGTCGGAGTCGTCGGCAGATGCGTCTTTACTGCATTCACCCCATCGGAACCCGTCGGCGCTATAGGAGAGATCACTGAAAGTAGGAGAATGGAGAAGGAAGTTTCCTGATCTTTAATGTTATGCAATCGAACGGTTTTTCTGCTGTTCCCCTAAACTAGGCAGATTGACAGCAAACGTTGGCTTGTTAGGGCATAGTTGATTAAATCACATAGTTTACGAAAACAATTCAGTCTTCAAAGGCGATACAAGACTGCAAAATAGGTGTTAAACTATCCGTTTAGGATAATTTGAAGGCGGAAGAGGACCTTACACTTGGAGCTTATAAAGTCCTGCGCAAAGATCATAACAAAACGACTACGCTGAACCTAAGAAAACTGACAAGACACTGCCCGACAACGGACTCATCCGATGGTGGAGCAAAAACGCTCCAGCTTAAACAGCCCCGTGGAGTGTCCATCGAGGTGATGGCTCATAACGCAGGCAGTTGTCAAGCCCGCAACAAGTCTTAGGCAACGAAAGAAGAAAGAAGTTCAGCTCACGGCCGACTATTTCAGCAAGTCATACGAATTTATATTGCTTTTTTGTTTTGCATTTAACACCTTCAGGGTGGTGAGCTAACCTAGCTCTCCCAAAAAGCGGCAACATAAATCTGTTCCGACGGGTCCCCAAAAGATACTTTTCAATCTGGAAGCACGTATGTTTTTTGTGCAAGTTCAGCATTAAAAAATACAGGCATGCCAGCCTGCAGAACTGCATACATTCGTTCGCTTACGTCCCGCTTACTGAACTGACCGCTTCAGATGCGTGCAAGACAGGTGGACGAATTTGAAGGTACCTATACGTTCTATAGGGTGAAACCCTCCTCCTTCGAGGGAAGCATGGTCTATCCAACACGAGTTTATTTTTATTATAAAGTGAACACAGTCTCAAGTTTTTACGCTCTTCAATAAAGTTCTCACTGGATATATCAGGTATCACTGCTTGCGAAGAACGCGCCTCTTTCACCATACTGTATTGGGGTTAATCCTACAACGAGACCAACCTAGGGTGATAGGCCTCTTGGTTTTTACGCTGAATATTTAAGGGACAACATTTACATGAAGACGCAAACTCACGGATCAGATTCACTGTCTGAAGTTATGCAAAGTAGGGGTTCGCTGTGCTCGCCCGAAATATCGATCATTTTGGTCTTCATAGGCACTCGTAATCTACTCCTTGGAAGGATGTTATAACGTTTTACGCGCGGTCGGGAAACTTCAAAGTCAGGAACATCTTGCAGTTTGTCTAGGAAAATAATTTATTAAGCATCAAAAACATACCGTGGGTGTCCATAGTCATGACCAGTGCTTCTAAACTGCGATTACATATAGACAAATGCTCCTCCTTTATCTCCCGCTTATGCAAAGGTCACGCCAATAGGGGTTCGAAGGAAGGGCACTCTTGTTTTGACCTATGAAAACAACGTACAATGAGCAGGAATATATTAAGCAAACGAAATGCATCATAATCCGTAGCCTTACTTTAAGCGGGTGGGATGGTTTTATCGAAATTTTCCTTTATGGCTGTTATTTGAATTATTTTATAAGCCGAGTAGAACATTGAGTATTTGAAAAATTGGTGTGTCTGAGCGTGGACTAATCTTACTGTTTTTGGGCTCTTTGGCCTACAGACAAGCCTTAGTACCAGACTCGATAAACATTGTATGAAAACGTCTGTCACCGTAAGGCAGTTAACTGCATCAGTAAAACATTGTATCCATACTAGATTCTGCAATACTCGCAGAGGTTTCCAGGCTTCTGTAGCAGACAACAGACGACGTTGGGACCCTGGTTCCTCGGTCAATTTTGAATATTATCCCCACTCGTGTAAAAGGTTCTGTGGAAGTCCTTTACTTTCGGTAAGTATCAGACGTCGAAAAAATGGTCCAAAGATGAGAAGGAGCAGAAATTGTGAAGTCTGCTTACTGTGTTGTGATAACGTGACTGCCTTTCCTATTCGTAACTGCGTTGGTAGTATCTGCTGCACATAACTGAAAAGTTGCCCCTACTCGAGTTATAACTTTTCATGGGGCTTACGTCCAAAGAGAGGCAAATGTAAACGCTCAAGAATAAGAATATAAACCATCACCACCTTTCGGCAGATACTTCTTTCCGGCTGCCTGCAAAAGCTACACTCCGTAAAACATTACTGAGAAAGTAGTAATTTTTCCTATCGAATTTCAAGGCCTTTACGAATTCAAATAAATTTATAGAAAACATTCACAAAAGACATTTTTGTACTCATCTGGTAGCAAATGATGTCTTCTTTTTGTAGGGTTTAGTTTTTGCAGGCAATCAACAGAAGCCCGTTCAAAAGCCCATATGCCCAACTCGGAAACTCCAAGATAACGGAAGAGGTAAACATCGATAACTTGGCATTGTGTCTGTGGCTATGTGTCAGTAGCGCCGACATAATCCCTCGCGCTATCTTTAATTCCCACTCGCCTCTCTGCAGATATATCTTTACTTCCAAGCCCCAAGATTCGAGCAACGGGAAAAGTGGTTGCCGGCCACTTTATCTTTGTAGGTTTAAAAGGTTCGAGGCTTAGTAAGAAGTGTATCTTGGTTGAAAGCGGGATTACACAGTACAACAAAGCTCAAGCCGAAATCTTCCACAATCTCCACGACTGGTTCATCTGGACATCGAAGTCTCTCATCTCAATTCAGCAGAACTACGTCAACTAGTTCACCCGATTACCAGAAGCGAGAACGATGGCCCTAGCACCTTAACTGCAACTTGTTCAGGCGGACGTGAACATGCCACTAAATAACCGGATTACGATATCCGTCTAAACAACCTCTATAACATTTTGGAGCATTTGTTCCTATGTAGCTTCCATGTAGTACGGAGCGGTATTCCGTGCGGTGATTGACGGAAGTTAAAACCCTATCTGCTATTGCTCTCTGACTATGTTCCTGATGAGAAATCCGCGACGGACATCAAAACGTCAGGCGAATAAAAGTATTGTCCCAGCGATCAAGTCGTCTTCTTTTTAAAACCAGTTGTAACTTCGCCAATCAGGTCAAGAAAATGAGTCTATTGACACTGGAGCTAGCGAGATAATTTTTCTCTAGCCCAGCGCCAGGAGACTGCTGCCTTTTTTGTCCTTAGTCGTCCTATATATTTCCGCCCGTCAAATTTAAAAATAACGGTTGGCAATGACAGGCTGCGAATTCATGTGGCTGTGCTCTTCAGGACTGTGAGCGCGGATTACTGCACATAGCGAACTAGCAAGTGTTTTAATGCGGTGGGTGTAGGCACAGACACCCTGTCAGCACACGGCCCCGGGCTAGGAACTTTGTGGATGAAGTATATTTACTGTAAACATTTCTTGAAATTTATCTTTTGTCAAAAATATCAAAAACCATTTTGTGCCTTGTTATTTGAAAAGCAATCGCATCGGGGGGCTCAAGGGAGAAAAAGGGGCGAGTCGTCCAATCAGGGGCTCTAGGACGGGCATTATAATCCGTATTGCCTCCGGAGAATATTTCCACAGCGGGGCGCCCACTTCTTTCATTTTAACCCCTGATCTGATTGTTTTGTCAAATATCAAGGCGCAAAATAATGGTTATTGATACGTCTTTGACGAAAAACAGAATTCGAAAAATTTGTACAGCATATATATTTCGTCCGCAAAGGTCAACCTCTGTGGATCCTCAGCCCTGGATTCTGCGGGGCAATCCAGCTGGTGCATCAGCGCTAGAGGTACACCCTAGTAGCAATCGATCCGCTGTCTATGCCGGATGCCATAGCGCCAATGCAGGAAAAGTCGCGATAGTGCTTTCGCAGCATCTGATTGGCTGTCGTGTTTTTGTTTTTTGGCATCCTCATTGGTTGAAGGTCATTAGCATTTATGTTAAGGAGCATCGGCGTGTCAATCACGTGCATCAAAAACCCCGGCGGCAGCCGGGACCTGTCAGCCAAGACTGACTCGCTCATTACTCACTCGCGTGTGACGGTGACTGGACGCGCCTTCGCCTGCTCTGCATCTGCTAAAATTGGTCTTTGCCGGAGATTAATGCCCACTGTATTAAATAAACCTGTTTGGATCAAGTTAACTTTTGCTGATTACTGTTATACCTTTCCACTTTTATCCATAATATTTGTTTTTCCCCATAATATCGTTTTTTTTGCTATGTTTAAGCAAGACTCGCGGCGTAATGCGAGGTGCCGGGCGTTGAGTGAAACGCAACACTTTTGTCGAACAGTAGAAGGCCAGGTTGACCAACTGTTACCCAGGTCTAAGCGGCCTAATATTGAAGAGGACATTTCAGGCTTTGAGATGGATTGTGACTCTTCGATGGATAGTGTTTGGAATTACGACTGTGGGGGCAGACTTGCACCTCGTCTGCAGACATAAACAACGAAAATTTGTTTGATGTCTGCGATTCCTCGAGTGATGAGTCCACTAGTGATGTTGACATACCTACTCGAATTCGTTTGTGGCCTAAGAAAAACCACATTGAGCATTCGCATCTGGATGATCTCCTGGTAATTTTGAAGGAGCTTATTCCATGGATTTGCCTACAGATGCTAGAAGGTTTCCTAAGGCGTCTTGTAAGTTGATCGTTAATCCAATAGATTTTGGACAGTTTTTAAACATAAACATACAAGTTAAACCGGGATTTGCAGGAAGAGGATTACAGGCAACAACTGGTATGTTAAGATAACCTCATTAACGCATGCCTTCAGATCCGCTTCCTCAGTTGCGTCGGCGGACGAAATTTGGATGATTTTATCAAACGAGTTTTCACGTCTTTTTCAGTGACGACATCGCCGCCTACTTGAATTTCAGCGGAGTGAAGTCGAAAGAGGCACTGTATGGCCCCCCTCTGAATGAGGTCATTACAGGTATACAGTTCGACATCCTTAAACCTATGATAATATAGACGCCTACAAATCGTGGTCCAAAGACGCACAGCCGAATGTTCGTGCCCTTGAGGATTGCATATCCGCAAGGTTTAAGAAAATGTTGGATGCAAAAGGAAAACGACGGCTAAGGGATACTTTTTTAATCATGTCGGATGGTACACTATATTCCATGTATCACCTAAATGCTGTCTTTTAGATGAAGAAAACGGCGGAGGGCCAAGTAATCCGTCGAAACAATCGCGGGGAACAAGCCCGTAGACCACCATTGTACATTTATTTCTTATAATAAAACAATGAAAAAAATCTGTCCAATATTGCCTTCTTTTTCGTGCAAATGGGCTGCGTTTACTACCGACGGGGACGATAAACCAATTGATGTATTTTACTGCGGTACGGCTGCGTTTACTAGCGATTATTATTATTATAAATGGATGGGTTTACTACTGCGGTAGGACGGCCTTAAATACACTTATCGAAGTATGGTGCCGTATCGCAACTTCTCCGCTATGGAACCCATGGCGACCAAACGACTAATGTCTGCCATGAAATCCGGCATACGATCACAACTTTTCCGGCCGGAATCCACCATGGAATCCGGTAGGACTTGCTATAGCATACTAGTATACTAGGGCAGACTACATCACCAAACCTAGTTTGCATCTATAACAACTGCGCTGCGGCCATTTATGTTGTTATAAGTTTTCAAACTTCGTCATAAAGCACTAAGTTAGTGCCCAAACTGTCAAAAACTCAACCAACGTCTGCCGCGATACTTACCACCGTACGCCGACAACGCCAGTGAGAACAACCGCAAAACACACCCGCCACCCAAAGCCATGATGGCCAATCATAACTTCATAATTTGGTAATTAAAACATACTGGTGTAATTTACTTTAATAACCATCATGTTTGACATATTCAAGCCACCAATTAAAGGAAACCCTGATATGTCAAATTATTCCACTTTATTCTCAAAACGCATCCTAAGCAAGCACAATATCAGATTCTGAGTTAAAGGATACCCTATAAGTGTGGTCGCGGATTCCGAGGATTTTATTGAAATCAAGTAGGAAATCAACTTGGATCATTGTATTTTCAGCGTTGTATTGGGCAAAGCATGAAGCCAAAACCGCGTGGACTGGACATATTCAAAGGGGACGATAAAAGTATGAAAATTTGAATGTTGTTCTCAAGGGTCTAGGTTAACCTCCCATCACTCTGGCTCATTACGGTGCACCAGTTTTAAAAGTGATGTGCCAGAATGAGCCAAAGTGATCAAGGAAAACTGAATTTTCCCTGTTTCTAGCAACGTTTTCCATTTGTGGTGATGTCATATCATCTACTGAAGGAAATTCCTTCGCTTGGAAATTATGACAGAAAATGAGAACCTTCGCTCATCTAGCCCTGACTTCTGAGAGTGCACTTTTAGTGGGTGACCATGCAGGCTGCTTGTGGTAAAAAATTCAAAAATTCGTCTACAAATAGACCTTAATCTACGCAACTAGCCATTCCGCGTGCGAGTAAGAGGTACCCACGCATTTTCTTATAACTGAAATAAATTAATTTTATATTTTAGGCCCGGAAGGCCTCGTCATTGCATTCATGCGATTGGTTCTGTCTGTGTTGGTCTTCTACATTTCACCGAAAACCACCGCCACTGACTAGTTGCCGCAAGAACCAGCGACCTGGATAATCTACTGCAAATAGTAAACGGTGAATTAGCAGTTGGCATAAATTGGGCCAAACATACTGAGCGAATAAGCAAGTCCAATACTTCAAAAATTACAAAACACGGAGGAGCAAACTGGCGAAAAATGATGTTTAAAATACGCCGGGATTACGAGAAAACATCGCTGCAAAACCAAAAGGAATAATCATCAAGTTCCGATGCTGGAAACTATCGTGGGTATCTAAATTGTTAGATAAACGGGAGCGCTTTTTCAGTTCTTCCGATCAGTCTACAAAAACGGCCCTTCGCCGACACCATTGCTGATTTTAAAAGAACGCTTGATGGCTTTGTATTTTAAAAAGGCTAATTACACAACATAATTCTTATTGCCAGTCTAGTAAACATTTCCCTGGTTCTAGTTTGTTTTCATACTGTATCGCGTTTTTCCGCGAAAGCTCACTCGAATTTGTGTTGTGTTAACTGTCTACAACTTCCTATTGACCGCAAAAATGGTATAAATAGGTTATATTGATAGGGTCCTTGAGGAAATTCCTTGCCTGTTTCCATTCAAATGTGCAAAAATGTGTAAAAATACAAGAAGAACTTTCGCCTCCAAGTAGTAGCAATATTATGTTTTCGAATATTTTTGTCAGGCGAATTTCAGAAACTCTAAGATTCCAAGTCACCCGGACTGGACCAGGTTCTACGCAAGTATTTCAGAGAACTTGCCATTGAATTTTTGTACCCATGTTACTATTCTATCATATTTGGCATAATGCCGGAAACCTTCCTGTCGATTGGAAGCTTACGCACTTCGTCCTCTCGTTCACGAATCTCATCCGCAGTTGCATACTGCAATTTGAAATTTGAAATTTATATTTTTCAGCACCACGAAGGCATTATCTCTACAAAATTAGTTTCACAAAAAAGCAATGTGCGCAGATTAAATGTACGAATTCGTAATAATTTCAGCAAAAACTGCCCTTTTGTGGTATTATTAGGTGATTTTTGCCACTACTGATGAACTAGAAACAAGGCAGTTAGCAAAAACTCCTAAAATGAAAATGGAGGGACAGTTCAAAGTTCCTCCATTTTCAGCAAAAACAACCGAGGAAGGAAGTTTATTCCATTCTTCAATGACCCGCTGAGAGAAGACGTGGGCACGCACTCCTTGTTTGGCGTGGTGTTTCTTCAGTTTCTACGGATGACCGCGTAGATGTATTGTTTGTGCAAAATCACAGATGTCGGTCATTTGAAGAGCACAGTCTACTCTTCTGACGATCTTAAACACCATGATCATATCTCCTTTGTATTGCCTACAATATAGAGGAAAAAGATTGAGCCTATCTAGACAACCTTCATATGGGAGACCTCCTAAGCTGCTGACTAGCTTGGTCGCCCTTCTTTGCACTTTATCGAGCATTGCGTAATCTTTCTTCATCCAAGAGAACCACGCCTGGACGCAGCACTCTAACATCGGCCGAACAAAGGTTCCGAAGACTCGCCCAAAAAGCTCCTCATTAAAATAGAGGAAGGACCTTCGGATCGCTCCGAGGATGCCCATAGCCTTCCTTGCGGTTTTAGCACAGTGAGTTGACGGTTTGAGGTCGGGCGTCATGCGTACACCTAGATCCCGTAGTTCGTTCACTAGCACGAGTTGATGACCTCCGATCGAGTAGGCACACTCGAATGGTTTCACCTTTCTGCGACTAGACCGTAAAATGATTACTTGGCATTTGTTGAAGTTCAGCTGCAGTAGCCATTTTTCACACCACTTTTGCAAGCGATCTTAGTCATTTTGTAAGGTTTGTCCATCCTCTGAGCTGTCAATGGACTTCCAGATCTTAAAATCGTCTGCAAACATGACTTTCTCACAGGTGAGGCAGTCAAGGCAGTCGTTCACATATACCAGAAATAGAATTGGACTCAGAACGGTTCCCTGCGGAACCTCACTGGATACGGTTTTCCATTCTGTTTTGGTGTCTCCAATGCAAACACGCTGACGCCTGCCTGATGGAAGTCAGCCAACCATTTGAGTAGGTTTCCAGTCACACCCATTTGATGCAGTTTTGATATTATTCGTCTGTATGGAACCTTGTCGAATGCCTTGCTGAAGTCAATGTAGACCACATCGACCGAAGAACCCATTTCCAGAGATTTCGTCCAGCTTTCCATGGATGTTAGCAAGTTTGTGAGACAAGAGTAGCCACTTCGGAATCCGTGTTGCGCTGCCCTTAGCAAGTTGTTCTCCTCAATATGTCACATTAGTTCCGTTTTTATTAGTTTCTGATTTTGTTTGCAACACATGCTTGTGAGACTAGCTAGTGTAAAGCTATAAGGTAAAGTTGTCTCTCCTCCTTTATAAATAGGTGTTATGTTGGCCAGCTTCCAGTCAGTAGGCATGGCCCCATTTTTCATTGAACTTTCAAAGATCTTGGAAATCGGGGAGGCCAGTTGTTTGGCGAGCTCATTAAGAAATTTCGCTGATAATCCGTGCGGACCTGGCGATTTAGTGGGCTTTAACTGTCTCAAGGCTTTTCTTACAGTGTCAGTTGCGAACGATACCGTTCTAATTGTATGCACCGCTGGGAGTATATATTGATGTACATTCTCGTCAAAAAGCGGCTCCTCGGTATACACAGACATAAAGAAATTGGACAAGAGGTTCGCCTTATCTGAGTTATCCGTACACTTGTTTCCCTCGTTATCTTTCAGACGAGGGATGGGATCTCGATTCCGTTTGGCCTTATACACATAAGAAAAGAATCTTTTTGGGTTATGAGCTATTCTCTTGACTAGTTCTGCCTCAAAGGCCATTCTTTCTTTTTGAATTAGTCTTGGACAAAAAATTTTGCTGTTTTTAAATTCTTAGAAGTGTTGGGGCAGTTGATATCGGACGTATTTTTCCACAGTCTTCATTTTTTTTGAAGTTCCTTTTTTTCGGTGTCACCCATTCCGGCCGGGAGATGCGCAAGCTTTTCTTAAGCGGGCAACAGTCCTCTACTAGTTGCTTAGCTAAGTTCCCAAAAAAGCACCAGGCGTCGTCCGGGTCAGGTACGTATGCAGGGCTCCAGTCAGTCACGTTAAGTTGTCCTTTCATTTTCTTTTAATCTCCTTTCCATAAATTCTTCTCGCTTATTGCGCGAGCGACGGTTACCGAGAAATGGCTGTTCTCCCAGACAAGAACACAGTGATCACTTCGGCCAAAAGGAGTCTGAGTATTCGATCAAAGGATACAGTTTTCGTCTGTACTAATTATGAGATCCAGGCAGCTAGATTGCTGGCCACCTCAAAACCGCGTGTCCAGTGTGACATGATGGGTAAGAAATTCATCATTTACCAAGTTAAGTAGTTTCTGTTAGCAACTGCACATACCAGAAGTTGTCTTTTTACTGATAGGTCAAAATATACATTTTTATACTGTTTCACTGACATTGCCTCATTCTAGTTCCGGTAGATTCACGTAATATATCAATTTCCAGCAAGAAATATTTTGTAGTACTCGATATACTATTTGAGATAATTTTCGTCCTGCGTAGCCTCCTCGGTATTTCAAATTTTCTGTCGAAATTTTGTGCATAACTTTGCTTAGAACATATCCTATCACTCACCTTCTATTCAATATGATACCCAAGCCACAACTGAGGCGTAAATTAACCCGTAATACCAATCCTCCTAACGATAAACCCATCTTAAGCATGAAGAAACTTGATCTTGATGCTTTAGACAACTTTAGTAAGCTTTATAACCAATATGCTTGCCTGTTTACGGTCCTTGGTGCCATCTTTGATGGAAAGGTATCTACGCTCACTTTTCACCAATGTGAGAAACTAGAGCCTTTCGTCAATATGGTGTCTACTGAGACCCGTGATCGGCAAAAAAGGAATTTTAATTTTCTTTTGAAAAATGCTTCAAAAGATATACAACCTATAGATGTTGCTGTTCAGTTTCTTTACTCTTGTGGCTTTAATTTTAAAGTTGCAGAAGCTAAAAGACTCTCATCCCGAAGTAAAAACCCGCCGATTCTCGTAAAACTTTTTTCGGCGATAGAAGTAGACCTTATATTCTCTCAGCATGAGCGGTCAGCCAACTATTTAAACGATGATAAACTTTACGTATGCAGGGATAAATCACCAATGGAGCGTCAGATTTTATCCAAAGTAGCAAATGAGAACACTGGCTCCGGTTCCACAAAACCAAAAGTTGTCTCTGAGGCCGGCCCTCCCGCTCAGGTAAGCCCACATCCCTCTGGATCAATGTCAGTTTCCCCTGATACTTCTCCCATTCACCTTACTCGTGATTTGAATGAGATTGTCGCCTCGTCAATTCGTTCTCCTTCTAAGCCAACCACGTCTGTGATAGCTTTAAATTCCGATAAACCTACGATTGCCCCCAGTAAATCTACGTCAGTTTTCAAATTTGGCAATATGATTACCGATAGCAACTCAGTATCTAACAAACACCCAACCGCTCAAGCTAGCGCTTTTCCTATCCCCAAACCTCATCAAAATCCCCAAATAATTCAGCCAGCTAATAAAATTAACCGTTTTTCAAAACCAGTCATGCAATTTTCGAAGGCCAATATTCCGTCAAATTTTTATATAATGCCTCAAAATCCTATATTTATGCCCCCTCCTGGTTTTCCCATGCCACACTTCAGCCACCCTTTCTATGGAACCCCCTCTAATATGCCTTTCTACAATATGCACAGTTCATTTGATAATAATTACTTGACAAACTGTAGACCAGGGCCAATTTGCTTTCCACCTTTTGTTTCTCCCATGCCGTTTCCCTTTCCGCCACCAAGTTTTCCTTTTTTATAAATACTGACGAGCGTAACCTGAATCTGAAGGATACGCTCAGTATAGTTTCACTCAATGTGATATCAGTTGTTAATAAGATGACAGAACTTAAATCAATAGCATTTGAGCTTGATCCAGATGTGCTCTGTGTAACTGAATCTTGGACACACTCTCTTATTTCTGACTCGACGCTCGCCATAGATAATTATAGTTTGTACCGACAAGACCGCATTGAAAAGCGTGGCGGTGGTTGCCTTCTTTATATTGAATCATCATTTGTACATTTCCCGTATCACCTGAGCATTTCGTCATTTTCTGGAAATTTTTTGACTTATTTCAGTCATCCTGCCACGCAACAAAAAGTGATAATTGGGTGTGTCTACAATCCCCCCTGTAACTCAAGTAATTTAAAGCAACTGTGTGAAATGTTTGAAAAAGTTGCAGAGACTCAATTCAATGTCAGAATAATTGTAGGTGATTTTAATCTGCCAGGCATTGACTGGCATGCAAATACCTGTCCACCAAGATTTCAGAAATTGGTTGACACTATTAACTTTTCAAACATGTCACAACTGGTCAGTTCAGTGACCAGAAATGACAACATATTAGATTTAATTTTTACAAATGATGTCCACCCTCTCTTTATGAATTTTAATGGTGATATTTTCACAAGTGACCATGCCTTAATTCACTGTTGTTTTCCAGTCTCTCTTTCTAAAAAGCCCGATGTAAAATGCAATAACCTCGACTTTGGTAACGTGAACCATGAATTAGTAAATGATTTTGTAAGTACCCTAGATTGGCATAGCATATTTTCAACTAACGATCCCTACTTCTTCCAGGAGCTATTGCAAAACCTTACGGAAAATATTCAGGCTCTTACCCCACTTAAGATTTTTAAATCAAATTCACCTTCTTCTACTGTGCCACATTTTCTCCAAAATGGACTTAAAAAATTACAAAAACAACTTAAGGATACGTCTAATAGCTCTTTATCAGTTCACTTAAGAATAGCGCAAATATTTGAATAAGCGCTTAAAATAAGGCTTGCACGAGATAGGTGTAGAGAGGCCACAGCATTAAGTGATGCGAATTCTTCCAGATCAGTTGCTCAAGTCTTCCGTCTTCGGTCGTCGGCTAAGCTTCAGAAAGTCATTCCACCCTTACTCAATGGCAACAATCATTTTGTTACAGAGGATTTGGAGAAAGCAGCATTGCTAAATTCATTTTTCGCCAAGTTCTTTACCATCGAAACTAGCCCCACTCCTGTAATTCCCCTGCTGTATGATTCAAATCTCAGTACCCTTAATTTCTCACCCGCTTGTATTCAAAAAGAAATAAGTCGTCTTAAAAATTCACATTCGGTTGGAACTGATATCATTCCAAGCTCGCTCATCAAACGATTAAGAGATCGCCCACCCTTTCTGAGTAAGTTATTTTCAGTGTTTCTTGAGAATGGCTTTTTCCCGGACTACGGGAAAACTTCTATTATAATTCTCGTATTTAAATCTGGTTCCCGATCAGATATTCACAATTATCGCGGTGTTCATAAAACGCCCTCTCTGGCTAAACTCTTTGAAAAACTAATTGCCAAAAAATTACAGATTTCTGCATAAACAATAACATTCTCAGCTCCTCACAGCATGGCTTTTTACCGGACCGATCTTGTGAAACATGCCACATGTCTTTTCTAAATCTACTTACTTCTCTTCGTAATGATCATCTATCTGTGGTAGTTACCTATTTTGACCTTAGTAAAGCATTTGATAAAGTTCCTCACAGGAGGCTCCTAGCCAAACTAGAGGCTATCGGATTTCATAGTCCTCTTACTGACTTCATCAGATCTTATCTTTCAAATCGACAACAAAAGGTTTAAGTGGGATCCTCATACTCTACTCCTAGCACAATTTTGAGTGGTGTCCTTCAAGGTACCGTGCTAGGTCCTCTGCTCTTCTTGCTTTGCATAAATGATATCTCATTGAGTGTTAAACACTCCCAATCTTATATTTATGAAGATAATCTCAAGTGTGTTTACTCCTTCTCTAACTCTATGGCCGCGAGATGCCTAGAAAAAATTCACTCTGATCTGCACGCTCTTTCGGCGTGGAGCTCAACATGGCAGATGGAGTTCTCACCTTCTAAGTGCCGATACATGTGCTTTGGGCCTGAAAGGCTACCACAACCTGTTATTTTTCAAGGTTACCCAATGACTGAATGTTCCAGTATCAAGGAACTAGGATTAAGCTACACCAATAAATTAGACCTTTCTCCTCACGCCGATAGAATTACAGCCAAAGCCGCACAGATTTCTATCTTCCTGAAATAAAATTAAGACCTTATCGTATGTTCGTGCTTCCCATCTTAGAATACTGTTGCCATTTTTTTCGGTCTCATGAATGAAGTTAGCCGCTCAAAAATTGAACAAATTCAAAAAAAACTTTACACGAAAACTGCTGTATCCGACAGCTTCTACTACTTGTTACTCAAATAGATGTCAATTAACGAAACTAAGGTTCCTTTGGGTTAGGAGATTGGAAGCAGGTTTTGTCTCCTTTTTCGGCTTAATAAAAGCACAAATTTACCCAGAACTTCTGTCATTACCCCCGTCAGCCGTCCCTACAACCTAAGAAACTCGGTACTTGTTATACTCTTTCCTGCATCTTCCTCATGTAAACGCTCTTTGTTTTTTGCTTCCAGATATAGCTTTCTCCATGACTCTGAGAAAGGACCATTGGGAATTTAGGAGATCCGCTTGAAACTATTCTCCTGCCTTGTGTCCCAAGAGAACCTAGATGTTTCCATCAACCGCCGCTGAATCAAACGAAGCCACGCGGAAGTACTCAGTCTAAAATGCTGCAGTTTCGTTGACTACTCACCTTCATCAGACCACCCATACCTATTTCTGCTCTACTACTATGTTCCTACTTCTATCTTCCTAAGCAGTTTTTTCTCTTACACACGCTTTGAACATGGAGGCCCGTTGAACACTGTCTCCATTTTCACCGTAAGGGTTTTTTTACTGCCATAAGTTTTCGTTTATAGTTCAAAATTACCTGCAAAACATTGCTAAATGTTGCCCCAAAAGGACAATTTCTGCTGATATTATTACGACTTTCTACATCTTCTTGCACATTTTGTGAAATTCATTTTTAAATTTTTATTTTTTCGAAATTAACTTTGTACAGATAGTGCCGTACCGGCGCTGAAAAATATAAATTCCAAATTCCAAATCTCTGATCGCGAGCTGTGCATTAAATCCCAATCTATGTTCGGAGCGTTAAAATCTCCAAGTATAAGGACATTTTTGCTTCGGCAGATCCCTTTTACCTCAGAGATAAGTACATCGTCCGCTTCCGTTCTTTGTCCTGGTGTTCTGTATACCAGAGCAATACGGAGGTCAGGTTGGTTAGGTACTCCTACAACTAATTATTTCGCAGGAATTGTTTCTGTGTGATAAGAGACTACCTGGGATGTAGTTGATACCAGCTCGTATGAACATCGCGATTCCCTAACCCTTACGTCTCTTTCTGTCCATGCGGATAAGCTGAAATTCTTCCAGCCCGACTTCTGCATTTGCTATTTGCTCAGTTAACCATTTTTCAGCTAGCGCTCTCAGGTCCGGTTGTACATGGTCCACGGCGAGTTTGAGTTCATCCAGTTTGTTAAATACACACAGTACATGTGTGTACATCATTGTCATGTTCTTGGCTTCACTCGATCTCGCCTTGGTCACCTTTATTGCTGGTTGTGATGGAGACACCCAGCCTTCATTGATTTTGTGGAGATTTTCACGTTGGGTTGATTGCCCGGCCGTGTGACATTTATTAGGATGACGGGCATCCTCCACAGAAAGGGCCTTTGACCTCGGACAATAACCTCATTGCGTATTTATAGGCCCTTCTCTCCTTGTTCTTTCATGATGGCTAAGTCTGCCTTTAAGGCCCTCAATTTTATCCTCTCCTTTACCGTGTTTTCTTGTTGGAAAAACTGTCTTGTGGCCGGGCATTCATCCTGCCGTTCGCTCGAGCAGGAGATCTTCCTGAAGTTTATTCTCAAAAATAAGTTTTGATGGCCTGGGTTTCCTCCCTTGAGAGTTGCGGTTTTCCTTACTATTTATTCGGAAATGCTTGAGCATCAAAAAGTTATCATCCTCACTAATGACGTCCTTTAAGCACTCCCTTTTAGGCCTTGGTGTCCTCATCTATTCTGCTCTTTGGACTACCATTAGTTGATTCAGAGAGCCCATGTAGAATAATGCACTGCGTACTATCCACCTCAACTTTATCTCGAGGTATTTGTTGGATAGTCCGGCTAATTTTATCATGGGCCTCAGTGTTATGGCCATGAGCATTTGCAAGGTTAGGTAATTCCTCATGGGCTAAAATTGGGCGCAGAGTATCAGTCCCGGAGACCGTTAGAGATGTTTCTGTAGGATCTTGATCACGGTGTTCCTCGTCGAGGACAACTTGACCATTTATGTTACTTGCCTGATCATTTTGTGCGTAGATTCTTTGGTAAGGGATGCTGCTGTTGTGCGCGTTAGGTCCCCTCCCTCAAGTTCACCCATCGCCAGTTTCTCCTCGTGAGGGAGAAATCGAGAAAAAATTTTCAGCTCCTCCATCTCCACTCTAAGACTAGTAACCCCTTCTCAAGTTTCGTAACTTTGTTAAGAAGGATAAAATATGATATGTTGGCTTCACCTTCATTAGTTTAATCCCTTAAACTTTTAAGACTTTTAGCTTGCTTGGCAGGAGGACTTTTCAATAAGCTTCGTGACCGATCTTTTGTATTTGATGACTGAATTTGATCCTTACGGCTAAACGCTTCTATAGTTCCATCGGTTAGCCATTCGACTTCCACCCGAGGCATCCGCGGTTCAAAATCAGGCCCCGCTGGCAACTTTGTAGAATTGTCGAAAACAAAAGTTTCTACTTCTATTTTAGTTGCAAATGAAACGATTAAATTCAAAATGTTAAATTTGCCTTTGCGAGTGTGAAATAGTGTGTTGACTGACATTCAAAATAACGAAAATCTTCCAACGGTGTGCAGAGTAATTTGACGATCTAATCTCCAATGGAAAGTTATTCCAAAGAAAGCTATATCTGGAAGCAATTAACAGAGAGCGTTTCGATGAGAAAGATGCAAAAAGGTATACGAAGTGCGGAATTTCTTGGATTATTTGAACGACTGACGGGGTTAGTGACAGAAGGCTTGGAAGGTTGTTACTATTACTAAGGCGAAAAATGCGGCCCATCTCCATACCCAAATAAATTTTAGTTTCTTTAATTGGCCTCTGTTTAAGTAGGAAGCATTTGAAATGTCGGATAAGTCAGTTTTCTTGCGAAATGTCTTTGGACATTTTCAATTTTCGAACGGCTAGATTCGTTTATCAGACCAAAGAATTGGCAAGAGTGTAGTGGCCCTAACAGCCACTTGGAACCCAAGATCTGACGCATGGCGCCTTTGGCCTGCGCGCCTAATGCTGCCTGCGGTCAGGCGTTACATGCCGGCACCCCCTGTCCGTTCTCGCTCAATGGTCTGAGCCACTTAAGAACACACCCAGTCTCGCCTAGTACTAACTTTGCGCTGTGCAACCAATCACCACCAGTCTACCGAGACAAAGCGAGTATTCGGCGGCTGCTCGGGATAAATGCCATCAGAGGACACCGGGGATTCCGCTCGGGCGCGTCGCGACCGGCGATGCCACCCTGTCCCACAAGCCTCGTGGTCGGACGCCCTGCAAGACCTATTGGCGACCTTCCCTTTATCCCTTCTGTAAACAACACATTGTTCTGTCTACTCTACCTTCCCAAGACGTCTCTCATCGCCTAAGGAACCGGGTCTGAAAGATTGTAGGTGTTAGGGTTAACCGACCTAGCCTCAACTCCTATAACAGTATTCTATCATGGGAAATAGATAGTACAATAAGGTGTTTATGGAATACACAAGGGATTATCCTCCACTAGATGTCGGTCAATGAAGGGTTTCATGGGTTGGTAACAAGGGAAATTAGATCTGAAGGCTGCTACGGGTTTGAGGCACAGGTAATCCTAAAAACCATAAAGAGACACGAGCTTCACTCTTGTCTCTGTATTTAGAAACACAACTTTAGCAAAACAAGGAAAAAGGGAACAGTTCGTGTCTGCCGCATCGCACTCTCCCTCCTTCATCAGGGTCCGTGAGCACGTTGAGTGGTGCGTCAGTTATTGTAACCTCATGGGAAGGTTCCGAAACCACCTGCTCGGAATGATGAGTAAGTGGTCATCAGACGTGGACAGTAAGTGTCCGCGGAAAGGCCTGATTTTGTCAAAATGAGCCGTCAAACAAGGGCCGTTAGACATAGTGGCCTCCTAGATAAATTATTGATAAGTTAGGATGACGCGGATGAAGCGTAATTGGCCTCCTCTTGACTGGCAAAACTTTGATGACGTGTTTAAGTCTGTGTAGGTCGTTAATACGAAAACATATCACCTGGTTTATATTGGATTCCATGCACCTGTGTGTCAACGTACTCTTTTTGTCTGTGATACGCTGCGACTAAACGATTGCGTGCTAAATTGTGGACGACTAGCCAGCGTTTTTACAGTTCAAGTGCGTATGAATCGGGGAGGGAATGTGCCTCAGAGTCCGCAATAGATAAACAAATAAATTTTATATTTCAGGCCCTAAGGTCTCGTCATTGGCAGCCAACTACTGGCCAAGCACAAAAATAAAACAAAGCCAATATTGGCTGCAAAAAAGAAGCTTTCTTTTAGGGTTTTTCCTGTCTTCCGGGATGTAGAAGACGCTCAGAAGGTGCTTCAACAATAAACAAGTGTTGGGACGCCACGCATCCCATGATGAGTCAACGCACTCAACGGAGTCGCGAGAGCCACTTGCCGTGAGCCAGTCTTGTCTGCTCAATCCTGATTGGCCATTGTCGGACAATGTCTCTCACGTTCCCTTTAAAGTACATACACCCTGTGTCTGACTGAATTTGCGCTGACTCGCATTGACGTGCTGTATCGTGCTCTTGTCTAAGTAGATTCTTTGTCTGGCAGACTGGTCTTCTCACTATCTCTCTTATGGGCTCTTGGCGTACATGTTCGTGTTGATTAGAAGTACCAAGGCGGGTCATTACAACAATGTTTTGACCTTGCCTGTAAACTGGCAATAAATAAATATGAAAGTCTAAGCTACGCACGGTAACCAGGTCAAAAATCGAGTTGCCTGCGGATGTATGCATCGCGGCCCGTTAAACCATCAAGGCATAAGGTAGCCCAGCGTCCCAATTTAAGAGAAGATTTTAAGAGGTTACTTGTGGCCCGGTTTGTGTGTTCCACTTATATGTTGCATTCCAAGTGGTACGGGGGCTTTCGGGTCTTGTGGGTTTCTTGTTGGTTACACATATCCTGCCCTAATTTGCTTTCAAAATTAGCGCCGCAAACCGAATGCAGGGTAAGGAGGCCCCAAAACGGCATATCAAGACGTTAAGGATAGAATAGTTTTTAGCCGACGCCTAATATTGCTTTTTCCGGAGTTCTTGTTCAAGGACATCCCCTATCTCAGTCGGCGCATTCAGACGCGCTGGCTTACAGAAACTTGAACGACATCCACTTGGACACACGCGAGCGACCAGGTATTCGTGGCTGCCCAAGCGCTACTTAAACAGGCCCTTTCCCCTACCCTGGGCCGGCATAGTCTTAGCCACCAGACACGATCCCTATCGGATAATGTATTACGTACCAATTAGAGCACACTTGAACCTGCTCCGCAATCCTATTTAAACAGCCCCAATCACTGTCTCATTTTCTCTCTGGCTTACCTGGGTGTAGTCAACACCAGCTCTGGCTTCGCCAGCGGCCATTGCTGCCTGAGACAGCCATGCAGGGTTTCGTTCACGATAAATCTCTCCTTCTGGGGACTTCTGCAACAAGATCATGGACCGTACGTCTTGTCGGTGGACAGGTACGAAAACGGACGATTTCTTATAGCAGTCCACCATGATTAACATTTCATTATGTCCCGAAATGGATAATGGCAGTAGTTCAATTATGTTCATACCGACTGTTTGGAATGGTAAAACTGTAGGCATGAACAATAGATGCGCGCGGAATTGTTGGTGACGAGCAGTTAGGGCACGCGTCATGAGGTTTTGCAATTTGCTCGCATGCTTTGGACCACTAGCATCTCTGTCTGGTAATTTTTCGGTTTTGGCCTGTCCTATATGAACTAGTCCATGATGGAGACTGTTGAGACTGGGACCACCATATCCCGAGGCCCCGAAACGCGAGATGGGGAAATAGCTGTGTCTCTAATGAACAGCAACTCAGTATCCATGACGAGGTTTGGCCAATGGCTGTGCAGAGCCTATGCGGCTTCTGATGATTTCTTTAGGTCGTCATTCATCGGTTGCTGTTGGCCTTTATGTCGGCGATCATATATAATGGCCAAGTCAGAATCAGTACTCTGTACCACCACCCACTGGTATCGGGTGGGTTCGCTTATGTGCACCATATTCACTGTACCACTTAGTATCTGGGTCTCGTCAGATTTCTCATCAGAGCGTCGGGACAACGCATCAGCTTTGAAATGGTTAGTCCTTTGTTGGTAATGACATGAGAACGTGAATTTTTGAAGTGTTTCCTTCCATCTGGTTAACTGTCCTTCTGCGCCCTTCATCGTTTTTAACCATTTTAGTGCCTTCTGCTCACTTCGGACGACAAAAGGTTTTCCAGTAAGGAATGCACAGAACTGCTAGCTATTGAGACAGGCAATCGATGCCGCTAGCCATATATAAGAACGTGCCACGATAAGCCGAATCCAATACCCTGAGTATGACGAAGTCGGTTTCATACCCAATCTAATGAACCACAACAATAAGAGCACGATGTCTTCTGCTGATTCGACACGCACACCAGTTAAAGTGTAGTGGTTTAACATTTGTACACCAATTCAAACAAATATGATAAATGCAAGTTACAGGAATGTGCAACAAATAGAAATAGTCTAGGAAGTTGTGAACAAATGAATGTACGAAAACGTAAATAAATACAAGTTTGGCAAGGGGTTATCCCAAAGCTGTAATGGAAACCTTCTGAGGGCAAATTTCGCGGTGGTGTGTTCAATAAGTACGTGGTGCTTTAGACAGCGTATTATAGCATGTTTATTATGCCAGTTTACAGACAATTGTAAAGAGTTGGTAATGCACCTCTTGGGCGCCTTCCAAAACCTCGAAGACCGGAAAAAACCTAAAACAAACTACCTATGTTGCAGCCAGCATTGGTTTTGTTTCAGGTTTTGTGTTTTGTCAATACTGGGCAAGATAGGGAATTTGTTTCAAGTGAAAAAAAAACCTGACTTCAAAGGTATGATATCAACGGAATATATATACAGTTGTAAGCTGAGTTGACACATCAGCAGGAGAAATGCTGCATATCGTTTAAGGACATTAGTTCGATACGGAGAGGGTTGGCACAAGAACACAGTGTTCTCAGTCTTCCTTCAATGGTTGTCGGCATAAGTTGCGCGCTATCGGCTGAAAGGTTATCAGACTGCGGGCTGCGGCTTCAGCAGCATTATCTTCAGCATGGAACCTGGCGGGGTTTAAAGTCCACAAACGCCATCAGAGTGAAAGAGAGATTCCACCGAGTCAGCACCCAAAATTCGTGAAAGTTGTTCTGAATGTAGAAAACTAGTTATAGCTCTCTTAAACACAGCGTAGCTTTGCTGGGTTTTAATATTTTGGGCAGCTTATTCCAGCTTGACATGGCGTTTACTGAAAAGAATTGCCGGTACTTAACTTTACGTGCCATAGGAAGAAATAAAAATACGTCTCGATGACTGGCGCGTCGAGAGTGCTCAAGCTCCCTTATTGTACTGAGAGGATTCAAGGTTTGACCATTCAAAAGTTTAAACAGTATAAAAAGACCCTTCTGCAATCTACGAAGCCATAGGGGATCCAGCTTTATAAGTTCGCACCTTTGTTGGTAGGCTAAGTTACGGTGTTCTGAAGTGAAAACTCTTCTAGTGAAGAAGTGCTGAACCTATTCTATTTTCTTCCGTTCACTAGTGTGAAGAAGACTGAAAAGGGGCGAGCAGTATTAAAGACTAGGTCTCACGTACATATTATAAAGGCTAAATCTAAACTTTATAGTCTTAAAATTTCTTAGGATAAATCCGGTGTTTCGGCGTGCTTTCGAGACTATCAGGGCACAGTGCTCTGATAAATTGAGACTATTAGAGTAGGATATGCCCAAATCATTGATAACTCCTGGGACATTTAGTTCGTGGCCGTCAATGCTTAATTCGGGTTGATGATAGTCGCCAACAACCACAACGGAACATTTGTGCCATGAAAGGGTGAGGCGCCATGTGCAACACCACTGGGCGAAGGCCTGAAGATCCTTTTTTATCAGCTCGAGCACGATGTTGCGATCTGCCGGCTTATATCGATAAGCGACTTTTAAATCATAAGCATACATGCAGGGTCAGCCATACTGAAAACAATCTGAAACGTCGTTGACAAACAGGCAAAATATGAGCGGACCCAGTACACTACCCTCTATAACTCCACTCCTTACATGCGTCGGGTTGGAGATAACATTGGAAATTTTTACTCGTTGTGTGCGAGCATCCAAATAGGAAGATATGAAGTTCAGAGGCTTGCTAACTATGTCGAAGGAGGCCAGTGTCAGAAGGAGGAGGTTATGATCGACCTGATCAAAGGCCTTAGTAAAATCAAAATAGACGCTATAAATGGCAAAACCGCTGTCTCTAGATTGCAGCACATAATCAAAGAAAGAGAGCTGGCAGGTGTCACAAGATCGTTTCTCGAGAAAGCCATGTTGAGCTGTATTGAGCAGGTTGTTCTCTGTCAAGTGACGCATCATTTTTTCTTTGATCAAGGTCTCCAAGATCTTCGAGGCTGCGGGAAGTGTATTTATTGGCCTAAAGTTGTCGAATGACGTCGATCGGCCATGCTTGCGAATAGGCATTATGTGCGATTCCTTCCACAACGAAGGAAAATTTTTGCTCTCAAAAGCAAGATTAAATACCTTTTAAAGAATATACGGAAAGATATCATTCGCTTCAGCTTTTAGAAGGCTAACTGGGACGCCATCTCGTCCTGGACTATAAGATTGCAGATAACAACGAATGGCTACAGTCACGTACCAGAGGGTAAAACTTATGGTTTAGAGGACGGCACCCGTCCAAGCCCGGATAGCCGGAGGTGCAGCGAACGAGCTTTCACTACACGTTTTGAATAGGATTGCATTGAAGCTATCGGCGGTCAACTTAGCGTCAGCTATGGGGTTTCCTAAGGCGTCTTGAAGTATGGGGTGTTGCATTTTCCTCGGCGCTTTTACTGCACGCGAAAAGAGTTTCGCAACATTAAAGGAAGGATTTTCAGCGAAGTGGGCCTCATCGGCTATCTGCTTTTCTTCGGAGAGCTTCTTAGCCTGCTCAAATATCAGTGTGATGAAGGGCAGAACGGAAGTATCGTTCTGCCGATGCAAACGAAGTGAGAGTTTACGCAGCCTACGACGGAAAGAGAGAGGAAGGTACACTTCATCGTTGACATGTATTACTTTCTTACGGGGGACAAATTGGAGGATGAGTTGATCCAGCACATTGTACAGTGCATCGGTACAAACATTTACATCTTAACATTGGAAAATTCAGACCAGTCGAGAGCGTTTAGATGTGCCAGTAGGTCCGCTGTGTTTGCTGATCGGAAGTCATGATAAAAACTATACTTTTGGGAAAATGATTCATCCGCCTCCAGTTCTAGTTAACTAACAACTGTAAGATGGTCTGAACTCCCAAGTGCGTCTAAGGATGACACTGAAAGTGGTTTGCAAAAAAAATAGGCCGAGTATATATTCTCCTCGAGTGGGAAAATCGACTACCTGATCCCACATGCCACTATCTACTGCCTCAAGTAAGTTCTCGAACTTTGAAGGACCGGATGGTGGAAACCATTGCACGTCAGGAAGGTTAAAATCACCTGCAATCAAGCAAAACTTAAGATTCAAGTCACCTGTGGCATGAAATGCCAGCGAGAGACAAATATCGTAGTCCACATTGGCATAAGGTGGGCGATAAACACAGCCAACACGTAGGGAGTATTTGTTTTTTAGAACAACTCGTAGCCAGCAGCTCTCCTCCACCGCCGTGAATTGTGGATAGTCCAACGGGAGGAATGCAAATGGCTGCTTCATATCGATGCAGCTTCCTCCGCCACGGCCATTTTTTCCATCGTTCCGAACGCATGCATAGCCTAGAACAGAGGGTTCAGAGTCAGCTACACAGGCCGATACCCATGTCTCAGTTACCATTAAAATGGCTGGGCGGTTGACGAAAACCAGAGTCTGGAGCAGAGGCATTTTATTAAGCAGTGATCTGGCATTTAAAATGGCCAATTTAAGAAAGCATGTCTTAGGTTTCGGTGGCGGGAGAGCTAGGCCGTCACTGTTACCGGCTTCGACCAGAGAGATGTCATTTTGACTTGAAATATTTGTTCCTCTCTTATTTTGAGATTTGTCTCGCCATTGGTTCTCGGTTCCCCAGCTCTATTATTAGCTGTCTCATCTTTCTCCGCTCTTTCAACTCGTAATCCGGCTGAAAAAAACTTGCAAATGCAGGCTCCGTGAGGATACTTTGCGTTCTAGCAAGAGTTTTGCCTGTACTTCAGTTTCTAAAATAACTTTAAGAGGTCATGGCTGAGAAATTGATTCTGGAGCTGTTGGAGCCTTTCCTATTTGAAATGCCTTAAGAATGCGGAAAGACTCACCTGGTTTGAGCAACGGTTTGGCGTATACTCTCATAAAACCCACGTCATGGTCAATTCGTTCTTGTGCAATTGATGACTCTGACTCTGGGGCCCCCTTTACAACTATTTTCTGC
>JAYGXS010000002.1:70831323-70846642 GCA_036362985.1 Ligula intestinalis | reverse complement strand
CCGAGAAAGGACCATCGGGAATTTAGGAGATCCGCTTGAAACTATTCTCTCTGCCTCGTGTCCCCGGAGAACCTAGATGTTTCCATTAACCACCGCTGAATCAAACGAAGCCACGTGGAAGTACTCAGTCTAAAATGCTGTATGTTTCGTCCTTTGCTTTCTTCGACTGTATCCAGTAGTCACGCGTACACCAAACCAGTGATAACAACTATCAAGGTGGTACGGTACTATTAAGAGAAAATAGTACAAAATAAATACACAAACCTTATCAATGGATATTCCACGTCAAGAGCAAAGGGAATCCGTCAAAGGGGTATGTGTCCGGTTTTATAGGATCCCAGGAGTCGGTTCCTGGGGGCTCCCATTGGTCTGAATGCACTAGTCCAAAGGTGGGGAGGGTGGACAGACGCGAACAGAGACAATGCTTTTTCGGCAAAGGGGGGGGGCGGACGGGAACAGAGACAATGTTTTGTTGGCAAAAGGGGCGATGCAAGCGCTTGACAGACAGTTGTGGTGGGGTGACTTGACGAGTGGGTCTCGGATCAGCCGCGGGCACTGGGTCAAAAGGGGGGAACAGACGTCTGGGTCGACACCGCCGTCGAGCTGGTCATAATGTGAGTGTCAACAAAGGGCCGAGACCGGGGGAGGGAAGTATTCAGTCATGTGCATTAGAGTGAGTCATGGGCGGTCAGCACTCCGGGGGGAAGAAGGACAGCCTTCGATAGTGTAAACAATCATTTTGTAGTTCGGACAGGAGTCACATAGGAGAAGAGATGTGGAGAATTTCAAACTTGTTCAGCCGGAAATAACACTGTAGTTTCGTTGAATACTCACCTTCATCAGACCACCCACACCTATTTTAGCTCTACTACTATCTTCCTAAGCAGTTTTTTCTCTTGCACACTTTTTGAACATGGAGGCCCGTTGAATACTGTCTCCATTTTCACTCTTTCTCCATGACCCCGAGAACGGACCATCGGGAATTTAGGAGATCCGCTTGAAACTATTCTCTCTGCCGCGTGTCCCCCGAGAACCTAGATGTTTCCATTAACCACCGCTGAATCACACGAAGCCACGCGGAAGTACTCAGTCTAAAATGCGGCAGTTTCGTTGAATACTCGCCTTCATCAGACCACATACACCTATTTCTGCTCTATTACTATCATCCTTAGCAGTTTTTTTCTCTTGCACACTTTTTGAACATGGAGGCCCGTTGAACACTGTCTCCATTTTCACTGTAAGAGTTTTTTTTAACTGCCATAATTTTTCGTTTTTAGTTCAAAATTACATGCAAAACATTGCTAATGTTGCCCCAAAAGGACAATTTCTGCTGACATTATTACGACTTTCTACGTCTACTTGCACATATTGTCAAATTATTTTTTTAATTTTTATTTTTAATTTTTCCGAAATTAACTTTGTATAGGTAGTGCCGTACTGGCGCTGAAAAATATAAATTCCAAATTCCAAATACCAATGAGCGGAAGCAAATGTTGACCCATGCCCCTTGGCCAATTGCTTGTCCCGATAGAGGGAATATAAGTTGACGAGGGTTGCCTATGACAGATTACCGTGGATGTGCTTTACTTCCATTAGAAGTCACTGTAACCAAATCAGTGCATGTCGATTTAAATTATCTCCATAAGATTTGCATTTCCCCGTTTACTGCTTACGGATTAGGGTGTGGTTCACCTTCGGTTCCCTCTTCTTCATCCCTGAAAATACACGCCACCGCGCGCTTAATCTACGCCCCGTAAAGAACTGCTCCTCATTGAATTCACCCGATCTCGTTGCCTACTCTCAAAGCAAAGACCTAATGTCAAACAGGCTCTGGTGTGCCTGCACAGACATGATGTTCTAGCAAACTCTACCGCAAAATGGCGAGGGATACGTATTTCGATGCCGGAGTTCCAAATGAAAGAAATCAGTGCGCTCAAATGCAATGCTCTTCAACAGCCTTTTAAGCTTGGCGAAGCTACTGAACACGTGTCTTGCTACCTTAGCCGGAATTTCTGTCAATGAGGTAGCATTCATCGGTAGCCTAGCCTATAAGGTACCGGTTTCCTAGTACGCCATTTGCCGTATTGTGTGCTCCAACGTCCTGCTCAGGAGGACAGATCGTATCGGTGGACCAGACATAGAAGTGGAAATGGAAGATAAGTTTATTTCCCGTCCCAAGTATAACCAGGGCTGACGGGGCAGGCAGAAGTAAATTCTAAGGATTTATAATATATTTCATAAAACTGTTTTCGAGCAGGTTGATGACCGCAGTTGGTGATCTCTGAGTGTACTTATAAAGTGCGAGCAAGTATGGGCAGCACTGTTGTGACGGACGACTGGAAAGGCTACACGCACGTACCTTCAACTGGTTACCAGCAGTTTACGGTTAACCACAAAAAACTTGATTAATGCTACCACTAGCACGTACACCAATGCCAAGAAGGGATACTTGAATGGCCTCGGTAGGAATAAGCTGTAGGCCCACCTGATAGTAAAATGAGTTGCTTTAATACTAGTATTGGTCTAAAAGGCTTCCTTTGTCACCAACAGGAGTTGTTCGTATAGTTTCCTTTATATAAAGGCTTACCTTGCTAACCAAATGCATTTTCTTTTAGTCCTTTTGTTATTTTCGCATGCTTTCCCCATGCATTTTTGGTTCGGTAAAAAAAATATAAGCGTATAAATCTTTGTTTCGCCCTTTGCCTTCTCCGACTGTACCCAGCAGTCACGCGTTCACCAAAACCAGTGATAACAACTATCAAGGTGATACGGTACTATTAAAAGAAACAGTAACATATGAATACAAAAATCTGAACAATAGATATTCCAAGTAAAGAGCAAAGAGAGTCGGTCAAGGGGGCATGGATCTGGTTTTATAGGATTCCAGGAGGCAGTTCCTGTGGACTCCCATTGGTCTGAAAACACCAGCGCCAAAGGAGGGGCAGATGTGAACAGTGGCAAAGCTATGCCGGCAAGGGGGGTTGCAAGCGTTTGAAGTCAGTGGTGCTGGGTTGGCTTGACCAGTGGTTCTCTGAGTAGCCGCGGGCGCTGGTTGAAAAGGGGGAACAGACAGCTGGGTCCACACCGCCGTATCCCGTCAGGGAGGTCGAATTGTGAATGTGTGAATATGTATGAACGTGAAATGTGAAAGTGTGAAGAAAGGGCCGAGACCGGGGGCAGTATTTACTCATGTGCATTTGAGCATAGGAGAGCGGCCAGCGTTTTAGGGAGCAAGAGTACAGCCCTCGGAAGAGTGTAAACAATCATTTTATAGGTCAGACGGGAGTCTCGTAGTAGAAGAGATTTGGAGAATTCCAAACTTTTTCAGCCGGAAATAACATCTTATTTCAAGCGGTCCACTTATCAGGCATTAATCACGCATTAACTGCTCCTCATTCCAGTATGAAAACTTTGACCACGAATTCTGTCAGACACATGGCCTGGGAGACTTTTGCAGTTGGCAACCCCACGATTTATTTTTACCGTCACCTCAGGTGGGTGTAACAACGGTGTGGCACGGCTTCCAGAGGGGCGGTATGGCACGCATAGAAGAAGGGTGATACTGGGTGTAGTTAGGTGTTCATAGGCATGTCATACCGTTGGCCAAGGATAGTTTATTAAGACAAATTGTAAACTCTATGCTGAAGTTAAGCAGCCATTTCAGTGCAGTTTAAATACTTACTTCAGGGTACATTCAGAAGGAGGCCGTTGTATGCGTACATGGAAGATTAATGGAAACACTCTCACGGAACCATGTCCATTACTGCCGCCGTCCACTGTAGGAATCTGTTACGCTTCGGGTGACCATAGATCGCACGAAGTAGGAGCTGAAACCATTCGGGCTTACTGAGGGGAAGCAGCAAACAAGAGGACCAAATAGTTTCCGAGGTGAATGTTTGACCGCCCGTAGAAGAAGCTGGAACAGCTGCGCATGCAGGAAGAGTAGGATATAATGCATATCTGATACCTTAAATATTGGTAGTGTTTGTCGTTTGCATTGAGGTTAAGTTTTCTCCGAATGAAAAAAATGTGGTATTAAGTGGCATATGTCGGCTCTCAATTGTATGACCCTATCGCAGTGGCAGAAAGAATTTGCTGTACAAAATATTGAACATGCACGCCAGCTTTCAAGAAGCTGACGGTGTCGGAGTTCGCATAATTAGCACAGTCCGCAGGGTATACCAGCAGAAGAAACTGATGACAGTTAAGGCCGTCAAATTCCACGCGTAAATTTTCCTCCCACGAGTGGAAGTTTATTTTTCCTTATACAGGGTGTCCCAAAAAATGTAAACACATTTTAATATTTGTAAACATGGTGTTTATTGTAATTTTATTATTTCAAAAAATTTGAACTGTTTAGAATTATCATTTTATTGTTTTTTCACCGCATGCTCTCAAACTGACGTCCGTTTTGATTCAGACATTGCTGACAACGCGAAACAATGGAATCGCACACACCATCAAAACAATTCCATTCGTACTTGGGTACATTGGCGTTCAATGGGTTCTCTTTTTCTCAATCATTTAAAATATAGTCAATATGCAGTGGAAAAACAATAAAATGTTACGTCTAAATACTTTTACCTTTTTAGAATTATAAAATTATAATAAACGTAAATGTTACAATTGTTCAAAATGTGTATACATTTTTGGGACACACTGTATACTTAAACACTTTGTGAAGAAATCAACGGAGTTTTTCCGTGTCTCATCTTTGTTGTCTTTTTTCACTTCACTGCCACGTATCTTTCGTCATCGCCAATAGTCTGGGGTACTACTCATAAATTAACCTATGTACAAGTTTGCGCAGTTACCCAGTCTGAGAAACAAATTTTCTGCTACCACTGCACATATGTACAAATAGGGCACTCAAAGGAATTATTCCTACACATCCCTCGATATACTGATACTGAATACTGAATACCTTCTCGAGTACTTATATCCAAAATATCAATCTGCCTATCTTTATATTATAGAGCAAGCCTTCATTGACGTGATAAAAACTACGATATGGGTTTTAATTTAAGTTCAGTTATCCAAGATTATCGGGTCTTGATGCTTCAACAAGTCGAGACTTCTGTGTGCCATATTCTGGTTTATCCAAACTAAAGGAAAATACGTTTTCATCATCCCGCCATATTTGAAAAATGCCGACGGATGACGGAGATTCTGCTCAAAACATTCCCAATGCACCTGCTAGTAATGAACTACTCTTACTCTTATCGTCCTTTTAGTGAAAGTAGGAAATATGCGTGTAGCTACGAAGCACAGAGATTCGAATGAAAAGGCACTGACTACTGCCGAATATAATAAACAGGCCGAGGAATACAATTCGGAGTATGCTTTTTAATAGAAAACTATTGTTGTTTAGAATAGTAGCTCACCCACAACATGACTTTCTCACGAAAGAGGAGCTTGAATTTCATGACAAAACTGTTCGTGAAAAGCAAAGCAAACCCGAGCCAACAGTAGTGAAGCCGACCCAGCCAGGCCCTGGTAGCAAGGGTTCGATGCGCATCTGCCACCAACCTTAAATGTAGCATGGTAAATATTATTTATAATTGTGTACTTCTTATAAAAATTTTTTGTGTGGGGCTCCTTTTGCTTCTTTTTGTAATTTTCGGAAGGGGGTATAAATGCGCAATTATCTAATAACTGGCATGCTGACCTGGGGATCCGCAGATTTGAGCTTGAAGGTATCGATGGCATCTAAATAACTTACACTTGCGACCGGTGTGGTTTTCTGGACACCTTCATAGTTCGGTCGGCGTGTGGCCTGAATAGGATAATGATTGGGCGTTTGCGAGTTTAGCGGGGGCATCACCTAATCTCGCATAACGCATCTATGGTCTGATTTGAAGACTACAATGTAGCCTCGCAAATGTTCGTCTCACGTCGCAAGCTTTTTTTGCAGGTTGTCCGTAGATTGAACGTTTATTCTGTGCTTCTTGTCAGGCTTCCACTCTTGCCTCCTTCTTGGAGGTTCAAGGGGAGTTCTGAAAGGCGCTCTCGACTAGCTTCGCGGTAACAGAGTCCTATTCGGTCATCACGTTTTGTTGTGTATCTCATTCGTTCCGTTCAGTCTTGACGGACGAAGTAGGTCATATCCGAGACTACTCACAAATGAGTGGAATAACTATTACATTCCTCTCGAAACCGAGGCTTTGTTGCTTCTCCGCCGCGTGATTACTTCTCGAATTTCGGCCTCGGAAGACGACACAGTCGAAGTATTTAGGGGCATCTCGGAGGTCAGCTGTGACTTATTTATAGCGGGGCTCGTATGAGTTCCCTCTTTTCATGCTCACTGCGCTCTTAGTGGCGTGGAAGGGAGGCCTCACTACCAAGACCCCTCTCGGCGGTCGTTAAGGGTATTTCTAGCGATGTTGACCGTAAGTGGCATTTTTATGTCCGGCTCCGCGCCACGCCGGTATCTGTTTCAGTTCGTTTAAATTCTTGGATCTGCCTGAAGGGATGACTTAAATACTAATAATCATACTAGCAGTTAAGCTGAACACCAATATATGCAGGGCCACTGTGAGGCATTTCTGCTGTTGTCTGCATGATCAAATTTTCCTGGTCGGATCAATCACTTCAAAACTGCCACCTGAGACGAACGCGTAATGCATGAACACGGGGGACCATATCTATAAATAAAGTCTTCGTAAGACGAATTGGGCTGGCGTAATACTTTCTCATAAGGAAGTTCCCCTAAGATGTTTCTGTTGCTATTGTCTGGAAAAAAACGTAGCTGTGCTTCTTAAACCGCGCATTTGACCATGAGGTTTGCAGGTTGGTGGTCAAGAATTACCTCCTATCTAAAAACATTGACAAACATGAGTATTTTTTCCGTTGATGTGGATGATCAGGCTAGAGGTTTGCCAACAAAATCAGAAGGACGAGCTGTTTTTCTTGTGTTTTTGCGGGGTCGTGATCAGTATTACCATAAGCACAGGACAGTAAGGGTTAAATGAAAATTCCGGACGTTAGCTTACGACTTTAGTCCTTTACCTTCCGGGCACGGGCTTACGCCTTGTTGCAATTTGCGACATTCAAGGTCACGTGGTAGAAGCACTCACTAGTCTAGCCTGCGCTGAATCCAGCCTTGTTGGTCTCTTGCATTTAATAATGAAATAGGACCAGGCTACGTGAGCCCACAAATATTGGACAACGCCCCGAGCTAAGCGGTTGGAAGCCAACAAAGTGCGTGCCATCTTCAACGGAACACGCTTACATCATGCGTATCTTCAACTTTCTGAAGCGTCCGTGGTTTTTCCGGCGTCCCATTTTGCCTATTTTTGGTTGACAACTAACTGTCACGTGGGATTACTGAGGCGCAAGTCCAGTATTGAAGGGTGGACAATGTCGGTGTTATTTAATACTTAGTAATCATGCCTGACCTAGTCGGCCTCGACTAGGCCATGTATTGTGCCTCCTCACGCATGACGATCTATGTTAAGAGACAGGGGCAACTTGACCCATTTTCTTTTCCAGCAACGTAAGTCGAATATAGAGGATCCAAGGACCATTTCCCTGTCTGGACGAACTGTGTCGAAGCAGACCTTGAATGATCCTATTCGAAGTCATCGTATGCGCAACGGCACAGGATCAAGGGCAGAAATTCGGAGTTCATGCGACGGGTAACCTGAAATGAAAACAATCCACCTCAGTCGCCTTTTTTGGATGACCTGATAGACCCTCGTCATATCGCCGCCTCAAGTGCGAACTGCCTAAAAGCCAGATGAAGTTGGGTTCTCTCACTTGAGGGATGGTCAATAGGCAATGGTGATTAAATGCCTCGAGTTTCCGTTCAGCTTCCACGCACAAAATTCATCGTTGAAAACCGTAAAAGAAGGCTCTCTGAACAGATGTACGGTACACGCGGATCTTCAGGGTGAGTTAAATGTTGCGTCGAACCAAAGGGACTTTATTAAGATTCAGAAAACCCTACGAGCAGCACAAATTCGAGAGAAAATGTGGCTCTTTCTTTGTTCATTCGGCATCAACCTTGACCTAGCATATTCGAAACTGCTAGCTTTTTAAAATTGACGGCCATTAATCCCAAGAGGTCCCTTCTTCTGTTCAGGAATGCAGTTCGAGAACAACTTAGCTTTCCCAAGGCTTATGGATACACCGAATAAAGTATCAACTTCATTCATCCGTGATACCGCAAACTGTAGATAGCCAAGGCTTGAAGATAGCAGGGCGGTGCCCTCATCATCATCGAGATAAGTTGGCCGGCGTCAGAATGGAAAGCAAACACTGTCAAAAGTATGTAGGGCCCTTCCGAGAACCCAGTCGTTGGCTTAGTTGAACTGACTGGGTGAGAGGATGCGACCTTTTTAAACACCAGATCGGATATCAAATGGTTGGAACAGATTGTTGTGGACTAGAAATTGCCCAGTGGTGGAGCGCTAATAAGCGCTGCTCGTGGCGATAGTCGTGGCGGACGCATAATCTAGTTCCATTACCCGTCACAAGAGCTCACGACGGATGGAGTCGCACGCAGTGATGAAGTCAACAAAGCAGATGGTCCATTGGCTATTGGTAGTTAGGGCGGGATTCCAGAATGCACCGGGACAACTGCGGAGCAGAAACCACTAAAATAACCATTGATGCGGCTGCGCTAGATGAGCCCAATACAGTCGACCATAGGGTCTTTTTGAGGCAAATCTAATTGACAAAGTGAGATATTCAATCAATACCTGAGCTCCCTTTCACTGGTCGAAGTAGATGCGCACAAACCACTTCCGAAGAGTGTGAAAATTGTCATCCTTCCGCCAGAAAAATGACATTGACCGCCGTCTTTTATTATCGTGAAAAAAAAATCAAAATGACAGTTTGGTGATCGCCGGGACTGCTAGTTTGTATCTCGCTTTCAAATGAACACTTGGGCCGAACAATTGAATAAATTTCTGAATCTTCGTTTCAGGGGAGAGAGAGAGAACGCGGGAGAGTGCATGCAGTTAAGCCAGACACCGATTTCTCAACCTGATGGCAGTCGTTTCCGCCGCTGCTAGTAGACGCTGATTTTAGTAAATTGATTCACCCAATTGTGTAAAACTCGGTGGGATTCGAAGCCCTACCATCAAGGGGAAAACTTTAGCACAACCAACGTTCTAGCCAACTGGACTGGGAAGGCCCACCGGGAGCCGTGAATTTAATCACACTTGGGTCAATTTACCCGCCCAGCCTTCTGCAACGCATGTAATGAACAAATCCTGATACTGTAAGCTGCCTTCCAAAGCAGAATTTCCTAAAACATTAATCTAGAATCCATCAGATGTCTACCGGGCACACTGAACTAGTATTTTGACAAATTCACGATGACAGTTTGATAATCGCCGAGTCAACTAGTTCTTCACTCCCTTCCAACTGAACACTAAAGATATGTTTCTTCATTTCCTCAACCTCAAAAGTGGACCGTGGAAGAATAACGGGACACTTCTGGTTCTACGGTCTGCCAAAGGTCGCTCACGCATCTGGCCTTCTTCTAAGCTGGCAACGTGCCTATCTGGTTATCCATTTCTTTTCGCTAAACATTCTAAACCGGTAGTGTAATTCGTCACAGGTATAGAATGGTAAAATACACTTATGGGTGAGGTCAGAGCCCCAAATAATGCGTTCACATTCAATAGACGGACGCATAACTCAATCCACAAAGCAGCTATAAAATCTCGCATTTCCATGCTAACTTCGGAAATCGCTTTGTAAAATCGATCTTTCAAAAACTTTCCCGTGCAATATGTGACCAACACTAATGTTGCCGTAAAAATCGTCAGCAGAATAAAGCGCACAGAGTCTACGAGCACTTAAGTCTGGAACGCGTTGTCCTACATCGAGGTTCTAGAAGTAGTAAAGCTAATCGCGATCATCCAGTCTACGGGCATCAGCTTGACACTAATCTGCCGAAAATCCATGAGTATCAGCGTTCAGTAAAATCTGGTGAGTAGTAGTCTATCGCACTAAGTGTGATGATTGCTTCGTTAATTACAGTGATCAATCCAATGCAACTTGGCCAAAGTAAATCGGTTATTCGCTGATGAACATTCACCGGGTCGCGAATGGGGCTCATCTGTCCCGCTCTGCCCTGGGCCCCGCCAGAGGTCCTGACACTCGTCAATGTCCCCTGACCTAAACCGGCTAGACAACGAGCTCGTGGCTCGATGGTTAGGGCGTTTGACTCTGATCAAGAGGTCACAAGTTCGAGCCTCGAGTGGGATACCGCTTTGGTTTGGGTAGGACTGGCTGACGATGGCTAATAAGCCAGAAATTGCCATTCCTCTCTCCCTTGTCTTTGCCAACTGTACTATTTGCCTAAAGCGGCTACATGTGATTACAACGTGAGGCGTGGTCCAAATCTCATCTGTGACTTCGATGGGGCGTTTAAGTGTTGAGGTGGTTGCTGGATCACGGTAGTCTTAACATTCAAACTGCACCTCAATTACTAGCTGGATGGGTCATCGCACCCTTATAGCAAGCGCCACGCCGTCCATAGGGATACCTTATGACAGACTCGAACAGAAATCGCTGATAGCCGTCAGCAGGAGATCAAACTATCAGTTGATGGCACCTATCGTCCCTGCAGGTTGAAACTTTTTCTTACTGGTCGGGCATGGTTCCTAAGATGCGAATCTCTACTTGCGTCAGCGACCATGAAAGTTGCGAATATCTGTGTGGTTCAGAGTCATCATGGTTCATCCAATTTTCTGATGTAATGAATTCCCTTGGGTCGGTGCCCACCTTGACGCCTTCCTCGGGCGTCGGACGACTTTGGTTTTTTCCTTTACATCTAACCAGCTTTGAACAGAAATTAGCCTGACGCCCCAGTGTTCTGACGAAATACAACCAATTTAGTGAACATGCTTATCCGTATTTCTCGTGACAATAGACTACCTATGTGTCACGTGACTTGTGTCTGTTAGGGCTTTATTCATGACGCATGTAACCTAGCTCAATAATATCGCATGGCGCCACCCTCCCCGCATGATTACCTTGACTGGCGGATATAAACAAAAGCCGATGGTTCAATAACCTTTCATATTTTACCGGGGGTGTGTCTAGCATGACTTTGGGCTGACCTCCAAGCCACCGTCTCCAGTTGTGTGCCGGATAAGCAGCAGCAGCACCAACCGTGTGCGGTAGAAAACAAAGAACATACCTAAGCCACTTCAGTCGTCTTTTGTACAGATCGGAGATATCCGCTCGATGTTGTTGCGGCGAATGTGAACCTTCTCATTCACTGGGAAGTCGACCCGCGTCAGTCGACAAATCATTCCCAGACAACGGGGACTACACACCTCACTTTGTTGATTGGCTCCCATCCTAAAATTTGCGGAGCCTTGTGGCAATGGCGATAGCACTGAAGAAACAGAGACATCCAGTTCTGGGAAGAGCTTCGATTTGAACGAGGATGTCGTCCTTACTCTCTATTTCTCTTTCTCTCTCTCTCGATCTTGGAATCGCTGATGAGAGAACCCATTAATTTACCGATACCATTCACTCGAGACACTATATATTAGTCGCCGGTTATTAAGCCCACCTCGGGCCCAGACCAAATTGGGCTTAATAAGCGACGGGCGCACTAACCGAAGAGTCCTAGTTCTTGATTAGCAAACGCATGATAGGCACTATACATTACATACGTACTGTATTATGTGTAGAGCTTGGTTATGTACAAGAAAAGAATGCTGTTTGTTTGTATTTTAAGCAATAACAATAAACAAAAAATGATTTGCGACACGTTTAAGAAAAGCGGCCTAGTGTCATTTGTTTTGGAGGAAACTTCACTCGCAAGTGCTCTTTGATGTCCTTCTCCAGGCACCAGAAATCGTCGAATTTTGTGGAAACTGATGCCTGTAGACCCTATCCTGTTGGAAAAATGGGCTTTGTAGCCGGCGACTGGGCTTATTAGCTGGTGGATTCTGCTATGTAAAATTCCGTCCCAAGCTGATTTGGGCTTAATACGCGACTGGGCCTATTAATCGTGGGCTTAATAACCGGCGACTACTGTATTTGGTTAAATATCAGTTAAACGCTGTTATGCACTAATTCAGGGTCGACTGACCGCAGCCCTGGTGCAAATTATACGCAGCCAAAACCGCACTAGGGAATGAGGGTCAAATAGAATGCAACCTTGTCCAGCATCAGACTAAATGCGCATTAAATCACACGGAAATGGACGCACGTCCATCTGTTTGGCTCTTCGGAACAATCAAGTGTCCACTGCAGACAAACGTTAGAATACAATGAACTAGTACAAGGACGGTCACTACGATATATGTACTTTGGACCTATTTATACCCATCTCAGTCAGCCAAAAATGTGGGCAGTTGTCTGCTTGCACACACCACGGATGGTACACGGAAAAGGTTTAACCGCTGGCCTAGCAATTCCACGAGCCCAAATTTCCATCACTCACGCCTTGATAAAAGTTACATCCCCATTTTTAGCTCGCAAACCCACTTTCTGCTATTCTTTATCTAGTTTCCTCTTTCGATTTCCGCGGTTTTACTGGTAACTAGTTGTTACCTTTACATTAATATAATTAGAAAAGCATGCATGAATACAAGGTGGTCTTAAACTGAAAAATGTGTCCAGTTTTGTATTTGACGTAGATTCTATAAATCTCAAGCGAAGGCAGTCCTGTGTTTACCATTTTCCTGTTTGTGCCACATAAATGCCTCCAGGCGCTTTTACATGTGATATTCTTGAAGCAAAAATACTTCTGACGATGACTGGGCTCGTTTCATTTCACAATCACGAAGTTGTTTATGGAATCGAGGAGATTACTCTAGAGACCGATTATCATTTTCAGACCACCAGTCTTGCAGTTGCCGTACTACAAAGATTATTTCGATGGTTACTTAGATTTTCCGGAACCCGAATTGAGCCTCTTGCGGGCATTTTCATTTGCTTTCAGAGAAGCAAAATGATGATATCCGTAAGGTATTGATGGGTTTGTCTGTGTCCATATGTCCTTGAATAACGATGCCAGTTTGCTCAAAATTCGAGAGCCACCGTATTTTAGACTCTGCCCAAAACCGAGTCTATGATTGAAACTTCCGAAATTGATACTTTCTGCACTGCCTCGACCATCCCCCATAAGAGGACGGCCATTCGCTGACAATGTTGGATAAGACTTGAAGCAGCTGCTCCAATGCTCTCCTTCGCTGGCCTATCGCAAGAAGTGTTAAGGCTATTAGGGTTTAACCCTAACGGCTGCGATCTTCCAGGCCCGGTTCCTAAGGAGATGAGAGAAGTCTTGGAAAGCCCGAGTAGTAAGAGCAATATATTGTCTACAGAATAATTGGAGGATAGTTTATAGGAAGGTTGACTCGGCCTGGCGTGCCTTCGACCGTGAGAGCCGTGAGAGAGAGCAGCGGCGTCGCGTCCACCCCAAGCGGGGGCAAAATGCCCGTTGAGTCAAGCGTCAGTCATCCCGAACGGCCACCGAAAGCTCTCTCTGATGATTGGACGGCGCGAGGGCAGATACCGGCGTAGGCGGTCCGTGTCTCGCGCCAGTCTGTGTCTTGCCGGAGGCACGCCGAAGAGTGCGTTCGCGCAAGGTCCTGTTCTGAGTGGCCTTGTCTGTGACGTCAAGAGTTAGGAGGACGTCGGGCAGAAGCGACCACTACAGGCCTCCCAATGCCTGCGGCAAGCCGGCTAACTTACAGTGACCACCACCAAAGCACGGTGGCCCCCACAAGCTTAAGATGAGCTGTATCATGGTCGCGCGTGCACTTCAGGCTAGCCGCATTAGCCAGCCTATTTGGCGCCCAGGTGATCTTGCTATCAGACCCTAGACTCGGTCTTTGATGCAACCCATCACGCGCCCCACAGCCAGGCAATTACTCATACACGACCAGACCCAAGCGCATAAACACCACACCGCTGTTAGCACGCTCCCGAACGGTCCTATTGTCCAGGTACCGCTGCTCACGCGCTCCAAGACGGTCGCATTGTTTGCACACCAACAAATAATCAATCCACAGCAAATTGTCTTGTGTACCCAATAAATCGCTCCCAACACCTGATTGCCCTCTTCCGACGGACGAACCATTCTTAGTGTTTACAATTATAGTAGATCGCTTGTCCTTGACCGCAACAGACTAAATGAGATCTATTACTTGCTCCACCCACCCTCGCACAGTAAACATAGTTATCTGAGGACGGACTTAATTTATCAGCCTCGGTTACGTAGAGCCTATGATTCACCCTGCTTCACGAATGATCCTTTTGAGTTAATCAGCCTTTTTAATCTTGAATAATTGATTTCTTCTACCGCGGACGGCCTATTTTTAAATTCTTCGTTGTTGCGATTCGAACAGCTGCTACGTGGCAAGTCGGCGCGGTGGCGTGGCATTAAACATGACCGCGTCGTTTGGCCAGGGCATCCGAAAATCTGCACCATAGGGTTTCTTCTTCTTTCGGCTTCATAGCCGCAAGTACAGTCTTTTAGGCTGTCGGCTATCGTAGTACATGCATCGCATCACATCGCACCCCCATGTCTTAATAAGCGTAAAACACAGCAATAAATAGTCCATATCGGCGCATAAGCGAATACGCATTCGATTGCACTTACCTTCTCGCACAACAAAGAAAGTGTACAGCAGTTTTAGTGAAGAACGTTTATTGAGCCGATGCAAGTAAACGTTTTCTTTTAGAAAGAACTGTACAAACATGCACTCATTAGTCCGGGGAATTTACGCAGTTTCTGAATCAAAGAAGACAAATCACTTCCACTGGAAGGAGAGAAAAACTTTTTCAGGCAAACGTAATGTGAGAAACGCAGAGGTAGATAATAATGCTTAGTAGTAAATACCTATTATAATGACACAAATGCATAAGGTTTATGTAAGCGGCACTGTTATAAGTTCACTTACCACTTCCTTGGGCGGGAATGGTTATGGGAATGCACAGTCATGGGTGAGGATACGTGGAACCTGAAAACATGTGGAAGATAATTAAACGACAAATGTTGTACCTGATAGATCTCACGATGGCATTTCGACGGTCCTTTATAGCGGTCATTCAACCCATGGAACCAATTAATGGTCGTTCGTCGTACCGCATAAAGACTGCAGTTGGTAAAACGGATATCATGCCCAATGGAATCTGTGCAGCTGTCAACGTTGAAAGAAACGTAATTACAAATGATATCGTCCAATGCACCAGTTAATAGAATATCTTCTAAAACAGAGGCCATGCACACACTGGAAACCTACCACAAATCAGAGAAAATAGCAGAAACGGACTCAATCAACAGGCATGCCGAGCCTACTGATCCCTACATCGCGTTGCGCGAGCAGATCGAGGGCAG